>PVJD01001989.1:0-225924 GCA_004026545.1 Mormoops blainvillei
AACTGAGCAACTGAATTTTTAATGGTATTTTATTTTAATTATCAATTAATGTATTTAATTGTATTTCATTTTAATTAGTTGTAATTGAAATTAATTGCAATGTAATTAATTGAAGCCTAAATCTCTCTCTCTCTCTCTCTCTCTCTCTCTCTCTCTCTCTTGTTCACACACACACACACACACACACACCCTACACATCCCATAGCTGGGCTGGACACCTTTCTACAGCCTCCTCTCTGTGAACATCAGCTCTTCTGCACTTACTAATGACCTTTTCATAAATCTATCATCCCCATTTGAAAATGGACTTTCTTTTCTACGAAACAGACACAATTTACACCCTGTACCCGGGTCAGCAAACTGTAGCCCACAGGCCGAACCCAGCCCCCACACCTACTTTCATGTGGCCCTCATGCTAAGAAGGGTTGGTTTTTGTAATATTTAAATAGCAAATGGTTATATAAGTACCTACATAATGTCTTCAATTTTGCCTCTTGACCTAAAAACCCTAAAGCGATCCCTTTCTGGCCCTTTAAGGACAAGTTTGCCAGCCTCTTGTCTAGATCCCCAGAGCAGCTGCTGATGGGGCTTCGGGTAGCCCGCAGCCAAAGTGAGGGGAATGGGTGCTGGGGGAGGGACCCGAAGCTCCCATACTGGTCATTTTCAACAGCTGAACTGAGGGAGTTGGGTAAATCGGCAGGGGCTAGTCCCTGGGGATGCCACCCTCGGGACTGCAGGGACCGGCCGCGCCTTGTGCTTCCTCTACGCGCCTGCCTCAACCCTGCTGCAAACACTCCAGGGAGTGGGGGCTGGGGGCACGCATGCTGTGGACTTGTAAGAAAGTTCTGCTCTGCCCACACTGGAGCCACAGCAAATGGTAGAGGGGCTTTTCTGGTTTCCATGTTGTAGTCTGGCTGCATAAAGTAGCAGTCTTCACTTCAAGACAAGTCCCCAAACATGTTTGTAATACCTAACGGCCATGCAAAGGTCTTCGGAAGCAACACACACAGGGCTTGGAAGCCATCATCTGGCAGGCAGGACGCAATCTGTTCTTCCCTTTCCTGCTAAGACATGAACTGGGGTTTCTAAGAACCAAAGCAAAGATTGCTCCAGGCCCTGATGACACGGTAGCAAGGTGAGCAACAGAAGCCTGTCTCTGTCCTATGTCCCTCATAGCGTCCATGCACCCGCTTAACGTCTCCCTAATCTCCGGCTCAGAAACAATTCGCCCAACATCACAGCCGTCCAGGAGTGCCCGGAGGCCCTCTCACCACCCTGCTCCATTCACTCTGCCAAAGAGGGAGGGGCCAAGTGCGCCCAGCGTGCTAAATATTTCCCTGCTAGAGGGTCTAGTGTGCTTCTGCTGCTGCTTGGCAGCAAAGAGGCAGGAAGCTATTTAGATATATTATCTTCCTTTTCAGGAAGTTGAGAGGAACTTTTCTCCCGCACTTCACACAAACATTCCGCCTCATGGTCATTTAGTCAGGCCCGCTCCTTAGGTCACCAGTGAGGAATGCGGGCCTGATTAAAAGCCCTCTCCACACTCGATGTTCCAGGACCAAGGGGGAAGGAGGGCTTCCCTGGCCTGGTCGCGACCGAGATGGAGAGTGCAGCCTAAAGGCCATGAGGGACCAACATAAAGTGATTCTTACTTCCCAGGGTGGCTTATGGTTTTATAGAGCAATTTCTATGTGCGTTGATAAGAAGGTGGCCTCCATGAATAGTTTCTGGCCAGATAATGCTGCCTTTTAAAGGAGATCAAAGAGAATTCTTGGCAAGAGGAGCGAGAATGCTGTTTTGAAAATGTGATAGGGATCTATGGACTAAAGGTCAGTTCATGGAGATGAGTCAAGAGCCGGAAAACACGGCCATTGTGGCTAACTATGATGGACCTATTACGCTGCAGACACCGTTCCAAGTGCTTTGCCTGTAGTAATTCATTTAAGGTTCCAATAATTTAAGGAGGTAGGTACGATAAAGAAGTTCGCCCAGACAGTCAAATACTTTGCTTAAGTTCACACCAGTGGTGAGTGGCAGAGCTGGAATATGGATCTGGTCTGAGCTGTCCAATGGGATCTTCTGCAATGATGGATTTGTCCTTTGTCTGTGCTTTCCAGTATGGCAGCCACCAGCTCCATGTTGCCACTGAGCACTTCAAATGCAGCCAGTGTGAATAAGGAACTGAATCTTAATTTTACTTAATTATAAGACATTTTAATTTAGCCACATGTGGCTAGTGGCTGCCATGCTGGACCCCTGGGTTTGGGCAATCTGGCTCCAGAGTCCATACTCTTAAACAATAAACTATCCTGCCAATTAAGAGAATTTGGAAGTATTTATTAGGAGAATAATAAAAATCTATAGGTAAGGTTTAATCAATATCTTCAAGGAAAAAAAATATGAGAAATTAGACTAAATGGAAATGCAAGAGAGAAAACTTTGCTTAAATTACAAAGTAGGCATTTGGGTCAGGGATTTGGGAAAATATCTATAGATGGAAGAAGGTAAAATACCAGCATGATTTGCTGGAGAGGAAGTGGTTTCTTCTTGTTTAATCAATAAATTGTCTTGAACTCTTACAATATGACCTTACTAAGTCTTTGCTCTCTAGAGCCATTAAACCAAGTTTAATTCCTCAAACCAATCAAGGCTATGTGATCCAGACGGGTAGTGCTACCTAGGTCTGTTCATCCTGTTGGAATCCAGGTTAGATGTTTATTAGTAAAGACAGGAGTGATCAAGGAAACCTTCCTGGAGGAGAAGGCATTTTAGCTGGAGCTTCGAGGAAGTGCCTTGGATTAGGACAGTGGCAAGTTGAAAAGATGAATACATTGACAGACTTGGGAGGAAAAAATAATTATTTTCCATGGCTCTCTTGGAGACTGATGTATAGGGGTTAATCAAAAATGACTCCAATTTTTCTATCTTGGATAAAAACAGTGATTCTGGGGGCAGACACAGGCACTTTAGGGGGTGGTAGAGGACAGTGTGTAGAAATTGTGACTTTGGTTTTGGACATGTGGATTCTGAGGTGACAGCTTGTATAAATCTTAGGTTAACATTCACTTTTCAAGAGCCATTAAATGTCTAATTTAGGTAGGAAGGGGTAGACCAGAAGGCTGCCCAAGATTAGCTCCATCCTAGTGCTCAGAGATTTCGCTCTCCCTCTAAGGCTGAGAAATTAGGACATGGAAGAACAAAAGGGAAGCCACAGGACTCCAAAGATGGTCACGTCACCACACCACTGAGGACAAACTCATACCTTGTTTTCTCTGCTATGCTGAATTGACAGACATCCGGTTACTTCATCTCGGAAGTTATATCCATCTGCCCTTTGGAACATCCTGCCCAGTGACTGATTTTTTTAATAGCTTTTTTTTCCTGATTATATTTATAATACCTACTCACTGCAAAACATTTGGAAGCTTCAAAAACAGAAATAAGGAAATGCAATCACACATACACGCATATACAGGCCCTCATGTGTATGTGTGTGTGCATACATTTGTGTATGATTTTCCTCTATTTCTACCTTTAAAAATACATTTGTAACTGAAAAAAAATCTGTACAAATGAACAAAAAGATAAACAGTAGGCAACTTTTCTCTAGTTGTTAGTATGTTCTAGACTTACAGGATAAAACATTTATTAATCTCTGCCCACAAGCTGCTCTAGAAGAATCTGTAGTTTCTAAAAATGATTCTACTACAGACATTCCTATTATTGCTCAGAAAGTACATATTAAACACTCTTTTTATCATTTGCTTATTTTACTTTTAACCAGGTGGTTGTAGACTCAGAATTACCTATAACGGACAGAGAGGTAGCCTGTGAGAAGCCAAGAAGAGTAAGCAGCTAGGGGTCAGGCATGAGAACTAGGCACCAAAAGAAGCGGGTGCACTGCCAATATTCCAAACTTCCAATCTGGAATTCCTGACTCTAAAGAATGCGTCAGACAAGAAGACAAACATGGCATAAACACAGGGGAGTGTCACAAGTGGACACGTATTAACAGCACATGGAGAGAAGTAAGGCGCCCCTGGGGAGAAGGGAGAAAACAGAGTGAAGAAGGTGTAAAAGGAGATAGGGTAGGACGAAGGGGGATTTGCATGCTGTCGTTAAACTGTCCCAGGGACACCAGGAGTTGAAATACCCCCGAGTGAACATGAATGATGTAGACATGGAATCTATGGATAAGTGAAATACACACACGTGCACACACACACAACCTCAACCAGAGATTCTTTCCTCCTGTCTTGGTTTCCTGGGGATTCAAACTAAGGGATTGGTACTCCACTCTTGGAGCCACCCACAAACCCCCAGGGTGTGGGTGGATCCTTACCTTGGTCATTTTTTCAAGAAATTGCTCATTCCCTGAGCAAAGCTCGTGGGAGAAGAGATTTGTCTGAGTGCATGCTCCCCAGGAGGGGGTACCAAAGGGGATGGCCTTTCCCCCAAAGATAACACAACAGCCCCAAACTGCCTGTGATTGTCTCTCCAAAATCTTCCTAATGAGCTAGCGGTCTGGGGGAGGGAGGGAGGTGGTTATTTTCAACTGTGTTTTGGCCATGGCTTGTTTGTTAGAATTCTGTCTCCACTCTGATTTCATAAACACCATTTGCAATGACCTTTCCTTTTCTACCATCTTTGACAATTCCTCATACGTGAAACACATTTTTATTCATTATTTTGTTGTCCACAACCTCCTCTCACAACCATCCAGCCTGGGTCTCCCTCCCTGCACCCTTCACCCCCATGTCAGACATATAATGAATTACTATTCCTTACAACGAGGTTGAAAACTTGTGGTCTCCAAGGCAACGGGGTATCCTGGGGTGGGGTGCTAGGGAGGGGGGCTTGCCAGGCCAGGAAAGGACTGGGAGTAAAGGGGGGTGGGGAGGCAGAAGCAGAGATGATATCATTCCTGAAGGCTGAAAGCAGCCAATCAGCTTGTGAGAATATGATGTCATCTCCCCCACCTCCACCCCCTTCCAGCTTAGGTAGCCCCACTGAGAATTCTAGACAAGTATTGAACTGAAGCTGCATTGCTGTGAGAGAAAGGGGTGGGGGTGGCCATGGGGGAGAGAGAGAGAGAGATCTACCCGACTTTGTGGATGGCCCTTGCAGACACTACAGTCTTCACTAGAGGCAGTCCCATAAAAATGTCATCAGCTCGGGCTCTCCCTGCATTACAACACAATGATTTCTTTGGGGAGAAGAAAAAAAACCCTAAGATTTATTCTGTAGCCACACCCCCGCCTCCCTTGGAAGAGAAAAACCAACCAACAACAAGTTGTGAATGAAGTGTCTGCAGAGCAGCCCCCACCAGCCCAGCCTGAGAACTTTCTGAACAGAAAGAGGCTCCCCGCTCACACGGACCAGCTGAATGTATTTACTCGGCTCCCCGCAGCCCCAGCCAGGGATGGAGGAAACTTGAAGCGCTCCAGGCTGGGAGCCCGGTTTGGGGCAAGGCTGCCCAACCTGGTGATGCAGGCCACTTAAGGCGTTGGGGGGAGGGGTGCCTGTCCCTAAGACAATGACAGCATCCAGGGCTCAGTGCCAGGCTCCTAGGAGAAGCAAACAAGCCATGGCTTTAGGGAGGGGTGCAGGCTCGTTAGAGTGCCTACTGAAGTGTTACCACCGTGCAGAGGGGAGGCCAAGTGTGCATGGCCTCTTCTTCCAGCTTTTCCCTGTGGACTTGGAAGCCATGCTCTTTCCAAAAACTGTTCCCAAGAGTCCAGGCCACAGGACAGTGTGTTCATGGGTTCAGAGCAGGCCAGGGCTGCTCCTTGAACAGTACGAAAGGGGCAGGTCCCCCACAATGGTCTCTCTGGAGTCTTTCTGTAGTTGTCCCACCTGGACCTGCCTGGACCCACCTGTGACGTTGCCTTTGAGGAAACGGAGAAGCAAAGATCTCATGCGCCCTCCTCATTTTGCAGACGTGGGACATGAAGGCCCAGAGAAGGGCATGGACCAGTACAGTGACCAACACACTCGCCAGCAGCCCTGGGGCTAGACCCAGGACACCATCACCAGCCCACTGCTCATTCCGAGTGACGAGCCCACCACACAGTATTAGCACTTGAGGCCTTCAATTTCAACATCGCCCGTTTCCATTTTTTTGCCTAAGTAATTCCATGGCTGGAATAAGTTCGTGATGATCTCCATACCCATTCATATGAACTGAGAGCAAGGCTAATTCTACACTATGTATTTGACCCCTTTACCCTTTACCACACCCACCCCCCTTCCATCGCGTAACCACCATACTGTTCTCTGTATCTATGAGTTTTTGTTCATTTGTTTTTCTTCTCTGTTTATTTGTTGCTATCAGTTTCATATCCCACATATGAGTGAAATCATATGGCTCTTAACTCTTTTGGACTTATTTCACGTAGCATGACATTCTCAGGATTCATCTGTGTTGTCGCAGACGGCAGTATTTCTTTTTTTCTTATGGTTAAGTAGGTTTCCATTGTATAGATGCACCCCATCTTCTTCATCCAATCATCTGTTGGAGGGCACTTCAGTTGTTTCCAAGTGTCTTGGCCACTGTAACTAATGCTGCAACGGAAATAAGGGTGCATATATCTTTACAAGTAAGTGTTTTCAGGTTTTCAGGTGGGTACCCAGAACAGGGGTTGCTGGGCCATATGGTGACTCTATTCTTAATTTTTTGAGGCGCCTCCATAGTCTTTTCCACAATGCAACCTACAGAGATGTATATCAAATTCTACACTTGAAACCTATGTAATTTTACTAACCAATGTCACCCCAATAAATTTAATTTGAAAAAAAGAATCACTCCGCAGATACTACTGTGTGTCCAGCATGTGTCCAGTCCCCCACCAACCTACACCCCTGACACAAGCAGCCCTGCAAGGCATACCCGGGCTCCTAAGTGACCACATGCAGGAGGGAGACAAAACAGGGGTCAGGAAATACATGCGGATTGTACCCATGGGCATTACATGTCAGGGCTGGAGACACTCAAGGGAAGAGAATTTTGCAAAGGACTGTTGGCTTCCTACTGTGTGTCAGGTGTTAAAAATAGAAATATGGCTAAGTCAGTGTTTACCCGCACAGTCCTTACTCAAGAAAAGGAGACCGAGGCTATAGACACACAAGGGTCCCCCCATGAAGACCTCAAGAAGGCAGGGACTTGGTCGTATCAATGGTGCATGACCCCAGCACCGTGCCTGGTACATAGTAGGCACTCAATAAATTCTTATCAAGTGACCAAACAGAAGCAGTGCCTAGAAGGATGTTTCTAAGACTGGGAGACATCAGCACGAGGTGCTCCCTGAACAAGGCCTTGGGAGGTGAATGGCGATTTGCCCGGTGGAAGGCGGGGTGTGTTCTAAGGAGAAGGAAGAATATGTGGAAAGACATAGTGAATAAGGACAGGAGAGGGTAGGGAAGGCTAAGGCAACAAACAACCCACATGTCGCCATGGCCCAAAATAACAGAGGTCTATTTCTCATTTTTGCCACATGTCTATTATAAGTCAGCAGTGGCTCTGCTCCATGCCACGGCCCATCCTGTGACCAGGCTCATGGCGTAGCCTCTATGGAATACTGCCGGTCCCCATGGAAGATGAAAAAGAGGGCTTAGCTCTGAAGCGACACCACCCTTTCACTCATAACTCATTGGCCAGAACTGGTCACATGACCCCACCTAACCCCAGGGTTGTACATTTTAAGATGATTCAAATATCCTGCTCCTCATCGAGATTTCTTTCCAGGTTTACCAAGCACTGATGACTCTTACCAAATCCAGTCTTCACCAGGAAGTTTTCGAAACAGTGATTTTTCAACTCCAGTACATATACCACATTTACCAGCTGGCCCTCGGAATTCTATTAGCAAGAGCCCTCCCTGCTCCCCATTTATATAGTATCTGTCCATCTACCTATCTACCATCATCTGTCTATCCATATCATTAGCATGGACTCATCCACCTCTATTTTTAATGGTTTCTAATTTTTATGGACTGAATGTTTGTATTGCCCCCAAATTCCTATTTTGAAGCCCAATCCCCAAGGGGATGATATTAGGAGGTGGGGCCTTGGGAGGTGAGTGGGTTATGAGGGCAGAGACCCCATGATAGGATTAGTGTCCCTATAAATTACAGAGACCCCAAAGCCCTCTCTCACCTTTCCACCATATGGGGACACAGTGAGGAGATGGCCATCTATGAACCAAGGAGCGGGCCCTAGCCAGGCACCAAATGTGCTGGTGCCTTGACCTTGGGCTTCCAGCCTCCAAAACTGTGAGAAATAAATACTGGTAGTTCAAGCCCCTGAGCCTATGCTAATTTTGTTTAGCACCTGAACAGACTAAGATGATAATTCCTATACTAAGTTACTTGGCATTCAAATTGTGCCTGAGTTGGCCAAGGGGCACTCCTTCAAGAGGAATTATGTGTCCTTGTGACAAACCCCCATCCTTTTAAAAATTTATGTTATTTTTTTAATTGGTACAAAAGTGATATTATTCACCTGGGTGTTCCAATGGAGAAGCCTCTAGTAAGACAGGAGAGTTTCAAGGAAGTACAAGGAAGCTCCCGCTTGCCCTTACCAAAGTCCTGGGGAAGAGAGGCTACTTTATCAAGGAACCAATGAGCCTAACTAACCCAAACCATCACAAGGACACGGGCAACTCGAAGAAACGACTCTACGGAAAATGTGAATTTGCCTGTCCCTTTCAGAGCCGTTTCTTGGGGCTGAGAGTAAAGGACTTAGTGGCATGGGGCAGAGACGGGAGGATGCGACTTCCTTGCATCACTGTACTACTAAATGCCACCTTCTTAGAATTTTTGTGGATTTCCTTGCAGTTTTTAGCGTCTTGGATACCAGAGTCCCTATTAACATCCTCATTTCGGGTACCAGAGCTGTCTATTTCTTTGGAAGGTCCCTCTATCCCCCAACTAATCTGCTAGTAAAAGATATTTGGGTAAGGTTTTTTCTCTACTCCCATTTTATAGATGATGACACTGAGGTTCTAAAAAGTCAGGAGACTTGCCTAAGGTCACACGGACACACATTTGCACCCTAGCACAGAAGCGGTCCTGGCCACTGTGTGCAAGCATGTTCTTCTGGGCACTTTCATACCCAACAGTGTAGTGTTCCCTGCTGAGGGTCCCACACCAAAACAGTGCCCCCCCGCCCTGAGGCTGCTCTGCCTGCGCTGTTCCCACAGATGGGGGTTTCCTGGGCACCCCCACCCCGTATCCTCTAGACAGCCTGAGACAGGGAGCTTTGGCTACACCCAGAAGCCGATAGTGGATATGCCCCTGGGCTTGTCAAAGCAACTTTAAGATGCTGAAGAGGCCAGGGCAGTTGTCCAAGAACCACTCCCAAAGCAGGGTGTCTGAGGGCTCCAGATGTCCCAGCTAACGGGACCCAATCAGGGGAGACAGGTACAAACATGCATTCCTCTCTCTAGGGTCAGAACAAGGACAAGGCCCACCAATTAGCTGGTACTACTTCTACAGGGACAAAAGTTATAAGAGTTGGATGGTTCAACTGGCCCAAGCCTCCACAATTTCTGAGCCTTTGGCTCAGAAGAGGGTGGAGAAAGCCATAGAAGATCGGACTTTGCATGTGACTGAGATCTGTTTTGTACCTCACCCGGTCTACTGCCTACCATGCTTATCTCACTACATGTCCACCACCCAGACCCATACCCGACACCCAGAGGTGCGGGGTGGAGGGGTCAGAGCAGGAGTGAAATAACGTCACTGTTTATGGGGCTCTGACTACTGCCACCCACCCACCTGGCCTTCAGTCAAGCCAGCTAGACGGGGAGAAGACACCGACACAGTGAGTCACCAGTCAGCTCAACTAAGGACACTAGCTGCTCAGAGGGGAGCAAGGCCTGAACTTGGTCCCCACTGGGCTGCTGGTCACAGCCAGGTCAGGCTCTACAGAACCCCCGGGGCCCAACATTTCAGGCAGGGCCAGGGAGAATCACCTCTTTCAGCATTTTTACAAGGCTGCCATCACATAACGTGGGCTGGTCGCTGCCTACCCGCCAGTCAGGAAGTTCTAGAAGACAGAAGAGTGCCTGGGGGGAGGCCTGGGGGAGGAGGAAGGCAGGAGGGGCAGCCGGCCCAGGAGGGACCCTCACCAGCAGTTCGCTCTGGCTCCGTTCCACGGGGCAGGCAGTTCCCATGCTGCCTTGGCCGTCCCCACAGGCAAATCAGGGCGCTTCCGGAAGCGATCACAATCAGCCACACTACCCTGAGAGCTGCCCCCGGGCCCTGCCAGGGCCAAAACACACTGTTCTCCCACTTTAGGAATGAGCAAGCCCATACGCTTTCTATAAATGTCTCTGTAAATCACTGGTGGGTATTCCCATTCTGGCACAAGGAACACCCGTCCCAGGCTGCAAAAGCAGCTTCTTCCCCTGAGAGGGAGGCCCAGCGACCATTCCCTCCGCTTCTCCTGGGCTCTAGGGAGCTGCCTCCTGAGTTGTTTGGCTCTGCGGAGAAAGCTCTTGCTCAGACAATGACTAGCCCCAAAGGGGCAGCAGCTCACCTTTCCAGGGGCCTCCTGGGCTGAGCTCCAGGTGAGGCCCTGCCAGACCCACTGGGGTTTAGAGGCTATTGTAAGTCATCCTCCCAGGAGCTCCAGCTCCCCCTGCCCCCACCGCAGCCGCCTACCCTGCCTACCACAGCCTACATGGGGGAGCAAGTGCCCGAGACAGCCACTTGAAAGGTCTCTGTGCCATCGGCGTTCTGTGTAAAAGCTCCACGTCCACTTAACTAACGAGTAATCATTAATATTACCCCTGGCCCATGTACCCAACTGTTAAACTGACACTAATGAAATGAGTTGCAGGAACCATGACCAACATTAAAACCAGGTCCGAACTGTTAACTTAAATGACCCAGGCTGATTCATACATCGTGCTTTGCATTTAACCAGAACGGAGGGTATTTTATATCAAAATGCACAGACATTTCTTCCACTCTGGCTTTTCCTTTCTTACTACCTCCCAGCCCTGACTGGATCAGACCAGACCGCACCAGACAGTCCCCTTAATAACTGGGATCATGGTTTGGCCTTCTTGGTGAAAAGGGATTCCCAGCAAAGGGGAAAGCGTGCAGAAAATCTGGGGCTGAAAGTAATGTATTGATTCATACGTGTGATTTGGGGATCTGCTGTGAAGAGCATGCTATGGAATTGGCTGATTCCAATGGTTTGAGTCTTCACTGTGGTTTAAGAAGGCCGGGGGGAGGTTGGGGAGGGATTCTCCTGAGGGGAGGATCTTGCCCCCTTCAGGCTGCCCTGTGGGAGCCAGGAAAAAGTCAGAAACCAGGAGGACTGAGGTGGGGAGTCTCTGCCAAGGATGGCCACCCCATTTGTGCCCATGCATGGTGGGGTTGGAGTTCTTCCTTAATTCAGAGGTGACACGTGCCTCCCATAGAACAGTATGCACATGCCAGCCAGCCTGCCATTCTCATGGTTGCACCCCAGCCTCTAGGACACAGCCCATTTCTCAGACTTAAGGCAGCCAGTCAGCTTTCATCACCCACTCATGAACCCCATGCAGTGAGGGCAGCTTCTAGGAATGGCAGAGCCACAGGCCACATGGTTCTGAGGCAGCCAGCCCTCGGTGGGCACATGTGGGCTGGATCGGGATGTCAGGTAGCCACAGAATCCCGAGGATCCTTTGTGACAGGAGGGCATGAGCGTTTGGAGTTAGGCAGCTTTGGGGACATTTCAGCCCAAAGGTCTTCAAAGCTGGTGTCTCCACAGCCAGCAATGAGGGTTCAGGGGTGTCTCAGTCAGTTAATAGCATCTACTCCCTATAACCACCTGAAGAAGACCAATGGGGCCAATGGGGTAGGACAGGTAAAGAGCCCTCAGCCCAGGTATGACTCTCGGCAGCCTAGGATAAAAGATGAAGCTCGCCCTCCAATCCTGGCAGACACACCTCACCCACCCCACCAGGTGGCAGAGTGGACTGGCTGGGAACACGCTAATTTAGAACAAAGGTTCCAGAGTCTTGCTCTTGATTTTTTAAAAATTATTATTCAGTACTTGGTTTTGATTCTAGATCTAGCTGTGTGCCCTTGGGTAAGTTACCTACCCTCTCTGAGTCATTTTCCACATCAGTATAATAAGCATCATAACCACCACACCTCTCTTATCAAAGGATTAGGTGAGAGACTGCACATATGAAGCCCTCTGCACAGCGGTTGGCACGCAGTAAACGCTCGGTAAGTGAAGGCTATTTTTGTCCTCCTTATTCTTCGTATCTAGCTCTGTGACCTGTCCACCTCCTACCGTTTTCTTACCCACCGGCTTCATGTTCTGTTTGTCCCACTCACACAGGACATGGTGGCAGGTCTGGGAACCGTGAGATGCCAGGAGACATGGGGCAGTGTTCACAAACCCATTTCCACCGGAACTGCCAAGGTGTGCAGTCCCACAGCTACGCCCCTCGGGTATCACCTTCAGCACTCGGCTCTCCCCCTTCCTCTCCACCGGTCGGCCCCTTCCGAAGCTCAGACACCCAGCTGCCTCGGCAGGCCCTAACTCGTCCGGCCGGCTTGCCTTGGTACCCGGCTTATCCAAACATCGTCATCGCTTTTCATAAATTCAATCCCTCCTTATCAGCCGCACCATCAGGAGGAAGGACAGGAGGGGCTTGTGACTGAAGTGTGGGGAAGAGAAGCTTTAATTAGCCTCCTCCTTGCTCTGCGGGGTCACCCACAGTTCAATCACCCTGCCTTCACATGTTCCCAATCACGTAGTGGGAGCGCAAGCATCACACACATCATTCGTGCCTGTCCTCTGCTCTGTGCTGATGGGGCTGGGGTCCCACTGGGCAGAGGCCTGCAGCTGTAAACGGAAGTCAGCTGGTGTGGTCCCCGAAGGACCTCAGCTCTGTGATGGCATCTCTGCCACCAACTCCCAACTTGGAGAAGCTTCTCTGACCCAGGTGGTCACTGAATAAATTGCTACAACAAAACACCAACCTTGTTTCTGTGAGCAAACCCACCCTGCAGAGAGTGTCAAAAATGCCTAGCAGGATGCAAAGTGCTCCTGCTATAACCTCAAAGAGAGCGGGTGGAAGGAAGCCTGCCTGGGCTCAGGGATGAGGGCCCTTCAGGACTCGGGATGCTGCCAGCCTGAAGCTGCACAATCTTGGAGAACTTTCCTTGTCTTAAAAAAAAAATGGAATGATCGTATGCGTCCTCTCTACCTCCCATCGCTCTGTGCCCTGAGCAAGAGCACATGCAAACACACTCCCTTACATACCGAGTTCTAAGCAAACGGCCCCTATTCCCAGCGATGCAGCCCACTGGACGTGTGATAACATATAGCCACGAAGAGGCCCAGAGGCTGCTTCCTTCCGCACTCGCGTTTTTGCTCAGCTCTGCCATTTTCCTGAAGCCCAACTTCTTCCATGAAGATCTTGACTTGCATCGAGCCCTTCGCTGATGGGGTTGAAAAGCTGGGGCTAATTTTTCATGGTGTAAGGATAGCACACAAATGCCACCCCATGCCTTTCTGGTCACCTCCTGTCCCTGCCCATTCAGTCACTCGAGGGCTATACAGGAAACCGAACCCAATGGTACCTAGGTCCTTGCCTTGTGCTTTTCACAGGCCTCAAGTCCCCAAGATAATGAAATAGACAAGTTGGTTAAAAATCAGCGTTTCTGAGGGTCCTTCTTGGTGCCAAGCCCTGTCTTAGCTCCTAGAAAAGGTCCTTGACTTTTTTGCAGTGCCCAGAAAGGTTATAAATAGTGAGATCATAGCACTTACCATCCACACTGGGATGTTCTTGAGAATGGAAACATGCTATTGGTGCATGGAAACTGGGGCTGTTGTAAGGGGGGAGGGACGGTTATGCATTTTCTAGGTCTTGGCAGGGGCGGGAGGAGAGAAGACAGAAGCAGCTTCTCAAACAGAAAAATGGATGCCCAACAGGGCTGAATGAATGAATTCTTCAGTCACCGTGCTCTCTGTGAGAAATGGAAACTCTCATTCTCTAACTCAGTCCATCAGGAGTCCCACTGGGGAGTGAGACCCCCAGTGCTCAGCCTGGCACATTAACATGCAGCCAGTGTTAGTTGGCCTGAGCTCAAGGACGAGACAGATCTCAGGGAAAGAGACACAGCCCCACATTCCCCACGAGGTCCCAGCCCAAGCACTTATGATTATGATTATAACTGGCATGTGTGCGGTAACCAGGCCTTCGGAGCACATTCTCATGCATTTCTCTTTTGATCTGAGGCAGATAACACGGACTGGGAGCATGCGTCTGAAAGGCCACCCCGTGGAACAGCACACTGGCTGAGCAAGAACAAAGACCGTAAATGAAGAAGGATGTTTGCACTGGGTTTCCCGCCTGCTTGAAAACAGGAAGCTTCAGAGGCCTGCTCCGCGAGGTCTCACCTCCTCCTTACCCCAAAGCTACATGGCCTCAGAGGTTTTCTTTTTATTACTTTTTTTTTAATGGGGCAAATCTCTTCTAAGACACTTTTCTGTCCCCATCCCGTTTTGCAGCAACGAGAGGGACTCAGGTCTGTTCGGACAGGTCAGTGGGGAAATGAAGGTGGTGAGCAGCCGCCCTTTTTCCCTCTCACCTGACATGCCACCTCTGCAGATCTCACCTTACACAAGCACCTGAGCGGGGAAGTGTCACCAGTGCGGAATGCCAGCAGTTGACCCAATCGAGACAGCTGGGCAGAGTCCTGGGGCTAATGACTTGGAAGAAGTCAGAGGTGGCAGGCTGTTGATCTAGGCTTCCCTGCAGATGACAAGGATTGCAAAACGACGAAACTGACTTGTCATGGGGATGGCATTCATTGACACCGAACAGGATTAGAGAGGATGTCTCTTGCTGACAGAGGAGGACCAGGGACCAGCCATGAGGATACCTGGGAACAGGGGTGGGGGCCAAGGGGGGCTGACTGTGGCTGAGTGTAGGAGGAGAGTGGGAGGGAGCGGTGGTCTCTGGAAGCAGCAGGCAGGACGTGGTCCAGAATTGCCTCCGTAGCCACTGGGTCTTCCGGTCTCCTGTTCTTAACATTTAAACATGGGCAGGAGGGTAAATCTCAGTAATAGCCAGCATGCTCCAGAGAAACAGAACTGACTCATTTTGAGGAACTGGCCATGCGATCGCAGGGGGTGGCTGGCAAGTGTAATGATCCACAGGGCAGGTAAGCCGGCTGGAGACTCAGGCAGGAGTGATGCTTCAAGGGTCTTGAGGAGGGATTTCTTTTTCTCCTGGAAACCTCATTTTTGGTTCTGAAGGCCTTCAACTGATTGGATTAGGCCCATCCACACTGTCTGGTGTGATCCCTTTTACTGAAGGTCAATAACAGTCCATGTTAACCACAAAATACAAAATACCTCCACAGCAACACCCAGATAAGTATTTGATTAAACACTGGGTACTGGGGCCTGACCAGGCTGATGCAGAAAACTGGCCATCTCGGCATCGCCGAAGAAAGACTCCAGAGCCGCTTTATAGGCTCTGACTTTCATACAAGGACACAAAGGTCTGCGTTCAAATGACAGCTCACCGGAGGAGGGACTACATCCGCCTCGCAATCACCGGCCCTCTCACGAGTTGCTAGTGTGAGTAAGCGCCTCGTAATAGACTGAATTAAATTGAGAAAAGTAACTCAGCGTCATGGAGAGAACGCAGACCTGAGAATCAGAAGGCCCGGGTTCAAGTGCCAGCTCCACTCTTACTTGCTGGCGTTCCCCCAGGCCAAGCATGCCTCCTCTGTCTCCTGGGCCTCAGCAGGATATGCTGCAAAATGCTCTCTGACTCTCATCCATGACTGTCACCTCACCAGTCCCCGAGGACATGTGTCTTAATGCCTTCAAGGACAGCTGTACCCCAAGAACATGGAGAATATCAGAGCAAATTCAAAAAGTAGATAGGTAGGTAGATAGATAGATGATAGATAGGTAGAAGGAAGACAGACAAGTAGATAGGTGTAATCTACAATTAAATATATCAAATAGATTATAAAATTATACAAGTAGATATTAAGGGAAATGTGATTCGCATGCTCTAAGATTTGGATTTTCCTCTGTCATTTCTTAACCTTGGTTTTCTTCAGAGACTTGCTGAAAATCTCTGGCAAAGTCACATGCTCTGAACGTGGATACAATTGCAAAGAACAGCCCAAGGACTAGCACACTTGCCCCGAAACCTTAAGGGAACAGTTTTGGAGACAGCTGCCATGGAGAAACAGTAACAGCGGAAAGGGAACAGAATGTTTGCTGGAGCTTTCCAAGGGGTCGAAGCAGCAAAGGAAGCAAAAAGGTGCTTGGTCTCATGCTCACCCCAGGAATCAACATTTCAAAAGGCATTTCTTTATTTTTCTGGCTGGCTGGCAAAATTTAAGCAGGTTGATACTACACAGAGTTGGTAAGAGTATGAGGAAAAGGTTTTCTCACAAACTGTTGCTGTGACCTTCTTGAGGGTGAAGTGGGTGACCTGCCAAGTTTTAATTACATTCTTTAACCCAATTCTGTGTGTAAGCATTCATCCCAAGGAAATATCCACTTTGGGGTGTATGTGTGTAGAGGGCAGGGGAGTATATATCAGAATGCTTACTGCAATCATTTGTGTAATGGTGAAAAACTATAAAAAACTATAAACCCCTAAATGATAACATATATCCAGGTTATGGAATACGCAGCAGTTGAAAAAGAATGAGGGGCCCAGAGGAAGGGTGGCAGAACAATGCATATACTATAAGCCAAATCTATGTTTCCTAAGGCCTACCTTTGTGCACACATACGCGTGCGTACATTACCTAGAAAGACAGACTAGAAGGGTGTGCATGAGGCCAAATGAAAAAGACTGAGGTTGGTGGTGGCACAAGGACAGATTAAGTTATTCAGCCTATAGACACTTGTATTGCTTTCTTGGCTCACGATCAAAATGTAGTTACATCACAACTATATAATTTTCATAACAATGAGAATAAAGGCAAGAAGGGATAACGGAAGGAAAAATAAGAGAGGGTAGGTAGCCTTGGCTGGTTGCTGTGATTAGCTTGGTGTCCGCCCCCTTGCCCCCCTTCTCCCAGAGTCTTCCTGGGTGAGGCTCTCCAAAGCTTAGCTGACGCTAAAGGAATGTGAAAGCAAAAGGCTTCGGTAAATGCCATACGGGTTTTCAATTCTTCCATTTAACTTTCCATTTGTGTCAATCAGGGTCCTGGCAGGAAGGATGACACACTCAAATTAGGTAATTTGAGGTGAGTTAGTAAAGGGATTGTTTTACAAGGTGTGGGCAGGTGTAGGAAAATTATGAGAGAGAGTGCCTTCCACACAGCTCAATTGCTCCCCTTGAAAGAAGAGGGGGACAGAATGGGGCCAGGGCAGTGAGGGCCCAACTTCACTCTCCCTCTCCTCCTCTCCGGTCTCCCAGTAAAACTCGGCACTGTCCAGAGCCACGCAGAAGCCAGAGGGGCGGGGAGTCTTCTGATCCCATTCGTTCAGGTCAGTCTCCTGGGGCACAAGCCGGTGGGGCATGGGGGAGAGGGGTTAATGGGAAAGCCACATGCAAGGTTTTCCATTCTAAGGGAAGATGTGCATGATCACAATTAAATTTTTTGCTCAAGCATCAACCATCCATCTGGATGTGCATGTCTCTGTTGGTCTGCGTTTCACTTTTCATCTCTACCACTAACTGCTCCGTGCACTTGGGCACCCTCCAGCCCAGTCCCCTAGTTTCTTGATCTGTAAGATGAGGGTTTTGGATGGATCTAATTATTTCTGAGAATCCTCCCAGCTCTAACTTCCATGAGAGTGAGTCTAGACCTCTGCCTGAGCCTCAAGACCTTCCCACGGCTGGTAACATTGCTGACAGCGGTCAGCTGGTCGGCAGCAGGGAAGAGTCAGCTTGGAATGACTGGCAGGTCCTGAGCCCATAGGGATCTCTGTGCAGCTACTGCCTCTTCCACTTGGCCAAATATGGTAAAACACCTTTGCAAAAACTGGCCAATCCTTAACACTTCCTCTGCCTGTGCTTCCCTGGGGGGTGGCCGAGGACAATAAGTGAGCTCCACGCTGTTGAATCCACAGGCAGTATTACTGATTCACTCCTTCCAGGTAAGAGGCAGGTAAGTGGGAAGGGTAAAATTAGGTGATAGAGATTTTCCCCCCGTCCGGTGCCCCTTTCTCTGTATGGCCTGCTCAGCCCCAACCCTCTGAGTCAGAATAATGATAGTTCAATTCCGAAGGGATGTTGCCAAACACCTTTCATTCCTCATCCAAAGACTCACAGGTGAGGAATGTGATGTGCAACCCACACTTTACTTGGTGGCCCCTGTACCCTAATAAACAGGAGGATGGCTCTGCCCCTCTAAGGCCATAGGCTCTGAGCTCTCCTCTCTCACGAAACTAACCATTCCTTTGAAATCCCAACATTTCTGTTTTGCCCCCAGAGCATAACGGCTCTTGACAGTGACCTTGAATCAAGTGCACAAAGGCTGAGAAATCAGCTGGCTTCAGAAGAACGGAAAACCCAGCTTTCTGCCTACAAGAAGCTGTAGATGCGATCACACACACCTCCTCTATGGGTTAAAAGCAATCACTCCCTGTTGTCTTTCCTGCGGACTTTGGGTTTCAATAGATGGTGAGCTCACTTAAAGGGAAGAATTTTATTATGTACTTCCTTCTACATTGTCAGAGTTGCACTTCTATTAGGTGGGCACCTATAACAATGAGAAATGGAAGGGAGCCAATCAACTGAAGAAATTGATACTGAATAAGGAAACCTGTCTTATCAGTAAGAGACTCTCGGCGATGAAATAAGTCCCCCAGCAATGCAGGGCATTGCAAGAGACTGAGTCACACCAGGTTAGGGTCTGTGCCAAGGTGAGACTCAGTTACCAATCTTCCTAGGAATTATTGCTGAGAAGAAGAGCTAAAAAGGTCTGAGTTGTTCTTCCCCTGCATTTGCTTGATTTTAGTTTTCAGGGGTTGAGTGTCCCATAAACTCTCAGCATGAAATACTCAGAACCATAGAGATGAGAGCTGTTCTCTCATCTTTGGACTTTCTGGGAGAAACAGAAGGGAATAAACAGTGATCGGTCATGAACAGATTGGCCACATACTGTTCCAAGGGCTTCATAAACATCATTGTGTATTTTATCTTCAAAATTACTATGCCCACTTAAAAATGTGGAAACTGAGACTGAGGAAAATAAAGTATGTTTCCCAAGATCACTACTAACCTGTGGAGCTAATATTTTAACCTGGGTCACTCATTTAATACTTAAACTCTGGCTCGGGTCACATGGGCACCCTGCCTAGACGTAGAGTGTCAAAATCTGCCTTCAGTCTGGGTTTAGTGGCTTTTGAGATGCCCGAATGGCAGTCACTGAGCATGTTTCTGTCGTGGGGGCCAAACCACTCTTCCAGCTCTGGGTGTTTCCCCACCTTCCTGCCTCAGTGCAAGCAGGGCTCACAAATGGAAGGGAAGGGAGAGACTCACCACCCGCCCATCAGTGCCTGATTGCATTTTTGCCACCACTGAGGCTGGAAGACTGTACTCGCCACTTGGTTCTGCGAGCTGGGCTACCAAGGTGCCCTGCAGCAACAGTGGGAGCATCCGGCCCTGCACTCTCTCTGGGTGGAAACAAGACAACTCAGCAGCAACCCGTGTGGACTAATGGCCACGCCACTCTTGACAAGATGTTGGAGGTCTCGAGGTGTCCAGCATAGACAAATGATGCAGACAGAGCACTCTGCCCAGCTCGCTAATCCCATGGCATCCCATTAGCCTTCCTCGGCCCCTGACACTGGATGTAACTCCAGTGAGTACAGGGGGACCCTGAAGTGCCCCGGTAGAGCGGAGTTAGAAGAAAATCATGTTCTATTTCTTGCATTTCTGAGTTTATAAACAAAGGTTCGCACCTGCTCTTGGAGCCGAGCACCTCTCCAGGATGGACAGCCCCCCTTTCTTTCCTCACAGTATAGAGTTTACACTCTCCCCTCCTTACTTACCCCGAGCCCCTGGGCACCCGCCCACGGCTTCTCAGCTACCCAGGACGACTCCTGCACACCACTGTTGCGTGTGCTGAGGCTGCACAGTGAGGCCTATTCTCTTGGCATCTTGGGTTTCAACAAGGCCCCTAAAAGGACAGCAGCTCAGAGGACGCCCCCCATCCCAGCCTGATCCTCAGGCAGAGGAAAATGCCAGGGCAGGAGAAGGGCTAACCTGCCCCCAGACTCTGGGAACCCCGTATCTGAGGCTTGTTTAGCCACCCAGGGTGCTGCACTCTACCAAACAGATAACCATTCCGGTTTGACAGGTACCCACGGCCCTCCCTGGTACGTGCCTTTGGCCCACCTGAAAGCTGTGTTTTCCTTTTCTTCTGGGATTCCCTGGGGCTGCTGTTCCTCCCTCCCCACCTTACCTCACCCTTGACTTACATAACAGCCTCAAGAGATGTCATCCAGCCACTGTCTCCCCACCCTACAAGAGGCAAGCGACAGGATGCCCCAATGTTGTGAAACTTGCAGAGTGAAAAATACTTTGAGATATGTCAAAGCAGTCTTTCTCTGCCTCCCCCTCCTCAAAACATGAGCTTACCTTTCCACAATATTGTCTGAGTGTCTACCATGCACGAAGGTCTGTTCTAGGGGCTGGGGATTGGCCACCAAAGAGATCTACAAGAGCCCTGCCTTCAGGGAAGGTACGGGCTACCCCAGAGGGCAGACACGGAGCTGTGCCATGCAGATCCCCCTTCAAGAGGGGACTTGCTACCTGACTGAGAGGAACATGACTGGCTGACAGCCGCCAGCCACCAGCATCAGCCAGGTCCTATCCAGCTGTCCGGCTGAGGCCCTGCTCTTCCCGGGGCAGCCCTTGGACAATGACCGAGCAAGGTGGTGAGCCCAGGGCTGAGCCGTGTCCACCCACACAGAGACTTCTCCCGGGGGCAGTCTTTGCCCAAGCCTGCTCTCTCTCCTCTTCTCTAGTAGGTGCTTCTCTCCAATACCCCCTCCCCAAGTTCCATCTGAGCATCTGCTTCCTGGGGAACCCACCAGAGACTTGGGGGTGGGGGGACACACATCGGTGCAACTGCAGGTAGTGACGGGTGCTATGGAAAGACAATGGCACAATATGACAGAGCCTAACTTGGCAGGAGAGGACAGCAGCTAGATGTCAAGTGTCCCCACCTTCTCTCAGAAGGTGACAGTGGGGCTGAGACAGGAAGGAGGAGGGCGAGGAGGCCCCAGCCATGCTCAGTGCACTCGGGGGAGGGTTCCAGGCAGAGTTGGGAGGGAGGAGCATGTGAGAGGGACAGGGAGGGGTGCCTGTGGCTGGAGCGCAGACGTGAATGACGGGAGAGTTCCAGGAGCTGAGCCCGCGGGGCCCCACACCACCGAATCCAGCTTCTCTTCTCGTGGGAGCTGGGGGTGGCAGTCCTGTGCGCAGCACCATCTCAGGGACCAACCCAAATGTGGTGAAACAACAAACCCCAGCAATAAGTTGCAACTGCCACACTTTTGGGGGCATACGAGCAAAACTTGCTGACCCACTCTGGGCTGTGACCTACATGACAGAGGTTCCGGGTAAAGGCCAACTCCAGCCACTTGGAAAAGCTGACTGGTACACAAGACAGTGCACTCGACGTTGCTATGTTAGTACCTGCTCTAATTTGCCTTAAAAAGTGAATCACTCCCAAACCTCGGGACGTTATTCAGAGCAAGTCACTTGTTCCCCTCCTGATTGATGGTGACATTCACATGGCACTACTGCCTGGATTGGAACTGCGTCCCTGGAACTGGGGTGGAAGGGGCGGGGGCAGGAACTTTCGAAACATGCAACAGCCTCTGTGTCCCACCTGGACACCTGGCTCTTGGCAGGAATCCTGGAGAGCCTTTCCCTAAATCAATGGTTTTTCATGGGAGTAGGGGGTGCTACTAGCAGTTAGTGGGTAGAGGCGGGGCTACCACTAGGACACTCTGAACCAAGGGATGCTTTCGGGCAGGTGCCTTCCAAAGACAGCTTGCCACCAAGAGTCAGATAAACGTGACCAGCCGGGGGCTCCCGCGGTGTAAGTCTGCGATCACATGTATAGCACCTGTGGGTTTGCACTGTCCTACTTACTGTAGTTAAAACACCAAGAAAGATTTCCTTAAACAGAAGTACTTGAACCTTGAAGACTGTGGATTGTTACTCTCTGGCAATCTTCTAAGGCTGGCTCGGACAGCCAACTAGGATACAGACCCAGCCAGAGAGAGGGGGATGGGCAAGATGACCCCTCAAGGGAGGTCCTTTCCAGGCGAGCATTCCTATGATAATAATGTAAAATGTGGCAGAGTGCTGCATTTTAATTAATTTTAGCCCCTTTCAAGACCACAGTTATTATTTTAAAAACACCGATAATACCAAACACATGTTGAAAGTACACAGCCAGCTGCAGCCCTGGAGATTGGGGACGTGTTAAGTCATATGTCATCTGGGGTGGTGGGAAATCAGCAGGCCCCTCCCCGGTGCCCTCTGAGACCCCAACACCCTTCGCAGTGGGCCTGCTCTCTCTCTGTCACCAGGCAAGCCCCCTTCACAACCCGGCTCCTCTCCTCCCACCGAAGCTCAGTGCTCCCCCTACCCTCTCTGCAGAAACTGAGAAGGGGTGAGGTGTCAGGCCTCCGGAAATCCCGGTTTAATTATTTTATTGTAAAAAGAGAAAAAAAGCAAAGAAAAGGAGCATTCTCTCATTTTGGAAGAATGCTTCATTATCTGCCTTTGCAGAGCGGGAAACACCTCGCTGGGCTGTAGGCAGCCCTGAGTTATTATGTGAGATGCTCAGGCGCCTGGGCTTTCCCCGTCCCCACAGCCCCCACCTGCCCGCCCAACTCGCTGGTTGAGGGGTGACCTGTCCTCGTGCCCCGCAGCCCCTTCGAGGGCCCTTGCCCTGAGAATGCTCCCCAAGAAAGTGCTCCCAGAGGATCTTGGAGTACGTCTGGTCCCGCATCCACCGTGCAAGAACCGTTTCTCTGTCACCCTTGGCCTCTTGTCCGTCACTTCTGGTTCCAGGTGCCCCTTAACTCATAAAACAGCCCGAGGGGCGAGGAAGTTCCTTTTGAGCTAAAACAGAACTAGACACAGCTGCACGGAGTAGCACCTGATGACTGACAAGTGAGTCTGCAAGTCTTCCTACGTAACATCATCTCCTCTTGGACATGACAGGGCAGGTAGTAACAGAGGAGAGAAGCGAAGTCTAGAGAGATGGCCTAGCTTCTCCAAGGACACACAGCAATTACGAGGAAGGGTCATGGCGGGGGGTGGGGGGGCATGAGGCCCTCGCTCTTAGCAACACGCCATCTCCAGATATCTGCGTACTGATTTGCCCAGGAATGAATGACCCCCGCCCTCTTCTAACAGCACCCTTCACAGATCTCTGCAAACCTGGGGCCCTGCGGCCCCTGGATCCCAGGGGAGGGTCTGGAACTTGTGCTCTAGATGGCGGCCTCCATAGTGAGAAGGTGCCAACCTCCAGGTTGACCACACTTGGGCTCAGGGCCGGTCCTTCCCCAGCTCTTAGACAGTCCTTCTCTGCTGGGTCCTCCCCGGGGAGCGGGGGGCTTCATCATGTAGTCACTTGACCACCAGCCCCTTCCTCCTCACCACCACCACCCTCCCCCATCCAGGTCACTGAAGGCCAGGCCAGGCCTTGACTCCATCATCTATTTAAAAAAAAGAGAAAAAAAGCCCAAACCTTGTCTCTTTCTTGTTTGTTGGGAACTTGATTAGACCAGCCTTCCAAAGACGTAAGTGGGGAGTTTCTTGAGGACAGCCCTTTCAAACAAAAACAAAACAAAACAATAACCTAACACACATTGGCACTATTGTATGTTGTATGATTGACTCATTTAAGCCTCCCAACAACTCTATGACATGGGTACTATTTTGAACCCATTTTGCAGATTAAGAAACTGAGCCATAGTATAAAGTCAAGTAACTTGCTTGAGATCACATAACTAGCAAGTGGAGAAAGTATGAATAGACAATTAAAAAAAAAACAAAAACTGGAGAGGGATTTCAGGGAGAGGGAGAGTTACAACCACTCATACAGGAACCATTTCCCCAGGACTGTTTTCAGGAGGAGAAAGTCACTGTTTCGTTCTCCTTAAGTGTCCTAGAGTTGTGAGAACAAAGCAGTACCTCAGTGGATTAATCTAGCACCTATATTGTTAGTGTGCAACCATCATCAGTACGTAACCATCTCATAACGATCGTATCTTGATTTTCTCTTCCCCAGGTTAAGTAACACTAGCTGCTGTAACAAAACAGGCCCACAGTCTCAGTGGTTTAACACAAGAAAGCTTTTTTTCATTCCTGCCACAGTCCAGGTGGCTGTTCGGTAGGGAGCTTTCCAAGTGGGGTTCCGAATGACCTAGGTCCTTGGATCTGGCTGTTCTGTCATCCTCGGGACCAGTGGAGGAAAAGAGCAAACACATGGCATCAGGAGGACATTTTACAGGGCACCGGAAATCAAGTGCATCAGCTCTACCCATATTCCATCATCCAGAAGCTAGTCAGAGGTTGCCTACGAGGGAGGCTGGTCAGTGTGGACCTCCAGGGTGCCTAGGAAGAGACTCAGGGATGGCGAGCACCTAGTGGGTCTCTACTGCACCAGTTAATCCACTTCAGTATCTTCGGCTGTACCTCCGCCGCATGCCCCCAATGGTCAATCGTTTTCCCTTCAACTGTGATGCCAAGGATTAAACACACTCCTCTAAATGCTTAGGCCAGGAGACCCTGGAGCACCACCTGCCTGGATCTGGATACCATATGTCTATTAAGGCAGCCTACGAGGGTTTTCGCGTTTTTAGCAACAGTCGCACTGTTGGATCAAATTAGGCTTGTGGTTGACTAAAACCTCCAGATCTCTTTCGTGTGAACTGCTGCCAATGGAGGGTTCTCTAATCTCGTTCTTGTGCTTCTGAATTTGAAACCACATGCTATTGAACAGCCATAGTTGAAAGTCTTCCATCTTGTTGGGTTTGGCTGAGCTTTTAGGTCCACGGAGATTATCAGGGACCCTAATGCCTGCATCCATCATGCCGGCTTCGCTCCCCACCTAGTGTCATCTTTAGACTTGCTTGATCTTCAGTCGGGGCACCGACAAGAGTTCAGACGACGATGGGGGCCTGGAGCACAACTACGACGCGAAATGAGCCTTTGATTGATACTTTGGGTTTGCCGTTTAACCCTCTGGGAACCTGCCGAACAAGACGGTTATCCGCGCACATTTACTCTTTTAACCAGACAACAAAGTCAGATGAAACCTCATTCATTTAGAGCATGCTCTTTGAAAGCATCTAATTTCCCCCAGTATATCATCCTTTTTGAATTCAATATGCTGTATAACCTACCTATTCCTTGGTCACAGTGACTTATCTGAAGCCGCACTGCTTATTACTAACAGAATCCAAGCTGGAATTTGGGTGTCCTGAATCCCCATGCTTCCTACACCACCGAGAATATCCCGAGCACACAGTCACCCAAGCGACAACCGAGGCACGTGGTCCTGAGGCAGAAACCACTACCCAGAGTGGCACCACGTGGCTCTTGGGACCTTCTCAAAAATGCCCACATATTTTCCAACTTGAAGCTTCCCACCCGTTAGTCCACCGCTGTGCCCTTCCAATTAGAAAGACAAGGACTGTGACTGCCAAATATCATGTTGGGTAAACTACCTGGAGTCATTCAGGCGTGACTCATGTCACGAGTGTGTTCATCATGTGCTTAGAGAAGGCCTTCTGGGGGACGCCCATGACACCACCCATTGAGGGCCACCTCCACACAGCTCCCAAGGTCAAACTCAGGGAGGAAAGCTGGTCTGAATTAGTGAAAACCCTCAGTTTCAGAGAGCCGCCAAAGACGGGGTGCTGGCACTGTTTCCAGCTGCAGCGCGCCCCTTCTAAGAGGGCAGGGCCGAGGCCAGGCTCTGCTGGATCTGAGGAGAATCCTCCCTAATGAACAGACTGACCGTTTCCCAGCAGATGTTTCTAAGGGCCTGAAAAGCCGGTTCCCTCAAGTCCACCCCAAGCCTCCCCCTCTCCATCGAATAGTGTTCCTATCATTAGCTCCCTGGGATAACCTTTTTATCATAAAAACTGTATAGGTAAACCTAAGACATGGTGGAATTATTCTGAATTCTTAATAAATGAAATTTCTTGACAATGACCATTTTTATATGTAAATAGGCGCTTTCAGGGTCTTAGCGGAGAAGGAAATCATCCAAATTATTTTTTTTCAAGCCCTAGAATCATGTGTCTTTTGTTTATATGGTTTTTCACACAAACATGTTTAACCGGGTGGCTTTCTACGAAGGAGCCAGGCGCTGGCTCTGGGCTCCACATATTAGCTCAGTTAATTGTCACGACAAACGCATGAAGCAGCAGGAGCAAAGCAGTCCCATTCACAGATGGAAACAGTGAGGCTTAGAGAGGCACACAGGGAGCGCCACTTACCCTCCTGCCAAGCCAGGAATCAGACACAGGCCTCTGACCCCGCAGGGCTTTCTTTCTTAAGGCTACTCAGGCATAATGACTAAAGCCCGCGGGCTCTTCATGGGCCCATGAAAATATTAGAACCCTTAAAGAAGAAAAAAAGAAAAGTATTGGCTCCAGAATATAAAGAACTACAAAACCTATTTTTACAAATGTTAAATATCTACAAAATAACATTGTTAACGGGTCAATGGTAATTTAAGTTAATCCTCAAGTAGTCATGAAGGAATAGATCTTTTTTCTCAAATCTCAAAGTTATAAAAAACTATAAAGGCCTCCTCATTCTCTTTTCCCCCATAAAATTATGTTTAATGTGGGGTGTGGGTGCATTATAACACTTCTGATAAGATCAAGGGTGGGGCCTCCAAAAATAAGAAAGCTTGGGGGCTACTAGGATCTGAAAGTCAGTGGATTTTAGAGCCTTGCCTTATAATTCCTCTGCTACACTACATTTTGTGCCCAAGTCCATATTTCTTGGTCCCTAAGATGAAACATAATCCTGTTGTTCTTTGTAATTTGACATTAATTTACCCATCAACTCCTTCTATACCTTGGCTCATAGGGTACACGTAAGTTGAATGTATAAAGTGGTATTTCTTTGCAAATAGTTGACCATATGCTAAAATGAAGGATCTGGGCTAAGCCTGAGGGCCCTGGAGGGACCACACAGCCAGCTTACACGAGTTTCACGAGGACCCGGCTCAGTCAGAGCAACCTAGGGAAAGGGCTCTGTCACGGTTCCACAACAACTTGGCCCAGCTCAAAGGGACCGGTTCGCCCCTAGGGGCATGGACCAGGCTTTTTCCAGGAGGAGCTGGAAGAGTCAATGGCACAGCGAGTTTGCCAAACTCCAACACCTTTCTGCAGAAAAATCACATGTGGTGTCACTGGTCACAAAAGCCCTAGTTTCCTGGAGGCGGCGTCCTGACCAAGCGTCAAGGTCAGTGCCCAGGCTGACAGTAGGCTCTCTGCCTATCGCGGGGCTTTCGTCTCCGTCAGAAGCCAAAACAAACAGACAAAGCCAACTTCTTGATTTAGAGAAAATTCCAGAGAACTCAGCTAAAGGTGGTGGTTGGGGGGTGTGGGCGGGGTCAAGGCTGAGCTCACCTAAGCCCTGCTAACTATCACTTGGAAACAAACACCAACAGCACCTGACATGGTTAGAGTATTTTTCAGAAGATACTTTCAAACATCTATCACCTGACATACCATCCTGCCCACTCTGAAAGCTCATGAGGCAGAACACTTTAATTGCAATAAATAGAGGAGGTTCAGAAAAGTTAAAGGACTTCCCCAAAGCCACCCAGTGATGGACAGGCAAAGCCTTCACTAGCTCAGGCCTCTAGACGCCAGGGACAGCCCTTTTTTGACTATGGCCAATGGCTCTCCTGCATGTGGTCAGAGCCTCCCACAAGAGCTACCAGCTCAAATCCTCCACTTCAGGATAGAAAAAATCTAAGACACAGGCCTGCTGGCAGGGGGCCTCAAATTACCCGAGCTTTTAACACCAAAATAGTGTTTGGGCATCTAAGACTGGAACCTGAACTCTGCTTCTCATTTTTGCCCTTTAGAGGTGACCAGGAGCCTGACTCATAGGTAGCTGTGCTCAGAGGTGTGGTCACACCCCATGGCCCATCCCTCCTCCCACCCACAGTGGGCCTGCTCGCCCCAGTTTGTGGGCAGAGCGGCTTTCTGGTCGGAATAAGCCCCATTCTCTCTACCCTTTAGAAGCTGGGCACCGATGGCTTCTGACACTATGTCAGCTCCTCACATGGGGACAGCCAAGAGCACATCTGCCCACCTCATGCTGCCCACCACAGGTAAGTCTCCCAGACACCTGACACCCACAAACATGGGAGTCTGCCCACTAGGAGGTGAGCTCCTTGAGGACATCTCTCAAACCCTTGCCGTGCCCACTGGGAGGACCTTTCCCCTGACCCCTTTCATGTGCCCACTCAACAGGCATTTCTAGAGCTCTGCCTTGCACTAAGGACTGCGTCAGGCACCTGGGACAGTCGATATCTTCAAGGAGCTCAGCGCCTGGTGGGCGGGATGGACAGGGAAACAGTTGTTATCACAGACTCATATGACAGGAGAAATAGCAGGTACCATCTCCTGGCAATAGAACAAGGGTCCCCAGGGACCCTGCTCCCAAGTTGCTAGCTGGGCTGTCCCTTCTCCCTGGTTGGTGTCAGCATTTCCCTAGAATCAGGAAGCTGAGGCAGTGGGCATGTTTTTCCACGAAGTCAAGGGTGCTGGCCGGAGGCTGAAGCCCAGAAGTGGGCTACTCAGGACTGCATGGTCGTCGGGTGTCCAGGGGATGAGGCCCAGCAGATGAGCCACCGAAGGGCCGCTCTCCAGGCCCCTGGACAGTGAGATGCCGATCTGGCCTGGCTATGTTCCCAGGCGTTGAGACGCACACAAACCTCAAGGCCAGTGGTGTTATCCCAGATGCCGGGCTCCTCTCCACAATCACACGAAAGCTCAGCGGTGCCCAGAGACTGTGTCTGCACACAGGGGAGAGGGTCCGCTCCCAGCCGGCTGCCACGAACGTGAAACCGGCAGCTCTGTTTGGTTTCCACTCTATCCTGTGACTAACTGCCGGCTGGGGAGCATTTTGGCCCCGCCAGCGCCTCCTGAGGCAGACACAGCCTGGCCACTGGGCTCCAAAGGAGCCCCAAGGAATGGGGTGTGGCAGAGGAGGGGCTGTGATAACCACATGGGATGGGTACAAAGCACAGAATTACTTGGGGGCAGGAGGAAAGACCTAAAACAATTGACTCTTTGCTGTTCCGTGTGCCAGGCGCTGTACTAGGGCTTTACACACACTCTCTCAGACCATCTGAGCCACACTGGAAAGTCTGATCTGTCCTCAGTTTACAGATGAAGTAACGGAGGCGCAGAGGAGCTAAGTAACCTGCCTAAGGTCACCCAGCCCCAGTGGCAGCGCTGAGGTGAGAACCTGGTATGTCTGTCGCAAACCCCCTGCTCTCCTGCGTGACAGATATGGCCTGAATAAAAGCGCCGCTTCCACTTCATGCCACTGCCTTGCTTGGAAAAGCTTTTCGAATTGCCCTAAGGGCAGAGGAGTTGGGGAGAACAGGAAGTGGGAGGCCAAGAGCAGGGTCAAGGCCCAACAATGCAGTCTTTCGGCTTAGGTTAGGGAATGCCCTGTGCCATGCTCGGGGTACATGGTGGCAGAGTGGTGGGGTGACGATGGTGAGCCCGTTACTGAAAGGAAGCAGCGCCTGCAGAGTGGGCTCCCCGAGGTCGTCCAGTCTGTGTTTACCGGTACTCCTCCCCTCACACCCACCTTCCTGTGACCCAGAGAGGACCTCCCAGGGGATCGGGCGCCTTTGTGCATCCGACCGAAGCTTCTGGCCCCTGGTTCCATCTGCCACGTCTTGCCAGCTCTGTGGAGCCAGACAGCACCCTCTCTACCACCCTTAGAGGTGGCTGGGAATGCCGGTGCCTGGCTCAGGGAGGCTCCCTGAGGTCCTCATCACAGATCACTGCACTCAGCCACCGGATTACGGGGGCTCAGATGAGGGCAGCCCGCATGACTGGGCCTGCCGGGCCACTCCAGAGCGAGGCTAGCAGCCCTTCCCTTCTCTGTCCGACCAGCAGGGCGCCAGGCAGCCTGAAGACGCTGCGGACAGAAAACAGAAGTTGAGTTGGCCTCACTCTTTCCTTCCAGCTGCCACAAAGTGCAGGGCCCCTGGGGGTCTGGAGGCCTTGCCCGGGAAGAAGATGGCTCAGCGTGGTGGATGGAGTCCTGGGATGGGCACCCTGGCCCAGCCTGCAGGGGTGTCAGCCTGCTTTGCGGACAGCGTCCCACCCGGGTCTTGCTGAGAGTGAATCACTTGGAAAGAGACCTGTAACTGTATCCTGCAGAGACTCACAGGCGAGGGGCCAGAAAGAAACCAGGTCAAGCTTCGTGGAAGCTGGCCACCAGGAAGGAAGGCAAAGAGCCCAGCATTTATGGAGTGTCTTCTCCAGGCCGGGCACACTCAGCACACGCAAAATGTCCCTCTTCCAGGGACAGCGGGCTTTACCCGTTTCAAAGACAGACCAAGGCAGTAAGGGGCTTTGTGGTCGTTACATAGGCAGCAGGTAGCACAGAGAGGGTGCCAATCCAGGTACCCCATCTATCATACCCAAGACCGTGGTCTCCATTCCCCAGCATCCTCCTCTAAACCCCAACCCAGGAGCACAGCAGCGAGCAGCGTGGAAATTCTCAGAAGCCACCTTACTCTAAGAGGCTGTGTGCAGTGCAGGTGGAGACCACGCTGCCTAAGTTCAAATCCTGGCTCTGCATTTACGAGCTGTGTGGCGTGGAGCAAGTATCTTAGCTTCTCTGTGGCTTAGTTTCCTCGTATACAAAAATAGAGCTATGGATGGTCCACCCTCAGGCCTTCATCATGAGGATGAAATGAGGGAGTCTTTGTAAAATGTTCGGGCCGGTGTTTCAACATTATAAGTATTGGATAAATTTTAGCTATTATTATTGTTAGTGTCACTGTCAACCTGAATCTCAAAGACCTAGCTCCTGTCCCCAGACCCTCCTTCAGCAAATCCCCTCCTCTAAACCCCAAGCAAGGAGCAGGTTTTCCTGCAGGTTGCCGATTGCTCAGGGCAGTCCTGCCGAGGGAGCTGGGGGAGGGCTGGGTGATTGAAAATAAACAGTCATCAGCGGACCACACACTTCATCTCTCCCCCTCCCACTGCGAACGGGGCAGGAGGAGAGGCTGCAAATTCCTCAATCCAAGTCAAGTTAAGGCAAACTTGTTTTTCTTCTTCGAGGGAGAGAAGAGCACATGAAATCAAACATGAGCACCCCAAACTACCACCCTGAACATCACCGAGCCTCAGGTGCAACCACACCTGATTAACCTGGGGAGGAGCCGGGGGCTCAGAAGTGTGGGAATCCACACAGGCTGGGAAGCCAGGGGTGGGCACATGAGCATGCCGGAGGGTCCCCCGTGAGGAGACATACCAGTGCTCCCATCCTGCTGCTCCTCAGCTCAAGGGCCCTGGCCTCTGGGGGAGCCACAATTCAACTTGACCTTCAGGACCCAGGACCCGGAGCCGGCATGGCCTGGGGAGCTCTAAAAGGAACATACCGTCAAAGACAGATGCCTCCATAAGGTCTCTGGAGCCTGGGCCCTCCTTCACTTCTGTCCTGGACCACGTCCAGACCGTCTCAGGGTGTTGAAAGTCCATTTTATTTTGAAAGACAATACCAGCATCTTCTCCTCCCTTTTTCCTCACTGGCCTCTGTCAGAATGTATCTCTACAGGTCTTTGGTTCCAGTATTTAACCCACTCTCCCTCCAAGGAAGCCTCTGTCTGTGTCCCCCAAGGGCCCTACGTTGAGGCCCTCTTTCCTGCTCCTTAGATACAGTGACGCAGTGGACTCCGAGTCCCCCCACCCCCATCCCCACCCCCACCCTCCAGGCGGAACACTCAGCTCCAGGCTGCTTTGCCCTAGAGCTGGGGCTCCCAAGAATTAATTTACTCCCAATTCTCCAGGCTCACCTCCTCAACTTTGTTTCCACCCTTCACTGCTCCCCACAGCACCGCAAATAATGCCCCATTTTATATGGAAAACGCTAAAACAGGATCACACCTTTTAAAAGATATTTCCACCTTGCAGCCTGAAATCAGACTTCACCTTTCTCCCGCCCCCCACAACCACCCCACTGGCCCCCTCCCCACGCGCACACACACACACCCCTTTCGCTACCAGACTTCCCTAAGCCAGTTTAATTGAAAAGGCATGATTTAGGCTAATTGACAGCAGATGGGTTAGGCTGCAAAATGCAAAGAAGCATTTGTTGAACACAATTTACAGCAACGAGGCAAAACTTTCTTCTTTTTATATCTTTCTTCGAGCTCCACGGCCAAAACAGCTCAGCAGAAACGAGAGGAGAAAAAAAGTAATTAGTGTTTAATTTTTTAACAATTTTTAACTCCCTTTTTAATTGCTTTACATAAACCTGTGCTAGAATTTTACAGCCTTCAAATCTCTGTCTAAGTCTGGTCCTTGTTTCTGGTTTTAATTACAGGGAGGCTTGTCTGGCACATTAAATTAGAAGAAAAAAAACACACACACAATTTCAGAAATATTTTGCTGTTGGACTCCCAACTGAAGATCTAATATTTCAGCGTACGAATGGGAAGGCATGGCCCGGGAGGGCTCCAGTGGAAGCAAACGTGGCCCAAGTGCTTGGGTATCAGTATCACATCCCCCGAAAACTGTCTCTTAACGTTATTGGCAGTGGAAGAGCACTTATAAGACCGCTTGTGACAGCCTAGAGTGGCCCCAGGCACCTGAGCGCTGCTGCGAATGTAACCGGCTCCCCAGAGAAGCTGGGCTGGGCGGGCCTTACAGGCTTCAGTCGGTCCTCAGGTTCTTATTTTTGGGCCAGTCCCGCAGAGCTGATGCTCACTTCTTGGCAGCCCGTTTCAAGCAAGACAGACAGATGTCAGAGAGAGGTACTGTGTGTAGGAGACAGAGGAGATGGGTCTCTGCAGCGCAGGGCTAACGGGAGAGAGGGAAGCGTCCAGGGAGAGGATCCCGGCTGCGTGATGTCCCAGCGGCTGTGTATGAGTAGCTCCCCATCGCTGACAGAGTTCAAGCCAGTGCTGACCAGTGGAACTTCCTGGGCTCTCCAACCTGTGGCTATTTAAACGTAAATGAATGAACAGTAACTAAAATGTAGAATTCCCTTCCTAGGCTGCATATTTCAACCGCTCCATAGCCTCACGTAGGTGGGGTTAGTTCATGTATTATACAGTGCAAATGTGGGGCATTTCCATCTCCACAGAAAGTTCTGTTGGACAGGGATGCTCTAAACTCTTGCTAATGAAGCTGTGGTCCACGGCCAGCAGCAGAGGTGTGCCCCAGGAGCTGGCTAGAAATGCAGGACTCTGGGCCTCACCGAGCCCCGGCAACTGTGTCATAACAAGACCCCAGGCAGTTTGAGTACAGGCGCAGGGGCACATCCCTGAAGCAGCAGGCTGGGGCCTGGAGCAGAGTAATGGTCCATGGATTCCCTTCAAGGTGTGCACAGAGGTGGGGGAGATTGTGCAGCTGGGGGTAAGGGGTGGGGCGCCATAAATGTCCTCGGGGCACAAACGCCGCAGGGCCCAGGCCACCACCCCCCCGCCGCCCCCCGCCCCGGCTTGTGTTCATTAGTGCCGAGGCTGCAGACCCGCCTTGGCAGCCCCTGTCCAAGCCTGCCCGGGGCTCCTCCAGGACTCCTGCTGGGAGGCAGTGGGCTGCCTGGCGCAGCTGGGCAGGCAACTCTGGGGATGGAGCCAGGCCAACACTGGCTCCCCACACACGGTCATTACCTCCCCCAAACCCAGAAGTTATTACAATTAAAACACGTTGCAGGGGGGAGTAGGGGCTGGGGAGGTCCCTTTAGGAAGGAACATTGGGATTAAAAGAAATTAGAGCGGTTGCCATGGCAACCCAGCCAGGCTGGGCCTACCCTGTGATTATTTCAATGGGAACGGGATGGAGGCAGATGGGGCTGGGACAGGGGGTGCTGGGGAACCATCCCCAGCTGCATGGGTGTCAATGCTCTTCCCCTCAAAATGGGACATGGCAGCCCAGGAAATTCTCCTGAGGCTGATCCCTGCTGGCTTTCCTGTTCTCGGTAATTACCGCTTCGCCTATGACCACTGTCCTCCAGGAAGGCCATACCCCGGGCCACTGCCCTCTCTTTCTTTTCACACTAGGAAACTCCCCAGAGGAGCCCTGTTCTCATGGCCTCCTGGGTGGAGTGGCCTGGCCTGGTTTCCTATCAGCTCAACGCTGGTGATTAGGAGACCCAGTGAAACCCAACCATCCCTTTCTCTGCATGGCGTCCCAGCAACCTGGAACAGAAAGCTCAGGCGTGTATCGCAGGACATGACAGGGAGACCAGGAGTGGGTCTGTTTGGGAAGTGGGCCCATGACAACAGGCAGGTTGGAAATCTGCGCCTGGGACACCTCCAGGTATCAGCAGAGGATTAGGGTCCCTAGAGAGTGGGAATCCCGATTTGGCAGTGCTACAGGGCCCGAAAGAGAAAACAGTAATTATCTCTCCACCTCTCTGCCTGTCTCCTCCTCCTGAGGCCCAGCAGCCCCGACCAGGTCTGGCTGATGGCAAGGAGAGCCTCTGTGGAAACCTCTGGGAGGCAGAAGAGGGTGGGCTGGGATGGGGTGAGGGGTTAGGAGGGAGAGGAATCCGGTCTGTCCCTGGGAGGGGAGTGCTCAGCCAGCTCTCACTTCCCCAGGCCCACAGCTCCGATTCCACAGCAGAGGCGCGCACGCTGCAGGGAGGGGGTTGAAAACCCTAGACCAGGTGGAGCAGCTGCAGGCGTACCAAGGTTGGCCTTCCATCTGGAAGGTTAATCTGGCCCCAGGCAAGCCCTCGTCCTCCTCAGAGTCCAGAGCAGGAGATCTCTGAGCTGCGGGGGCCACCAACCAGGAGATGCTATCAGGGCACATACGCCTGCTGCCCCCCACGTCACTTTCAAAAGCTGGTTATTTCCAACCCTAGGTGACCACTGCCAATCATTGTGGATCCCCAGCAGAATTTTCCCTGTGTGTATTTGCAAGATCAGAGGTGTCCCTATTAAAAAACATGTGTCTTAAAGGTGGCACTAAGTGCAAACCTTGCCTCACCACTGACTTTGCATGCGACCTTGGGCAACTCACTCAACATCTTCATCTCAGCGACCTTCTCTGTAAAAACACCATCTGACAGTGTCATTGTGAGGACTTGAGATAATAGACCTCAAATGTCTGGCTCGATGGTCATCAGCCTTCTCAATTTGCTTAAATCCTAGGGGATTCGAAGGATGTGGGACTTTCAGCTTGAAAATCGGGACAGTCCCAGGCAAACTGGGATGAGTTGGTCACCCTTCCAAACACAACAGTGTCTGGGGGACCAGCCAGTATGTATGTAGGGGGCTCCAGTCCTTTGAAAAATTCTTTCTACATTATGTATATGTATCAAAGTGCATATATACACACACACATGCAAATATACACATATATGTATATGAATTTTCTAAAGAGACAAAGTGGGAGGTGTTCGCATTTCAAAAAGAATCCTCACCTGGCAACATGATAAAATGTAGCATTCCTGTCTACAAGGCTGGCCAGGGAATGGGACTTTGGATGGAAAACTCAGAGGAATTAAGCTGATAGATTAGAAAGCAAGGAGAAATCTATTTACTGCCGTGGTCCTTTCATTTCTTGGGGAAAACCCCAGCACTTCTGGAAGATTCTTTCACAGCAGCTTCGCTGCACCGACTCCAGTGGGAGGCCGGGCACACCTGTCTCTGGCTCCGCGGTGCCTTCGCTGGAGCCCCCGCCAGAGCCATTAGTCTGGGGAAGGGCTGTCAGGAGCGGGGTTTTCAAAAGGCTCCAGGGTACGCTCCAGCCGGATGGGGGCCCTGAGCTGGCGTGTGCTTTTCATCACAGGAGCACTCTGTTTATTTTTCTGCGCTCCCCTCAGTTCAGAGAGTTCATAGACTGCCCAGGTTTTACCAACTCAGAAAAAGGTTCAGGTGGAGGGTTCACACACCAACATCATGTCACTTTGCCCAAGGTTTTTTACCACTTAGTTCTTGGAACAATGGATGAGACTGGATGGGAGGAAAAGGGGGGAGGTGGCAAAGGGGTCAAATCCCCTGCCCACCCCACCCCCAGCTTGTAAACCCTAGGCCTGGTTGAGTAAGAGAAGCAGCTTGGCCCAGTCCTGGGCTCTCCCAGCTCCACTGCAACCAACCCCAGCCAGCGGGGGGCTCTACTAGCGAAGCAGGTTGTGTGGGGCGTGGGGGGCTGGGTGGGTAACAGTGAGGCCCCCGTGTCTCTGCCCCCTCCCTGCCTCGCCACAGGACCCTTTCAGGTGTACCCCGAGCTACGTGACGCAGTCTGTATAATGAGCGGCACTCCAGTCGGCATCAGGAAGAAACAGGCCCCAGCTGCAGACGCATCCTGCCCCCTTCAAGGTGAGGTGACGGGGGTGGGGGGGTGGGGGGGAGCCAGGTGCAGCAAGGGGAGGGGATCCGAAGGTGCTGAAAGGGGGAACTCTGGGTACAGTTCTCCAGTGCGAGGGATCAAAGTCCCTATTGACTGAGAAGGAGGCAGATCACCTTCCTGCTCCCCAGGAAGTACAGGCTCCTCCTCCCTGGAGCCCCAGTCTCCCTGAGGTTAAAATCACCCTGGGATTCTGACCCGTCTCTCCCTTGTCCCCCCATCCCATGCCCGGCGAAGGCTGGTGTCCTAGGGAGGCTGCCTGAGGTGGCCCACCTGCCATGTGACGCCGGACAGCGTTGAGAGGGGCTCAGCAGTGATGCCTGGCTTTATTACCTCCAGTTGTTACTGGAGAGGCGCCCAGGCCATCTAGGCGTAAGCCGGGGCCTCAGCCTTGCTTGGAAGAGAAAGCCGAGCTAAAGGATTCTTGACACCGCCCTCACCCACCACGTCCCCATCCTGATCACTGCCTACTTCTGCCATTGCAATTTATCAAGCTACTTTGATATCTCTGTCTCCTCTTAGAGGACGAGACTGGGCTTTTGGTGTGCCTGTACCTCGTGTACACAGTTAGCACTAAATAAATGTTTGTTTACCTAAACAGATCCTGTACAGCTTTACCAGCTGTGTGTCCAGTGGGAACAGAATCTATATGGCTCCCAGGCCAACGCCCCAGGATCCAGGCAGGGGACCCCGGCCCCTCCCTACCTCTCACCTATCCTTTTCCACAAATTCTCCCCAAGGAGGCTGGGAACTCGCCCCACAGCTCTACCTCACAGCATTTAACAATAACAAAAAATGCAAACAAGCCCAAGAAGAGGAAAAGAATCAAAGAGAAAAAAAACAAAAAAAAAACAAAGCTGGGAGAACAGGAGGGCTGTTAATCTGTACACAGACCCTACGAGTTAGCGTATCCCAAAGCCCCCTGGACAGAAACCAAACAGGAAATCTAGAATCATTACCAAATGCACTTCCCCTGCTTGTCCTGCCCTGGCCCCTGGGGGTGGGTCAAGGATATTCAGATTCAGCTCACCGGCTGGAAGCCACAGGAGGGCGGGGCTTTGAGGGATTGACTGGCATTTCCTCCCCCTCTCCTCCCTCCTGACCTCTTGATAGGGTTTCTCCCTGGATGGCTGATGGGATGGGAAGAAGCCTCTTTGCAGCTGATGCCCCCAGGAGCAGCTTTTCCACGCAGGCCTCCCACAGTGTTGGAGCGGAAGGTGGCCGGCAGCTGGCCTCCCTCACCCCACTCCACAGAGAGCTGGGTGATGGCCCTGGCTTTGGGATCAAGACCTCCTGCTCTTAAGAAAACAGATCAGAAATGTTGGCATCAAAATAAAATATGTTCAGAGGAAGCAAGTAGCCCTCTGAGTGAAATGCGGGCCACAAGATTGAGGGGAAAAAGTCTGAGCAGATACAGGAGCTACAATGACCATGAGTTCAAGTTCATCCTTTATGTGCTCAGAGCACAGCCAAGGACTGCACCCGGGCTCTGTGCTGGCTGTCTCACCAATTCATCAAAGGTCGGCCAACTTTTTCTGTAAAAGGCCAGATAATAAATATTTTCAGCTTTGCAGGCCACAGGGTCTCTGTTGCAACTGCTTAACCCTGCCACTACAGAGTGAAAGCAGACACAGACGACCCATAAATGAATGGGCATGGCTGTGTTCCAGTAAGGCTTGCTTTATAAAAACAGGCTGCTGGCCAGCTATGACCCACGGGCTGCAGTTTTCCAACCCCTTGGTATAGCTCATGAAGACAAGAGAATGATTCGAAGTCAGGCAGACCTCGTTCAAATCTCTGTCTAAGCGGTGTCGCCTTAGGTCAGTCGCTTAACTCAGTGCAGCTCAACCTCCCCATCTTTAAAACAGGATTTTAAACAGGAGCCTGCCTCACCTGGTTCCCGTGATGACAGAATGAACGAAGGAAAAGCACCTGACACTCAGTAACTGCTGGCTCTTGGTCCTTCTCCTTAAGTAGAATGGGGGCGCGGCTTTGAGCCTTCCGCCTCTGTTGGAAAAGCCCCTCCGCACCTGAGCGTGAGGTTCCCCAGTGTCTTTCCGGGCCAAAATTCATTTCCTAAAATTTAATAATTCCATGGATTCATTTCATGACATTCAATCGGTGGTTGTGCTTTAGAATCAGATGAGTTTTTATTTTTATTTTTGAAGGGTTTTAAAATCTCGCTGCCCAGGCTGTACCCTTATCGATTAAAGCTGCCTCTTTGGGGGAAGACCCTCAGGAATCAGTTTCTTGTAAAGCTCCTGATGATTCCAGTGTGAAGGCCAGGTTGAGACCCACCAGACTGCACAGATGGGAAGAACGAGGGATAGTCCTCTCGTGCCTGTCTGCTCAAATATGGTCCAGGCACCGGCAGCACCGGCAGCATCGAGAGCTGGTGACAAGTGCAGACTGTCAGGTCCCGTCCCAGGTCCTGCTGGGTCCTTCTCTGCCTTTGGATAGAGACTCCAGTGGATTCCTGTGTACATCCAAGTCTGAAGGCTACCGGTCTGTTCCACAGATGCCCAATCCAACTGGGCTTATTAGCAGAATCCCCTGGAAAGCTTAAAACATTCCTAGATCTCATCACCCACTCACCATGGGTGGCCCAGGGATTGGTACTTCATGCCAATATTTTATTTGAAAATTTTCAAACATAGAGAAATGTATCTACATGCGCCTGCCCCTGAGTCTCTGATCGTCAAGACTTTGCTACATTTGCTTCAGTGCATATTTATGCATTCGCTTATGCGTCAACCCATCGCATCTCTCAAACACACGTCAAAGTAAAATGCAGCTCTCGGTGTCTATACCTAACCTTGTCAGTATGCACACCATTAATTTTTAAGGGTCTTCGGTTAATTCCAGTGCTGTGAACTCAGTATCCTACCTTGGGCATTCAGGAGTTATCCAGAGGCAACAGTGCTTGGGACTCGTCAGAAAGCATTCCTCTCCATCCAAGCTTTGATAAAGTGATGCTACACCCTATCTTGGTGCTGTAACCTTCAGTATTAGGAGACGGTTTCTGGTGTTTGACCTAATTCTACATCATTTCATTAATCTCACCTCCTCTTTCCCTGGGAAGGACATTAGACAATGGGCACTCGTTACCATCTCTACTGTAACTTTTACATATAAAGATGTTAAGTGGATGCCGCCACGTCTCCAAAACCTTTCCTGGTATTTTCCCTCCAAAACTATTTCCGGGCAGAACACACTAGTTCCTCCGCATTCCATCTGTGGAGGCTAATGGTGAGCCTTCCATTGGATCGGTCAGTTCTGTAGTGGAGAAGCTTTGGAAGGGCCATATGGACAACGTGCTGCATCGCGTTGCTTCTGGCTTGGGAATAGCACGAAGCAGAGAGCAGGTATTTCACCCACACCTGCATCTCTGTGTTTCCTTCCACCTTGTATTTTCTACTGATGATTATCTGCTGAATACAAAACTCCAAGCTCTGTCAGGGCCGATGTGACCCCAAAACTACTCAGAGATATTTTTCTGGCTAATTTAACCCAGGAAGGAGGCTGGCCCTAGGACACAAGGCAGGGTCATTCATTCTGGTCAGCAACCCAACCTCTTTCAGGAAAGAGGCTTGCCATCCAGCTCTTTTAGGGATTTCCAGAATTATTGGGGCAGGGCTGCAGTTAGAACCAGTGCAGCCTGCACCCTTCTGCTCCCCCCCAAGGCGCACACAATCACCGAAGCACTCGGGATAGGCTAATAGGAGTAGTGCCCCTAAATAATTGCCCAACAATTTCCAAATACTCTTTTCAACCACCCAGGAAGAGGCTGTCTTAGGGTCTGAAGGCACAGGTCCATCCCTTCCTAAGTCGCTCTGTCCCACAGATAGAGATAACTGGGTCCTGAACGAGGTCACACTTCCTGCAGCATTCCCACCTACAAACAGAAGAAGGGAATGGGTTCTCTCACTCCCACCCCTGCCCACTTCTTTTTGCAGACCACCCACTCTCTGTTTGCATTGGTCCTCCAACCTTGAAACCCGACACCCTCCTCTATAGGAACCACCCATGTTTAAACAAATAAATACCCCAACGTAACCCACTCTCTGGTGGTATTCAAATAAATGTCCCAGGAAGGAGTGCGGGAGGAGGGGAAGGGTACCCTGGGTCTTCCACAGTTTGCCGGGAAGCATCCTGGCGCCGTTGCTCATGGACAAGACTAGCAATGAGACCCGCCAGAATACAGAGGGGCTCCATGAGCTCAGAGGGTTCTGCAGGTGGCCTCCCTGGGGGTACTGCAGCTGCTGGGACTCAGGGAAAAGGGGCTGGGGTGGTGGGTGGTGCCCAGTGAAAGGGGAAGACCTCCCAAACCTGGGCTGAGATTTCCTTGGAGCTCCAGGTTACTTGGCCGGAAGGCTTTAGGTCCCCCTGACAGGGGAGGGAGCACTAAGTGCCTTCTGGGAGGGTAGATGGGTTGGGTGAGTGGGAAGAACAGGGATCAGCTCTCCATGACTCAGAAACACTTAAATACAGCCCCACGACTAGGCTGTAGTGACAAGGCGAAGGATCGGGAGGAACAGGCAGGACCCGCAGGTGAAAAACGTCCTTGCCTCTGACTCAGTGGAGAAAACCACCCAGAGTCCTCGGTTTCATGGCATGTGGACAGGTAGGAATAAGTCTCCACTTTGTCACTGGTCCGTCGGTCAACGGAGTCACTGATGAAAAGAATTTTCAAGCATATCTAAGAAATAAAGGGAACACCGCAATTGCCACTGCAAGAGGAGGTCAAGTCCTTTGCAGAAACCCGCCCCCCACGGGAGGAGGGGAGGAAAGAGGGTGCTCAGTCGGCTCCGCGGGTTTATGCGGAAAGTGTGCGGGGCTGTGCTAGAAAGCTGGCCGGGCACCACCAGTGCGTAAGGAAGGAGGGGGAGGGAGACCACGTTTCAAAAATAAACACAAACCCCAAAATAAACACTGTTAATGGAAGTGACTAATCAAGGGTGTGCTGAACTTGGTGGTTCTTGATAAGATACAGGGGGAAATGCCCTTGGAAAAAATAACAGATTTTTTTCCCCTTTGGTAAATAAAGTAATGCGGAGAGGGCATGCGGGGAGGAGGACTAGGGTTGGTGCTTGGTTTAACCCTCAGCAGAAGTTTAAAACAGCTTCTCAATCCCAGCATCTGGACGTTTGGGGCTGGATAATACTGTGTAATGGGGGCCTGTCCTGTGCATTGTAGGATTCTGAGCAGCGTCCCTGTTCTCTGCTCATTAGATGCCAGCAGTACCCTCTCCCCTTGCTGTGACAACCAAAAACGTCTCCAGACATTGCAAATGGCCTCTGGCATGCGGTAGGGGAGCAGAGTCACCCCCCTGTTGGAGAATCATTGGCTGAGTTCGAAAGTCACCCGTGGGCTTGCTCTGCAGGCCCAGAAGGCCAGAGAGGTGGCTGGCTGGAAAGGAACGGAGCATCTCATGCGCTTGAATATCTGCTGGTTGCTAATGGCTGAGTGCTACCAGGACCTCCGCAGAAGGAGAAGGTCACCCACTGGCACCCAGACCAACACAACCAGGATCTTGTCTGTTAGAAAAGCCACGAGAATGATGTCTGTTAACAAGCAGACGCGAGCCCTGCTGCTTCCACAGCCCTTGGAAAGCAGTTTTCATTGGTCTCAAAATTGCCTTGGCTGGGAATGTGATTGATTATAGCCTCTTCCAAGGAAGACTTCCGAGGAAAGGGACATCCAAGATGCTAACTGGGGTCCAGCGGGCACAGCCCGTCTCACTGAGCTCCACAGTGGGGTGTGCGCACATAGGATCAGTGGGAGTCACTTCTCAGAAAACATGTTTCTTTTGTAAACATGAAGGCTGAAGAGAAGGCAAGGGACTGGGAAAAGGCTTAGAAAGACACTCTTTTCAAAATTCCTTGGCCACCCACAGCTCCCTTGGTCTGCAAAGTTTGCAGTGACTTACTCTGTATTTAACACAGTTGTCCCTTTGGTGGGGGGAGGGCAGGATTACCCAAGTTCTGTTCGCAAAGCATCAACCACTTCAGATGCTGTCTCTGCTGCAAAGTACCACTGTGAGGTCCAGGAATCACCTGTAGCCCCGGTCACCCACATCCCCAGAATCACATTATGTGCCACTCTGCACCCAGCCAGCCCAGTCTGTGTGCCGTAAGTCCCACGCAGCAGTCCTCACCACAGAGGGGTTTGTTTACTGCCACGGGGCCTTCTGTCTCATGGACTCACAGATTTAAAATCTCGCCTTGCACAGGTAAAAATAGTTTTAGATGCTTCTACCTCCCTCCGTGAGGTCTGCCGCAGATGGGGTGCGGGGTTGGAGGGGGAAGGGCAGGGAGTGATGGAAAAAGGTGAGAAGGCTATTGGGCCGGTCCATTCTGCCGGAAGTCCCTGTGTTCCTCTCTACCCCCCACCCCCAGTTCTGAGAGCCACCACAGAGCCGTCTCCCCTGCTGGCCTGGAGCTCTGCTCCTCAGCAATCTGCTTTCCACACACACACAAAAGTGTTCTAAATAGAGCGGAACTGAGAACGGGGTTGCAGCCCGGATGAAGTCTTCCCCTCCCCGAGAGCCCAGCATCCCCATGGAGGGCTGGGCCACCACAGCGCCTCTTATTCAAAGCATTCTTGACCCGGGAGTGCCCAACCCTGACGGCAGGCACAAAGCTACCACAATGGATTTTGCTTCTGCAGCACTTTGCCTGGGCTGATCGGGCCTCCCTCCCAGAGGCCTTCTCTGGCCTCCTCTCCCTGCGTTTAACCTTGGAGGCTTCTAGAGGATCCTACTCCAGGTGGGGACCAGTGACTCACTGGGGGACCAGAGACTGGTTCCCGTCAGTGCCCACCATGAACTTGCTGAGGAGGGCTGGATGGCTTAACGGACCCACCTGAACCTCAGTGTCAGCTCCCAAAACCAAGGTCGGAGAACAAGGACCACAGTCTCTCTCCCACTGCATTATATTATCGAATACCAATTTTTATTAAGCTAGAGCCCCCTGTTGCTCTTAAGGGGGCCGGAGCCCAGATTAGGGGTGGATCTTTAGATATTCCTCCACAATTCTGGAAAAGTCTACCCGAAGCCCATGCCCACCAGATGCAGAGCCAGGCACAGTACATGGTTCTGTTCATTTCACTCCTTAACACGCACAGCAAGAACCATTTCAACATCAACCAGGTTTTATGAATGAGGTTTTCACATCCTCTTGGGTATGAACCATCCCCTCCAGCCCTCGGAAGCCAGGGCCCTGAGAAGACCCCCACCCTTCAAAGTGGAGAGGGTCTAGCTTTCCCCTTCACCACGTTACCAACTTATGACCCAGGTACTCAACCTAGCTCAGGTGGTCTGTGACAGCCCTAGCTTGTAGGCTGGGAGGCTCATGGGGAAGCTGCCATGGTGTAGCAGACCCCACCCTTCACCCCAAGCCACTTCCGGTGCCTCCACTGAGCTCAGTATTAAGGAATCTGAAGCCAAGCGGATTCCATGACTGGTCCATGAGTCAGTGCCTCTCTGCTCTTCATGGCCTCGCTGAATTCTGCACCTCCAGAATATCAATTCATCCACCCAGGCAAAGGCGAGGAATTTAGAAAGTGAAATCCACTTTAATGGAAAGTGAGGATTACCAACGGCTAGGGCTATCAGCATCCGGTGGACCTCCCCACTCCTCCACTCCCACGCAGAAGGAGAACAGAGGACAGAGGGCTGTGAGAAGGACAGAGGGACAATTTAGAATGTGCCGTGAGGGGTCCTTCACAACACCATGCACTTAATAAACAAGAATAATCATTGTTCATTTGTTTCCCCTCCAGTCACATGTATTTCAGAGCCAGGAAAAAAAGGCCATTCCCCATCCTCTTTCTCACAAGTCGGGATCAGAGCAAAAAAAAAGAGAAAAAAAGAAGAAGTTAAAATGCTGAACCGAGGTATTTTTTCCTCCTCTGGGTGAACTGTTTTATAATAAGCTGCCTGCTGGGGTCAGGAAACTGAGCTCCCTGGCTTTCTGCTCACACAGAAAATCACAAGGATTCGCTTAGGAGCTTTCACAGGGAGACGGTCACCCACGCACGACCCCTTTGCACCGGTCCAGCTTTGACTTGAAACCATCTCTCTTCTTCTCCCCCTCCCCTCCTGCCTTCCCTCTGAAGCAATGCCACCAGCCCCGCCATGCCTACTCCCTAACGTGAGGTCGGAGAGTGACAGGGTGGCAGGAAGAAAGGGGAATGGGAAGAAAGGGGAGGGCAAGAGCGAGCTGCTCACGATGCCCCAATAGGGAACACATTTTCTCGACTATTAGGTGTGTGTGATGCTCCAGGGCGAGGGGAATGGTCAAAATCAAAATAAATAGCCAACGGAAATAGGCAGCCGCTCCCTGGGAAGGGTAATTGCACAGGATGAAAGTTTATCCAAACACATGAGAAAAATGGTTCATGTTGGAGGAACTGGGGATGGGGGTGGGGGCAGGGGAAAGGAGTACTCCTTACTGGAAAGGAGATTTGTTTACAACATTTTATTTGCTCCTTGGTTTGTAATGTTATTCTGGCCCAGTGTCCTGTAAACAGACCAGCTTTTCCATTCTCTAGTGGTGCCAGAAGAGCCAAAGACAGAGCAGACCGCTTGGGTGCCAGAGTCCTGGGCGACTAAGGTCTCGCAGTTACAAGAGCCCATGCCCAGCCAGGGGTCTGAGAGGGGGTGCCAGCTGTTCTACGGGAAGGAGGGGCCTGATTGGAAGTCCAGGTGTGGAAATGGGGAGCTGTCTCTGGTTTGTGGAATCCTCCACAGGCTTAGAAATCAGCTTTTCTCCCTGCCCCAGGAGAGGAGGCCACTGACAGGGCCTCAAGTCCCCAAAGTCCATGTCTAATTGATCCTCCTTAGTTGGTAGAGGCAACTGATGACTCTGGAGAGAACTTGCCCTTTGGGAGAAAAAGCTTGGCTGATACTGGAGTCAGACAAGGTAAACGTGGTGCTGAGAATGTAGAGAAGGAAAAGTCATTCCTATAGAGCTAGTGTCCAGACACCATCAACCTCTCCGTTCAGCTCCAGCTGCAACATCAAACCACACAACCAAAGAGCTCACCCACAGCTGGAGCGAGTCAGGGACGCCATGGCACCTCAGGAAAACACTGATGCGATGGGGAAGCCCACACGTGAAGTCTCCTCTTCCCACCGAGGCACAGAGACTCTCTGAGCCAAGAATCAGGGTGGAGAGGTCCATCCAACTCCATGGTTCAGAGGGGAGAGCTAAGATCTCACATTTACTGCTTTCAGCTTGGAGGAGGCTCAGGTGCAACTTTCTGCGGTTGTCCCAAATCCGGGTGCATCCGACACCAGTTGCCCCACCATGCCACCAAAGTTCAACCTAATAAGATCAAAGTCGTACACCTGAAGTGCACCAGGGGGGAATCGGTGCCCCATCCTCCCTGGCCCCCAAGCTCAGCCCCTTGGGCCTGTCTCCAAAAATGTTTGGTGATGACACCCCCAAGGAAACTGGTGATGGGAAGGGTCTGAGGATCACGGTGAAACTGACCATTGAGAACAGTCAGGTCCAGGCTGAGGTAGCACCTCCTGCCTCTGCCCTGGTCATCAAAGCCCTTAAAGAACCACCAAGAAACAGAAAGAAGCAAATCATCATCATCATCATCATCATCATCATCATCATCATCATCATCACCACAGTGGAAATATCACTTTTGATGAGATCGTCAACGCTGCCCGACAGGTGCAGCACCGATCTTTAGCCAGAGAACTCTCTGGAACCATTAAAGAGATCTGGGGACTGCCCAGCCTGCCGGCTGCAATGTGGATGGCCGCCACCCTCATGACATCATAGATGACATCAGCAATAGTGCAGTAGAATGGTCGGCTAGTTAAGAGCCACAAAGGAAAAAAATGTCAATTACAGGTCATTTGACAACCAAAAAGAAAGAGATCTCACATTTGCTGAGTGTTGCATTCCTAGCTCTGCTCTAAGCACTGTACCTGCAATACCTCAGGTAAACCCTGCATCCACCCTATGTAGCAGTTTAAAGATAAGGAAATTGAGGCACAGAGAGGCTAAGCTGCTCCCCGGGAGTCCCCCCTTTAGAGGTCAGGGAAGTGGTTCAGGCCCAGGCAGGCTGGTGCCAAAGTCTTTGCTCCTCATGGCCGCTCCACCCTGCTTCTCTGAAGGTAGTGGCGACCTACGCTAGGGGCCAGAGTCCTCCCACGGAGGTGTAAATGAGGAAAAGTCAACTGGTAAAACAGTGAGATCTAGGTGTATTTTGTTACACCAGCAGGCTGTGGCTAATACAGCTTTCATTTTCAGTTTCTCCTGAAGTGATCGTAGAGAAACCGTAACGCTGCCTTACAGGGGAGCTGTGTGCCAAGTCATTGAACCTGGAGCTTCTTAGTTTCTTCACCTATGGAAATGTGATCTCAGGTCCTTCTCACTAAGTTGCATGAGATTCAAGAGAGAAGCTTTGCAAAGACCTTTAAAGTTCCTCAACCGCCTGATTTTTCTTAGCTGAATGTAATATCATCTCATGAAACCAGTTCTTGTGGCCATAGCCCACAGGTGACATCCACTTTGCCCAAACTCGAACCTTTTTCGTATGAGGTGAGGGGAGGGGTGGTCTTTGAGTTCTTTCCTCCTCCTTTCTCTTCCTTGATGTGTTCCTCCCCATGGCAGGGGTAATTAATCAGGTAGCAAGTGGGAGCCCTCTTCTCTCCCTGGACCTGCTTGCTCTAGAGGAGTGCTTTTTCCCATCTTTGCCTCTGTCCCCAGGTGATAAGCCCTTGAACCCAGGCCCATCCCAGGCAGTAGGGGATCTGCCCAACATTATTCAACTTCTCTACCTGTGACTTGCTGTAAACATCCACATTAGGATGAAGAGCAGGTAGAATTATCCACCGAAACTCTCCAGTCCTGCTAACGGAGAGTTCCTCTGGCAAATGTGATTGACGGGCTTACATGTGCCGTTCTTGTCTAATCAGACGGTAAGAAAGACCCTGAAGGCAGGCGACGTCTCACATGTTGTGTTTTTCTTCTGTATTTCTCCCTACTAGACACTGTGAAATTCTTTAGAAATTTTGACCTAAATTTTGAAGTTAAAGTTTCTCTTGCCCATCTTAAAAATGAACCTAGCTCTCCAACAACTGGCAAAAAGCAGGCATATTTTATTTCAAGAAGAGTTTCTGCTGGCAAAGCAACCAATCAAACAACAAGCAATTTTTCTCCACTGTTCAGAAAACACTTGATTGATTAATAGTGGGGGTGGGGGGAAACAGGCAAATTTGGTGGTACATGCAGTATCAGATCATTAATAGAAAAAGTCAGCTCAACATCTTTCTCGTACGTGTACCATGTAAAAGCCACCATGCCACAATGGAAGAGCTCTGAACTTCAGGTTGACCTTGGTTTTGAATCGCAACTCTTACGTATAAAGACTTGGTCACAGTGATTGAATCCTATAAATCTCCATTTTCTGAAAATTAAATGTCATTCACAATGACTGCTGTGTGATTCCGAATATTGTGGGAATTTCAGGGATAATTTCCAGTGCAGAATGAGTGAGCCAGTTTCTGCTTTTGGGAGAGAACTGGGGAGAAAGGGGTATTATAAGGAATACAGTATAAGCACAGATGCTCTAAAGGATACGTGAAGGAAGGGTCACAACCGGATGAGAGGGAAGGAGAAATCCAGAAAGACTTCCTAGAGAAGGGGCCATTTGAGATGAGCCTGGAAGGGTTAGTAGGATTTCAGTAGCCTGGGTGCCCAAAAATGAGCTTTAAAAACATAGACTCATCCTAGAAGAATTACCAGAGGATTAAAAATCATGCTGAGTTCAATTAAAAATCAGCACTGGAGTGTGAAAGGAACTTCCTTAAGTTAGCAATTTCAGAACATTCCCAACTCTTGGTTACGTGAGTAGTGCCAGAAACCAGTATGTTCGGACAGGCTAGTGAGATGCCCCCTCCGCGGACAGTCAGAAGGGCGGCCTGGAAAAAGGATTTAGGGGCGGACATGGAGCAATGTGCCATGTGGGTGTCCCCACAGGGGGTGGACACGAGGAAGCACCACCTACGTACGAGGTCTGAGGACTCAAGAATACGCTACCTAGGACCAGACTGCATTGCACTCAGGATGTTTCAGCAAAGGAGAAACAGATTCCTAGATACAGAGAACATTCTGACGGTCGCCAGATGGGAAGGGTGTCGGGAGAATGGGTGCCAAAGGCGAAGGGATTAAGAAGTACAACCTGCCAGTTATGAAAACAGTCATAGGGATGTAAACTACAGCACAGGGAACATAGTCAACAACACTGTAATAACTATGTATGATATCAGACGGGCACTACACTTACTGGGGAGATCACTGCATAAGGTATGTAAATGTCTAATTCCTATGTTGTACACATGAAACTAATATAATAGCATATGTCAACTGTAATTGGAAAATAAATTAATTTTCTTTTTAATGCTCCGGGAAGAGAGTGGAGGAGACCCACCAGGACCACAAAACAGTGAGCATGGCCAGTCCCCAGGCCCGCCAGAACCCTGCATATAGGTAGTTTTTGAAACAGAACAATATGTCTTTCACTTTCTGCCCTCCTTCCCTCCAAAACCCAGATCTGAATTACCATACAAGTGGGGGGTGGGGAGGGGTAAGCAAAGGAGGAAGAAAAAGAGAAGGATACGGAAAGCAATTAAAAAAAAAACAAAACCCTTCGACAGAACTTGATAACCCGGAGTACACGGCGATTGGAGCCTGACGGTATACAAAAGCCAAAAGGCAGGCCCCAGGACGGGTCAACTTAAGCCCTAATATTTGCCTTTCACTGAGCAAACTAATAAATCCCCTACAGTTTTAGCCCCGCAGAGCTCGCAGTTTTTATTTACTGCTCAAAATTGCAGGCAGGTTTGTTTTTTCCCCTCTCAGTCACCCCAGGCAAACAGGAGTCCCCTCCCCCTCCTGTCATCAGTCTGTATGTCTATTTGCATTCTCCTTCAACAAACTCCTGTTCAGTGCAACTGACAAGGAGTGCAAACAGCTTTGAAGTATTCTTTGGTAATGGACTTCCCGGGACAGCCCTGTTTTTGGCTTGTGCAGCCAAGGCAAAGGGAGAAAGAGCTCCTTGTCGGAGAGCAGGCAGACGTCACCTGGGTCAGGCAAGGCTCAGAACTTGATCCATGGGAGGGACCTTAGAGGAGTCTCAAGACCGACCATGTCCCTTTCCCCTCCCATTTTATAGATGAGAAAACTGAGACCCAGAGAAAAGGCTTGAGTGACCTACACATGACCTAGGAGCCAGCTGAAGCCAAGGCAGGACAAGAGTCAGGTTTCCAGCCTCCCCGGACCCCCTCCCGTCCCCCACCCAGTTCAAGGATCTTTCAGACCTAGGCAGAGACAGGTTTCCTCTACCTGATTTCTCTCCAGCGACAGCCTGGCACGAGAGTCTTGCCGAAGTCAGTGGCCATTCCCAAGATCACATTTATACCCTTTAAACCATATCGTCCTGAGCAGAGGGACTTAACTTCGCCATTAGAACCTTCTATCTTTCAGTCAATACACAGATTTCCAGGGCCATTGGAAGAGGATAAAAGTCTTCCGTGGGTCAAGTTTCAATGCCATGGAAAAATCTCAGAGGGAAGCTTGAACAACACCCTGGGGAAAGGGGACAGGCACTATTTTGAGGCCAAGTTATGCTCAGAACAAATTAAAGCAAGATCAGTATGTCCAGCATGCGGATGAAATAGTTACTGTGTATCTTGGGCAATGTCTAATACACTGTTCTCATAGCGAACCAAAAAATAGCAAACCTTGAAGTCATGAACTCTATCAAATATGACAGCATTGTGGATGTCAGAGCTAGAAGACTTCAGGGAACATGTAACCTGACTCCTTCCTTTTACATGACAGGAACCAAGAGGAGGGACTCTGAGACAAAAACCCAGGTCTCCTTGTCTGCTCACTCTGCTTTTTTATCAGCATAAGACATACTACCTGGATCCGGAAGTAAGAGACTGGTACACGTAGGGGAGAGGGCAAAATGCATTTGGCTCAAAATCTCATTCAGTAATTGATGTGTGTAGCCACTTGGAAGCACATGAATTGTTCTTTAAAATTCTACAGCTTCCCCACCAGGCTGAGTATCAGCCAGCCTCCCACAGTCTTCTCTGTGCCAAAAAGGCTGCCTTCTCCAGTGCAGGATGGCCCCTTGTCCAATGTTGGAGAGGGGATCCTGCATTATCAGAGGTAGCTCTAGATAAAAGTAACTCTTTCAGCCACTTCCACCTCTGAAACCTGGGATTCTTTGTGGATGAGAAGTTGAGAAACGAGAGGGAAAGAGGAGATTGTTGTCAGAACAACAGCGGGACTTCTGGAACCAATGACTACATGTGGGACACATCAATGAAGGAAATCTCTAAAATGAGTTCATCTTTTTCAAAAGATGAACCCGGCACCCCAGGAGCCAGGCCAGCACTTCTCCAATGGTAGTGAGAGTCAGAACAGAGGCAAAGACCCCGGTGCACCAGGGAGCGGGGCGGGTCTCAACCTTTACACGTGAGTAATGTAATAGTTTCTAGATGTTTGCACGCTCATCCGTACCCCAGTGGGCAACGACCTCCCAGTGGCCACAGAGTGCACGACAAGCGGGATGAGCTGCAGGCCCGTGTGTCAGCAGCACAGACACAGCGGGCCATCTTTCAGCACAAAAGAGGAAGACCTGATCCCCTGGCAAGCAGCAACAACTTCAGGATGGTGTGAATCCCGAAAGCCTGGCTTTGACAAACCTGAAAAGAACCTGTAATTCACCTTCAGGCTGTTCTTACTTGTCCTGAGCACCAACGACTGGGCTGGCGCCGCCTTCCTCTGCTCAACCCCCCGCCACCCGCACCACATCTGCTCCCTTCTCCCCCACCACGTCAGCGGCTACAGAGGTAGGAATGAGCTAGGAGGTCCCATTCTGCACTATCAGAGTTGAACTCAAAGGTTATCTAGGAGACTTCAGAAAGAAAGTACACACTTAGGCCCAATTTACATGCCCGTGATATTTAAAAGGATCCTAGAGTTCAAAGGAATTTCAGGAAGTCCTCCAGCCAGCTCCTTTGCTCTCCAGACAACACCATCCCAAAGATTTTAGTTCTTAGTCTCTGTCTAGTTAAGAGGCAGAATTTTCTTCTTGGTTCATTATTCCACATAGTATGTGCATGTATCTCTCTCTCTCTCTCTCTCACACACACACACACAGACACACACACACACACACACGCTGTCCATAATGCTCTTCTGAAGGAAGCGGTCTCAGCTTATTCTTTATACCCAGGTCGTCACTCAGTATCATGCCACCCTACCATTCTAGAAACAACTTATCTGATGAAGATTGGTGGCTGATCCAATGGCATCCATCTATAGGCTGGCCGGTGGTCAATGACGTGACCAGACGCAAGGGTCCTAAATGGTGATCAGCCGAGCCAATCGAGAGTACCGGCTGGTTACAGAGGGTACATTAGGAGCAGAGCCAGGATCGCCGACTCCCCCAGCAGGGTGACCAGCTGCTCCGGTTTAGCGCTGGAAGTCCTACATCCTGGGAGAGCCTGCAGTCCTGGGCACCCTCAGTGCATCGCCACGGAAGAAGTCTAGAATCAGGAGCAGGGGATCCTGCTGCTGAGCAGAAGACTTAAGATGGTTATGGTGAAACCGTTCTGCTGTCCCTGGACATCCTCGATAGCAATGGGACTCCTGAAGCACTTGGGCTTCTTGGAAAGGTCTGGGGTGGGGTGGTGCGGAGCAGCTGCTGAGTAGACCGTGTCCGGTCTACATCCATGGAAACTTGCAAGAAACAGCATTTAGGGAGGTACGACAAGTGGGTCTCTGTGCCTTGAAACCCAAAGGGACCTGATACAACGAGCCTGTCTGCCTGTCAAGGAAGGAGAGTGAAATCCCACAAAGAAGCCACGCATTTCAATAGCACGAAACCTCCTCCAGAGGCTCCCCTCACTCACTTTGTGGTGAGCCTGGGATGCCAAGAAGGGCCCCATGGCTCCACAGAGAAGACGCGGAAGTCACTAAATGGTCACACAAACATGTCACCCACAACTCAGGGAAAATGCGTATGTCTAGCTTTAATTCTTTCTTACAAAAGCAAGCCATCCATTCGCTTTGGAAACTGGGAGTACAAGCATGCTTGGCTCTGCATTTTGGAAAAGGCTGAAGCATGGTGGATAATCTAGTAAGTATTTTCATCCATGAGTGTGGCAGCTACAGAGTGAATGAATGAAACAAACAGGACTCGCGCTCTGTGGGACCCAGTCCATTGTCAGGTGCGTGTGTCATCAGCACACGCTGGAGGAAGAGGAGCCACAGTAAATTCCACCAGTCTGGTATACCGCTGGACAGTCTGTAATGAAGCCTCGGGTTCTGGTGTGGCCCCCAGCTGCCACCTGAGAGAAGAGGGTCTTCACAGAGGACTCCGCGTCGACACAGCTGAAAAAAACAGCCGGGCTCATTTTCTGCTCCTCCAGCTGTACACTCACGTGTGATCCCAACCAAGACAGTTAAACGTGAAGAACACCAGCCTTCTCGAGCCAGCTCCCCTGCCAAAGTCCCCACCAATGTCCCCAAGAGCCCGAAAAATGTCTCTGCACTGATCCCTGCCCCTCTGGTGCCCGTGCGGCCGGGTCCCACACAGATGAGAAGGAACACTGCTCCGAGCCTGTGCACCGGGCAGCACTTGCATTTCAGCAGCGGCAGGGGCAAAATTAAGATCTGGTTTGACCTCAGTGTAGTTAGCTATTCACTCCGCATCCGCTAGAAGATGGCTCAGCCAACAAGAACTGCTGCAGAGCCAATGCGGGAGTGGGGGGCAAGAAAGGGTGTGGCGAACGCCCAGGGCTTCCTGGGGGTGCAGGAGGGCAGTCTCAGGGGCCAGGGGCAGAGTGAAAGTTTTCCATAAGAAGGAAAAACAAGGTCGGGGATAACAGTGTCTTCTTTAGCCACACGTCACCCCTAGCGATGCATCTCTCAGCTCACACAGGTCATCCCAGAGACCGTTCCTCAGTGCGGGGGTCCTGGTTTTCTCCTTGAATGTCTTCTCAAATCCAGAACCTTCTTTATTCTCCAAAATAAGAATTCTGTACCCCATCCAGAGCTCTTGCCTCTTAAGAGATGGTCACATCTGAGTCACGTCCTTCAGTGGGGACACACAGTGGCTCCACGAAGCTTCCTGGTGGGAGGTGTGGGGAGGAAGGGCAGCCCTTTGCCATCCTCCTTTCTAGGCCTGTAGACCAAAAAACAGCACAGGAGTGAGATTCTGGTGTCGGCTCTTCCAACCGATGTCTCTCAACAATGAGCGTCACTTTCCTGACTTTAGTCCATAATATTCTAGCTACCGAAAAGGACAGACACTGCTGCTAAAAAAAAGGGGGAGGGTGCTATTTACACATCAGAAGCAACTCCCTATACACTGAATCATTACTGGGAGCCCTTCACACAAATCTCATCGCTACACCCATAGTTGTTTTTTTTTTTAAAGACCACTAAATGCAGCCAGCCCAGAAGAAGTGAAAAATTCTGTTTTCTGCATGTGACTATTATATGTCTGAGATGGGGGCCAGGGGCCATGGAGGTGTTAGAACACCCACTTTACCAATGGGGAAACTAAGGCACAGAGGGTGCCAATGTTCTCAGTACAGGAGGACACGGGTCGGGTCCCTAATCCAAGTGCGCGCTTCAACTCACGCTTCTCTCTGCCTTCGCAAGTCCCTTAATAATTAATTAGGAAATTAGCCAGCGAGAACAGGGGTGCCTCCGAGGAAATGCGAGAAGACACGGTTTAACACATTTCTGCATCTCTAATGCCGATGGCAAATAAGTGGGGATGGACTTGGATTCATCATACTTTCCTGGCTTCCCACCACCTCTGAATTTCTAGTGACAAATACAGTTCGCACCACAAAATGCCCTCAGGGGACGTCCTCATTTTAAAGCTGATGAAGCCCCCGCAGTGCAGGCAAGGGGCCTCTTCACAGACTGAGATGGCTCACGGGGTCTCTGACTCCAACAATGACCATCCACCTACAAGGAATGCAAACACGTGCATTCCCCAGGACCCCCGTGGATTAGACGCTGTGGATACAGACACAAACCAGACAGGAAAACCCCACCTCCTAGGCCCTAGTGAGAGGTAACGTGGGTCAGGCAGGAGGCCAAAAGGACAGCAATGTCTCAGCGAAGTACGCTAAGGATTCTGGAGGAGGTCTGGGCCAACCGGCCCTGTCCTGTCCCTCTAGCCCTGTGTGGGTCCCAGCTCAACCCGGTGCCAGGTTGATCTCCTTCCCGTGGCCTTTGGCTAAACCCCTGGCAGTGATGTTTGCAGCTGCTGAGAAATCTAGCAAGAAAGGTGCTGTCAGAGATGGGAGAATATCACAGTGAGGGCCCGGAGAGACTGAACAGGGAGAAAATGGTTGAGGACATTTCTGTACAGGAGAACTCTGAAAGGACAGAGAGTCTGCATATTAGAGTCACCCACTCCCTAAAAACCCCACCAAATTGCCTACACAGACGTGCTCTGGTGCTCCAGGTGGCTCTCTGATTGGTGGCCCAGAGGGACAACATAAGACTTCGCCCAGGTGTTGCCTGGGCCTTCCAGACACTCTCTTTCATTTGGACCCAAACCACTCAAACACCCCCTAGGTTCTGCTAACTTTCCTCTGGTTTTCTTTCCCCTCCTGGGCAGCAGCCCTCTCTGCTGGTTCAGGCAGGGCCAGGAGAAGCCTTTCTTTCCCCAGGAGACGCATGCAGCTAGCAAATTAATTGGCAGCAGCCAGGTGAATCACACAGGGACTTCCTCCTTGTTGCCCGGCAACTGCATGCACTTGGCAGTAGGACATTAAACACCGAGGGGAATGTTGGGAGGTACTTGCAAAATAAAATAAAAAGCAAAACATACAACACCCCAGACTCATCCCAGCATGGCCAATCCAGCCAAGGGGGGTTGGGAGGGGGTGGAGACGAGGAGTGAAAGAAAATGAGGTTAGAATGTAACCAGCCTAAGCAGAGCCTAACACCCCCCCTACACCCACCCAAATTCCTCTAGGTGTAACATTTATATTTGGCCAAAGACATGCCTCTATTAGCTTAGAGAAAGGCAATGGGGGCACATGGATTAACAGGCACCTCGAGGTTTGAAAGATTACCTAGAAACACACAGCCCAGAGTGTTTATGAAGTTAGCTGAGGGGACATATCTGCAGCTTATGTGTCTCCATTGGGCACCATTGCCCTGGGTAAACCACTCTGCCACCTCGAGGGCAGGATCTCTTTCCCCCAATCCCTTTCCACTTGTTGAATGTTTTTGTGCCCGTTGCTATGGCCACTGGGAGCCGATTAGACAAGTGTCCCAATACACTGCTTTGCCCTTCAGACCCTGTCTCTGGCCTCTTTGAAAACTCCGGGACAGAAGTGAAATGTATGTACGTTCTATGTTTGGAACAGCCCAGGGAAGAAAAGCTGGGACGGGGAAGGAAGAACAGTAGCAGGGAGGCTGTTGTGTTGGGCTGGGTATTAGCCCCCAAAGATAACGATGCCGTAACCCCTGCAACCTTGAATCATACCTTCTACAGCAAAACGGGCTGTGAGGGTCTAAGTTAAGGCTCTGGAACTCCAGGGGTTATCCTGGGTTACCCAAGTGGGCCCCAGATGTGATCACAAGAGTCTTTATAAGAGGCGGGGCAGAGGGAGATCTGACCCAGGAGGGCCGGCGTGGTGCGGGGAAGGAACCATGAGGCCAGGCGAGCAGGCAGCGTCCGGAAGCTGGGAAAGGCAAGGAAATGGATTCTTCCCTGGAGAGCCCAGAAGCAACCAGCCTGCGGATACTGTGCCGTCAGCCCAGTGAAACTGGCCCCAGGACTATAAAAGAATAAATTTGTATTGCTTTAAGCCACTAAGTTTGTGGTAATTTTACAGCAGCCATGGGAAACTAATCTCGTTAACCAGGGCACACTGTGTCTGTTTCCCCACAGATCTGCAGACCAGGGTCTCACAGCAGGGATACAGGTAGCGATGGGATGAAGCTGGTCAGGAAGGGTAGGGCCCGGAATTAGGCTTAAACAGGTCTAACAGACACCCCATAGCCTCGGAAGGAAAAGGTTGGGTCCCTGAGAGCAACTGAGGCAGGCAGCAGCCCAGGCTCTGATGCAGCTTTTACATCATATCATTTGTGACTGTGACTAGGGCCAGTGGTTTAATCTCTGAAAGCCTCTGTATCATCAGCAGCAAAATAAAGATAATATTATCTGCCTTGCAAAGCTTTTAGGATTAAATGAGATACTGCATGAAAAGCACATGGCACATGGCAGAGGCCAAATAAATGGTAACTCTTAGGAGGATTCTCTTAGTTAACGTACACCAATATTTGTTCTCCCCTTTCTACTTAGAAACATAACTCTGAATTTTGGTTGGCACACTGTGGCCCAGAGTAAAAAGGACTGTTTCTCAGTCTCCCTTCCACCTAGCTAGGGCCGTGTGACTAAGATCTGGCCAGAGTATACGCAAGGGTTGTGGAACTTTCGAGGAGACTGTCCAAAAAATGTTGGGAAGAGTCCGATTGTTACCTATCTGCCTTTATCACCTTCTGCCTTCAGTGAGGACATGATGGCTGGTGCTCCAGCAGCCATATTGGACTATGAGGGACACTGAAAATGGGAGTCTTGCACTAAGATGATTTAATAGGAAGATGGAAGCCTGGGTCCCTAATCACTCCAGAACTGCCACACTAGACTCGGATGGCCTTTCTTGGGACTTTCGTTACGTAAGAATACTCTTGTATCTTAGTTAAAACGGCACTCTATTTTAGAGTTTTACAATAACCATAATAGATATAATACATCACAGATCTAGAAAAATAGGATTCTGAATCAAGCTAGAGTAGTGGCTCTCAGAGTGTAGCCCAGCTTCAGCAGCACCTGGGCACTTGTTAGAAATGCAGATTCTCAGGCGCCGCCCCAGACTTACCGAATCAAAACCTCTGGGAGTGGAGTCCAGCAACCTGTGTTTTAACAAGTCCTCCAGGTGATCTTGTGCACATCCAAGTGTGAGAACCACCATTCTAGAGCAAAGTTTCTCAGTTCTGGCACTAGTGACATTTGGGGCTGGATCATTCTTGGGGGAGGGGACTATCCTGTGCATTGTAAGACGTTTAGCAGCATCATTGGCCTCTGTCCACTAGATGCCAGTAGCACCCCCTCTCAGTGTGACCATCAGAAATGTCTCGGACATTGGCATATGTCTGGGGGTGGGGGGTGGGGAGCAAAATTGTTCCTAGTTAAGAAGCACTGTCTCTGAGTAGTGGTTCATTCTTGACCTTGGCTGCACATCAAAGTCACTTCGAAGCTTTTCAGAATTCAAAAGCTTAGGCATTGCCCCAACCTGGTTAAATCAGAATCTACCAGGGTGGGATGAGGTAGCAAAGTTTCCAGGTGATTCCATGTGTGGCCGATGGAGAGAACCATCGCACATTGCTGCTGGCCCGGAAAAGAGGCTGCTGCGAGCTGGGGAAGGAGGTAACTCACCTGAATCCTGATTCTGGGAAGGACACAAGATGCTCCCGAACAGAAACTGTAACAAGAGTGACTGGGGCAGGCCTGGGAATGAACACCTAGCTGCCAGGTGGAGTAACTAGATGGGGTGGAATTCCTGGTGGCTGTGTCACCTCACTTCCCATCAGAACAGGGTGGACACCTTTCAGTGTCTCCCATGAAACACTACACAAAGCCTCAGTTTCCTCCCCTAATAAACAGAGCACACAAGGAGCCAGCTCCCAGGAGATGCTGTAAACATTAGCTCATTCAGCCGTAAGAACTGTCTTAATAAAGGCCGTGTTACGGCAGTGGGCCTGTTTAGAAATGGGAGCATAAATTCTCCTTCCAATTGGTAAACTCCCCAGGCACTGAAACCAAAATCCTCCCACAAGGATGCACTCAGAGCAAACAGAGATTTCCCATATATTTAATAAGCTTGGCTAGGGGTCCGTAACTGGGCTGGAGCAGAAAGGAAGGAAAGAATTGAAAAGAACCCAGCAAGGAAGAAAGAAGGAGAGCTGAACAGGTTGACGCTCTGGCTCCTGGAAAAGAAAGATGCATCATGTGTAAATGCTCCCTCCTGCTGGGACTGTCTCTTGCCTTCATTATTTCACTCCCAGCCTGGCCCACTGAACTGCTGAGCCAAGCTTTTCGTTACTTCCTTTGGCCCAAATCATTAAGTCACGGATGTCACTGGGGGTGTGTGTGTGGGGGGGGGTGCAGCAGGGAGAAGGTGGAGAAGGAGGAGAGGAGGAGGAAGAGAAAAAGAAGAGGAGTACAGGAGGAGGTGAGGAGAAGAGAGAGAGGGAAGAGGTGGAGGACTGGAAGAGAGGAAGACAGAGAGGCTGGAGGATGGGCGAGAGAGAAGCTTGCAGGGTGAACCAAGTGTCTGCAGCACCGAGTTGAGCCGGCCTCTCTGCCCCTACCTCTTTCAGTCCTGCCTGGCTGAGTCCAGATGGGAAAACGCAGAATAGGTATGAGTCTGTAAGCCATGTGGAAAAAGCCAGGGCCTAGGGGGTCTCTAGGAGGTTAAGGCTCAGTGGGATGGAACCTACCAGCATCTTCCCAGCCTTTCCCAGAGATTCTGCCTTCTGTTCTTCCACTCCACTTAAGGCAGCTGACTGCAACAAGGCAGAGGAAGTCCTATGCTCTGTACCAATGGCACCCAAGAGGCAAGGAACCCAGGTCCCTTTTCTGTTCCTGTGCAACCAGTTAGTCTAAAGAATGGAGGACTTTGGTTCTGGCGTGGGCCAATTCCAATGCTCCCACCTTCCCTTCCCCGCAGAGGCAAAACACAGCTCCCACTTGACTGAAACCCTTGGGCTCCCTCCAGCCTGTAAACCTCCTGCACGAATGTCCTGACTCTTGCAAATGTGTTAAAAAATAAACCTTAAAAAGCTTCCAGATGTGCTGTTTGCACGGAGTTGTTTCCCTGCTCCTGTCTCCAGAGGCCAGTGCATGATGTCCAGCATCCTGACGGCCCAGATGGAACAGGAGGCGGCCAAGAGGCACTGCCTGGGATAGGCGGGGAAGGGGCCCTTCCCCCAGGACCGCCTTCACCAATTCGTCCTTCAGCTCTTCCCCTTCAGAGACGCCACCTCATTCTTCCCCTCTATTCTTCCGCCATCCCCCACACCGTTTCTTCCGCTTTTATGGGTCAAACACACACCTTTGGAATTTGTATCAGGTAAAGCAAAAACCTCCTAAAGACGGCAAAGGAGCAAGTCTCAGATTACCAGATGATAAGCTTTCGGGCTTTGTCTTCTCTGAGCACCCACCTGATGTCTCCCTTAAAGTTCCTATAAGAACTGCCTTTGTGACACAGAGTCAATGACAAAAAGACACAGAGCACCTCTTACACATAGGATGTTAAATAACCATCTCAGGAGCTAGACCAGCCAGAACAAGGGAATGGAGTTCATGACTCTGTCAAGGTCCCCTGGGGCTGGTGGCCTCTGATCCATAGAAAGGTAATTGCCAACGGGCAGCCTTGTGCACACACAGCCACACACGCACCCTGCCCAACACGCACACACCTGAGGGTCCAGGATTCTTTGCACAAGGTGACGCCTGCCTTCTTTGATGCTCGCCGGATGTGTTCCTATTGGGTGAAAACCAGACCTCAATAAATCCCGGCATTATCAAGAGGCCGGTGGTTTGCGATTGCACCCAGCCTGTTATCTCCGTTGTCCTGGGTGGGGCTGCTTTGCGGTTCTCCATTGAAAAGCATTAACTTCTAGGTGGATCAAAGACCCTTCCGAATCCCTTGTTTATTCTGCAGGAGATTGTTCCTAAAGATGGACTTTCGAGGCAATAGGGACCCTGGTCCCGGACTCCCTCTGTCCTCCCCTTATCATGCAATGAGTCCCTCAGGGGCCACCTACCAGCCAACCACAGGCCCTGCTCTCTTCTTTCTTCGTATGGCCCATTTAACATCGGAAAAGGGGGACTGGCCAGAGTGTGTGTGTCAGCCCTGCTACCAACAACGAGGATCAAGGGGGCAGAGAGACGTCTACTGGGAGACCAGGCAGGTGTCCCTCTCCCGTCTGTGAATCATGCCAGGGAGGAGATTCCGGAGAGGAGGGCACCTACTACAGTTTTTCCTCAGGAACATGAACGGACAGGTCCTCCTCCCCTGGTCCCTGAAGTGCCTTGTCTACTGTCTCCCAGTCGTTTGAGGGCCAGCTGTCAGCCTGCAGTGGGATCCCTGAGTTGCCTGGATCCGGGGCACCAACACTAGAGGGAAAGTGCTCGTGCACTCGAAGACTGTGGGTGCTGGAAGCTTCAAGGCCTCCTGAAGTTTCCCCTGCCCCTTGCAGGTCTGTCCATGGTTGGCTGGAGGCGTGCTGCAGCTGCAGTGTGCTTTTCCTTTGCGTTCGTCTTAGCTCGATGTCTGGCCCCGAAGAGACGCGTGGATGGGTGGGTGGGTGGATGGACGGATGGGCAGACGGATGGATGAACAAGTGAATTGCCAGCAGCATAGGCTAGCTATCGGACAAGTGTGGGAGGGATGGGGGGCCGTGGAGTGTGGACACTCTTTCCGACCAATGGGAAAATGCATGTCACTGGAGATACCTTAGCTTAATGATATGAAGTCAGATCAGGTTCAAATCCCTCTTTAACCCCTCTGCAAAACAGGAGTAACAGTAGTACCTACTCCATCATAGGGCTGTCGTGAGGACTGAGTTAAACAGCGGTATTTGTGACTATTATGTAGTTCACTATAGCACTTGCTCTGTTAAAAAAAAAATACAGGCAGCACATTTCCGAGGAAGGAAGGACAATAAGTCACTGCCTTGGTTATTTTCCTGATGCAGGCCATAAAAAAGGTATAAAAAAACTCCTCCAGGCCTATTTCCACTCATCTTTTTTTTTTTACTTTTTTAATCAATAATGCTGTTCTTCGCATTTAGATGAGCTTTAACTCAATTCCTTTCATGTTCCCTCAACCACCCCTAAAAGGTCATGCAGGGAGGAGGTGATGGAGCCAGGAGTCTCAGTGAGGCGATAATGCCCACCTGCCTGTGCAAGGGCCCCGCGGTGAACAAGGTCGCCCCCACAGAGGGAACAGGGTCGCACTCCAGATTCCAGCTGAGCTAAGGAGAATCGGGGCTCGAGTCTTGCTGCTATCTATGTTGAAATGCATAGGTAAGCTCTTCCTTCAACTCCAATGTCTTTCCCTTGCTTCTCATCCTTCTAACCATGTCCTCTCTTCCTCAAACCCCTGGTTTGCTTGTCTGCCTCACTCTCATTAGAGGTGCTACGGCATGAAGAGACAGGTTAAGCCAGCCCAACGGGACACAGCGCATACAGGGAGGACTCTACCTGGCCTGTCCAGCCCGGTCCCAGCCCCAGCACAGCCTGGACGGTACATGGCATGGGTGCCAAGGTGACGAGGGACGCTGGGCCTCAGCACTCTCTGGTCACAACGAGGCCAGGCTGTTACTCAAGGCTGCAGCTGGGCTCTAGGAGGCCCTGGGAGGTCAGGCAGCAAGTTCACAGGACAGGCCACCCACACGGCACATCAGGACCGCAGGACTGTCCCGGGGCCAGTGCGGCCCTGGCCCTTGGCCCTGACTCAGAACACTCCACCATATGGCCTCCCTCAGGGAGGATGAGAAGAGGAAAAGAAGTAAACCCAGGACAAGAAAGAGCATCTCACCTTCCTCTGGTGCCAAGGACCCTTCCTGGGCTTGCGGGAGCAGCAGCTAGAACTGTCCCCAGCAGGTGTCAATAATGAAAAGGGCGACTCTGATAGCAACAATACTCCATGAGATCAGGTCTCCCTCTCTGCACCCCCAGATGTTTCCAGGGTTTTTGATCCGCACTTCAAAAACTATGAACCTTGGGTTACTTCACACTCTTCGAATTAAAGACCCAAGCTGGATTTTCATGTTTGCAGGGAGAGCTTTGACCAAAGTGTAGGCAGCAAAACAGGAAGAGAACTGATCTCTGTTCTCTCTCCTCCCCCCCGCCTCCATTTTGTTCCCTCTCCTTCCCTCTAAAAGTATAAAGGGTTGGGGTGGCGGGGGGGTGGGGGTTGTTGTTGCAAACAAACTCTTGGCAGCCTTGGCCTCTAGGTCCCCTGGAGCCTGCCTGTGTTCTGTTGAAAGTTTTTCTCTTTTCTTTGGTCCCATGGCCACCAGTCCTGTCCTGGTCAGTCCAGGCAGGGGTGGGGGTGGAGGGAAGCTGGGTGAGGCTCTGGGAATTGAGAAGAAAGAGGCAAAGACCAGATTCCCTGGCACAGCTGCCGAGCAAAGGGCCCGAATGCCTCATCGGGGCGGAAGGCAACCTTCCCAGGTTCCTGGGCATGCTGGGACTTGCTGGAAACCGGAGTCCTGGCTGGCGGCTGGCAGACGGAGCTGGACAGCGGACCCAGAATTCAAAGGGGCGGCAGAAGGAGGGGCCCCAGGGGAGGAGAGGGGGAGGTTTCTGTGAATCATATAAATTAAAGACAGAAAGGATGTCAGGCCACCTTCACTTCCTTCCTCTCCTAATGGGAATTATCTCATTAGCCCCGAGCTTCCTAGAGGCTGACTTTAAATGATTCCTGTAATGGGGATTTCAATCCACAGCACGCCGCCCCCCCCCCCCGCCCGCCCCCCATTCCATCTGACTCCTAGGAGAGTTAAGAAGGGCTCTTAAAGGGACAGTAGCAAAAAGATGCCAGTTCCACCTACTTAACACTGAATACTTTCTCTAAACATTTCATGCAGTGGTAGTACTGCCCTTTCACCTTTTATTTCCACTTACAGGAATTTATTGGGAGAAAATCATCATATATACAGTGGTAGGTTCAATAATGACAACCCATCCAAAAAGAAAAAAAAAAGACAGTCACAGTGTAAATGTTACCTTATACAGCAAAAAGGACTTGGTAAATGGGATTAAACTAAGGATCTTAAAATGGGCCCTAAAATGCCATCACAAGGGTCTTTATAAAGGGAGGAAGACGGAGATCTGACTACAGGGAGAAGAGCACTATGTGACCACAGAGGCGGAGACTGGAGTGTTGCAGCTACAAACCAAGGAATGCCGACAGCTTCCCGAGGCTGGACTAGGCCAGCGGTGACTCTCCCCTGGAGCCTGAGAAGAAACTGGCCCTGTCAAATCATTTTGGGGACGAAAATCAAATTTCATTTCATATTTCTGGCCTCTAGAACTGTATGAGAATACGCTTGTGTTATTTTAAACCAAGTTGGTGGTAATTTGTTATAGTAGCCCCATAAACTAGTTGAGATATGAATAAAGTTCTTGTATATAAGGATTGTCCCCAGAGCCTTATTTCGCAACAACAACAAAAAAAATCATTGGAAAAATCAAAGAACTGCTAAAAAGGAACTCCCGTAGCCCTGCAATGAAATACTAAACAATAATAAAGATACTTCAATGTTATTTAATAATAAAAGATTCATATCATTTGAGTATGGTGCTTAAATATTTTCCTTGCCTTTTAATAAAGTTTTCTAATGTTATGCATCTTGTAATTACTTCTGTCATCATGTAAGTCACATTTTTATTTGCAGGGTGGTGAGAGGGTTAAGGATCTTTTGATCCCTTGCTAGAAAGAGAGAAGCAGAAACCACAGACAATTTTGTCAAGACAGATCAAACAGAGAATCCAGGGTTGGTACCTTTCCGGGCACTAAAGATGTCAAGTTTCCTGGCAAAAGGGTTCCTCTGTGCACACCTCAGCTAAGCATCACTCCAATCTCTGCCTCCCCCTTCATAACGCCTTCTTCTCTGTGTCTGTTTCCTCTTCTCTTCTAAGGACTTGTCATTAGATCCTGAACTAATCACATCTGCAAATACCCTTTTCTAAATAAGGCCACATCCTGAGGTTCTAGGTTGACACGGATTCTGGGGGAACACTAGAATTCAGTCCACTAAAGATCATTCCTTGCCCCTCCCCCCTCCCCGCAAGTTTCAGCAACTTTACAAAGTCTTTTTTGATTTTTCCTGGTCCCAGAGAGCAGTCCTTTTTGGAAGTACCTGGAAGCAGATGGAGTCTCCCTACGTGAACAAACTTCCGAACAATTAGAGTTGCCAGTGTTAGACTGAGTGACCTTGGGAGAGATCAAATTATCCATCGCTAAAGTGTTCAGGCAAAAAGCACCTGTCTGGAAAGACCCAGAGGAGATCCTGGGTCTGGATGGGCACGGGAATTAGGCGGTCAAAAAGGATTTAGTCTGTTGAAAGCAAGGATTCTACCCAATTCACTCAGCCCAGTGCTGGGCATAGCAAGAGCTATAAATAGATGCTTACTGCCCCATCAGGATGCCCCTTCAATCTCCACGCTCCTCCTTTCAGTGAGTGCACAGACACAACACTACAAAGAAAAACGACCTAGGAAACAGGCGCACTGTGCGCTCAGGGACGGTCTGTCGAGAGCCTTGCTCATATCCCGCACTGCGGATATGATCTGACACTGTTATGGGCCTCCCTCTTCTGCGATGGCAAGAAGGTGACAAACCAGGACAGGTCACATGACAGGCGGCACCTAAATCAGTACCCGATGATTATGTGGGCTGAAGAAGGAACTTGGGGCCACCAAAGTGTCCGCATGGACAATCGGAGGGCCCCTTGGGAAAACCTAAGAGACAAGGCCCTGGGACCTATCTCTGCTCTGCCCAGCCCACCCGGAGAGGGAGGGAAGCCAGAGGGGCCACTGTGGGCAGCAGCCTCGGCAGCTGCCTGTCGGCACCGGGGCGCCGGCGAAGCACACCCACCAGGCAGTGATTTATCAGCCGCGGGAGGCCCAAGAAGCTCTTAAGCCACAGGTGGGTGCCCGCAAAGCCACCCTCCAGGAGGAGCAGAGACCTCAGGCCCTGCTTTGCTGCTAATCACCTTAAGCACCCCAGTGTTTCAACCCCGATCTGGGTGGCCCTTACCACTCCCAAAGCTGTGTCATGTGCTCACAGTGATCTCAGCTGGCCTCACACGAACCCTGTCGAGTAGCAGGATAGGTGTTGTCCTTATTCCCACTTTACAGATGAAACTGCCGGGGCAGTTCGATGACTTGCTCAGGGCCACCCAGGGAGTGCATGTCCCAGTTGCTGGTACAGGGCCCTTTCCACAGACCAGGCAGGCAAATGGCACCCCACCCCCTCTGCATTGCCCACGAGTATGCTAGGGCTTTACAGAAGTGGCAGCACCAATCAGGGAGTGGCCTTCCCTCTGGGCACTGGGCTTCCTTTGTGGCCACTGGAGAGACTGACCTGCTGGAACTGCCACCTCTTCCTGTTCAGTCAGCCCTCCTCCCCCTGCTTGACGGTTGTAAGTGGAAGGGCATAGCCCAGGCTAGGGCAGGCATAGCTTGTGCCCAGGTTGGGCTTCCCCCAAAAGCAGCAAAGCATGCCTTCTGGGGTCTGGGAAAAGCTTCCCCTGTGTATTTCCCCAGGCGTGGAGAAAGAAAGAAGGCAGAGTAGAGTTGACGTGAATGTCTAGCTCAATGCAACAAGCCCCAGCCTTCCCAGGGTGCCCTGTGGAGGTCCTCGGGGTCAGGCCCTCGGTTGTACTAAGCTGCGTCAAGCAGCCCCAGAATGTGGTTGGATGAGTGCTAGGGCAAAAACTCTCCCCTCCTCGGGGCCACAGGTCAGTGGGGCAGGAGTTAATGATGCTGAGGTCAGGGGCCTCCGTGGGAGGTGGCAGAGTTTCTTTCTGGCGGGGCCCCTGGTCAGACACAGCCGCACCACCTGAAAGCCTTCCCTGAAGATCTGACTGAGCCCTGCGCACCAGAACCTGGAGGTGGGGAGTACAGGGCAAGGCCAGCCCATCCTCAGCCCACTCTTGGAATGCCCACACTCGGGCTAATCTTTCAGCGTCGGTTTCGCCTCACCGAGCCCCTTCTTTGACCCTTTCCTCATCCCCTGCGTCTTTGAGGGGTACCTTGGGAGACACCGGACTACTAAGAGCTCTGCGGCTCTGTGTGTCCAGGGTCAGACTGGAGAGGAGCCATGGCAAAGGTGAGCGGAGGGCATGCGAGCTGGGAAAAGTCAAGTCGCCTGCAGCGACCTAGGCCTGCGTCCGGTTCCCATGACATCCTTCCTGGCAGCATTAATAACTAACCACGGCCCAGACAGGTGCTGGCGGCCCAGCCTTCAGAGCTCTTGTTCAGGGCTGAAAGTGAGTCACTTCCCTTTTACAGTTTGCTAGCAGACTGAGTCACCCTGGGGCTGGCCCTTTCACACAAGCTCTTGCACTTGGGCTAGGTAACATTCATGTCCATACCTCTGACCACTGATTTTCCAGGTCAGCTGGGCCCTGGGGAGCTGACCTTCCACTCTAGACCAAACGGATTCACTGTGACACGGCCTCTGCCCCTCCCCCTTATCACCCCACTCCTTCAACTGGGACAGTGAGCCACTGTCCCAAGGGGAACCTGGAGAGATTCTGAGAGACGGAGGGAGGGGGGAGGCAGGTCTCTGTCACCTTTCACCTTTATCCTAAACAGTGCTCTCACATCTTCCCAACCACCTATTTGCACACAAAGACTAGAGGTGGAAAGTTCTGGAACTGATGAGCCAAAGAACAAGACTGTGAGGTAATAAGTCACCTTTATTACTCTTGGACGGAGGCTGAAAGTAGGTAAACCAAGTCCCATTACCACTAACACGATTCCCTACTTCCAGTGTCAGGCGAGAGGCAGGACGGGCTACGGAGCTACCAGGCTCCTGTAGTGACTCTGGGGTACATTCATCAGGATGAATCATTCAGACGGGTATCAAATAAATATAACCTGGGAAAAAGAAGCTCATATACCTCTTTGGTGAATCCTTCCTTCCTTACTCTCTTATGATCTTGTTTATAATTTTTTTTGTTTGTTTAATTAGAGGGCGCAAAGGGGGAAAAATCAGGACAACCGTAATAGCATAATCAATAAACTATAATTTAAACAAGAGAGAAAGATTAAGAAAGAGAAAAAGGAAACATGAAAATAAAAACTGGTGGGGGGTGGGGAACCTCACTGAAATAGTTTGGGGATTTACTGTTTTTTTAATCCTCAGAAAGTCCCTCTTGCTACCTGGTTTCTAAAACAGATGATAAACACAGATGACATCAGGTTGGACAGCACTGACTGTCTCATCGCCAGGGGCTCCCGGCAGGTGTGAGACTGACAGGTTGAGAAGAGATGACACTATTTCTATCCTTAGAAGATGATAACCAAGGAGGAAAAGTGACAGCAGAGGCTGGGCACTGGGTGTGGTGGGAAATCTGACACCCTGCCAGCCGCTGTTGGCCCTTCGGGTGAACTCTGCTTGTCTAGGTGGGGCGACGTGGAGCCCCCCTCCCTGGCTCACTTTGTCTGTTCCTCTCAGGCATCGCAGTACATGTCACCCCTGGGGCACAGGAAGCTGGGGTTTCAGCTGTATTAGCTCCACGGACCAGCCCCCACCCCAGACTTTCCAAACTGTACTTTGAAATCCGCTTGCTGTGGCCGTGGCTTTGGCTGGACCCTGGCAGAGTCGGGGGGCCTTTCTCTGGTCGCACACGTCTCTCACATCGCCGCTGAGCACTCGGCCAGCCAAGCTGCACAGATAGCACCGAGGGTACAGGTGCCAGAAGGGAGAGACTCCACCCCCAGGGGTTGGCTCAAGAGACCAAATGAGTCACGATGCCTGACCAGTGACCATGATGTCCCAAGGTGAAGTGGGAGGCCTGGGGACAGAGTCCACTGCAGAGACACAGCCACGGTGACTCACATTTAGACCTGAGGGCAAGTTCCATCCTCTGGATGGCTCTGCGCCCATCCCTGGGTGAGGTCATCCCCACTCTGCTCAGAACTGGGACTCGCTTCTTTCTCCCCAGGCCCTGGATGCCCTTGTGCTCTCCGCGGTGGTTCAGGCAGCCATCACCATTCCAGTCCCGGCGCCTCTCCCTACCTGCCACGCACACATGATGGATGGGCCTGGGGAAAGAGTGTGTCCCTCCCTGGGCGTCAGGTTTTTTGTCCGTAAAGATAGTTCTTGCTCCCAATGATCTCACACAGGAGCCTTTGGGGCTCAAAGGCCATGGGCACGAGTTGTTTGAAGGGAAGGATGCTACGTCAACGCAAGCTGGTAACGTTGCAATAGCACTGATTATGACTGCTGTTAGGCGGACCCGGCCATCGGGCCACCATCTCCCTCCACGTCCCGGGGCCACTAGTCTGGAAGTAAAAGAGTGCATGGCACTGGGTGGGAGAGTGTCCCCAACAGAGCTGGTGGTCAGGAGCTTGGTGAAGTCATGGGAAATATACTCAAACTTGGGAGAAGTAGCATGACCACATTCCTACAATTGTCCCATGTATTCCTGCAACTGTCAAGTCCCACACTGTTGTAGGGAGGAGGAAGATGAGCAGAAGGAAGGAAGGCTGCAAGGAAAAAAGGAGAACTCCTAATGGGCTTCGGGGAGACCGCGAGGCATGTCTGTGAGTAGCTCAGCCACTCCATGGTGTGATAATGTCACCATCAGGTGCCCTTTAACGGCAGCCCGCACCCGCCACTGTCCTACCACAACTAGAACAGAAAAATGGGGTGTCTGCCGTTCTCCTCCTCCTATGTTTCCTACTCCCTTTATCTTTCTCTTTCACCGCTACCCTTTGCTGCTGAGCCTGCAGCCTGCCCATGTGACCCCTGGTGGCTTGCAGGCAGGAAGGAGAGGAGACGGACTCTCACGTGAAGCCATGGTTACAATGCAGGAGGCTATCCTAAACGAGGCAGTCACAGCTACTGAGAATCAGCTCCTGAGAAGTTTCATCGTGATTCTCAGTCCAGCATCACCATCAAGGTTATTCTATTGTCCTGTGTATGCAGGTGGGCAGGTGAGGAAGAGGCACCTTTAATTCACCCTCCCCTTCGGCTGCCCTTTTCCTCGTGGATACCATACCGGCCCCTAGTAAGTCTGGTCACAGCACACTTTGCTAAAACTCCTGCTGTCCCATGCCTCCCAGGTCCCCTGGCGGGACAGCCTGTCACCGCACCCCCCCCAGGCTCTCCGTGGTCCGGCCTCATCCGCGGGTGCTCAGCTCCCCCAGTGAGCTCCAACCCCACCGGCACTCTTGTCCTCAAACACACCAGGTACACTCCCACCTTGGCCTTGAGGTAGCTGCTCCTTCTGCAGAAAGCTCATCCCCCGAGCTCAGGTGTCACCTTCTCAATGACGTGTCTGCCCTATTCAGTGCTACCACCTGCCCCCCACTCTCTGCCCAGCACACTTGAGCCCCCCTTCAGGTTTGTTTCTATTTTACACCCCCCCAACAGTGCTATCACCTTCTCATGTACTAGATGCTTCATTTAGTCACCATTTTTGCTGTTTATCATCTACCCTCCCCCGCCAGAAGGCAAGGTCTGGAAAGCAGGATTGTGTTCTCTACCCAGAGCAGTCCTGGAACATAGCAGGTGCCCAATAACTATCTATTGGATGGATGGATGGATGGATGGATGGATGGATGGATGGATGAGGAGTCACTGACATTCTGAAGGGGGTACGGGGTTGTGTACCTTACGGAATGGTGTTCCGCTTGGAGTCACCTGAGCGGGGAGGAGAGAGGGCTGGCTAAGGCAGAGGTTACTGTTTTCAGAAAGGTAGTGCCCACACCTTCACCTGGAAATCCCCCGGGAGTCACTCATTAACTCCCCCTGCCCCATACACGCGGCCTGCCAGTCACCCAAACCCGGACAGAAGAGAAGGAATCACTGAAGCAACCAGCTCTACTTTCCAGGCCCATCCGCCTCCCAGGCAATCCACACCATTGTCTGAGCACCAAGTCTGTACAGGATCCTGAAATGAGTGGTGGAAAAGGATGGGGTGAAAGAAACACCCAAGTAACAGATAACAAGGCCCATTCCCAGCCCCACCTGTTCTCAAGGCCCTGGCTGGGGAGACGATGTGCCTGGGGAAGGCGCAGCCAGTGGCATGGCCCCTGTGGTTGTGGGGCATTTTGAGAAGGTGAGGCACACAGTGGTGACATGGGGCAGGGGGTGAGCACAGAGGCTGGAGGCAGAAATATTCCAGTCTTGGGGGCAGGAGGTAAGGCCAGTGAGCTAGGCTGAAGGACTCAAACTGGAGTGAGGAGGGGTGGGCGATACGGCAGGAGGCCAGGTGAGATGTGGTTGCTGAGACAATAAAGAGGAATGACAGGGTTTTTCTGTTTCTTTTAGCAGAAAGTGACATAGTGAATACTGAGTTTGAGAAAGAGGCTTAGAACGGCACACACAGCATGACTTTGGGAAAGAAAGACTGGACTTGCACAGGTTGGCGCCCCTAGTGGGTACCCCAGATGGTGCTGTCAAAGTCAAGACCAGTGGGGCGGCTACGAGAAGGGGAGGAATAAATCAGGAAATTGCTGTAGAGTAACTGTCAGGACCCAGTGTTCTAGTGGATGGAGGAGTGAGTCCCACGAGCCACCTTCCTTCCAGTGGATCCATGGGGAACAAGACAAACGAGGAGGGAAACTCAGAGACAAGGCATTGATTACGATCTAGACTATCTGTGTTATCTCACTTAACTCACAACCTCCCCTGACCACAGGGCATTAGCATCACCATCTTACAGATAAGAAAACTGAGGCTTAGTAATTTACCCAACATCATATCCAGACTACTTAAGGAAACAAAAACAAACCGACATCTACCATACGCTTAATATATCCCAGGCTCTGAGCTAGGTACTTCACCCTGTGTATCCTCTCATTTCCAGTCACAACATGGCAGAGATTACCTTTATTATACCCATATTACATATGTAGGCGCCAAAGGCCATCCGTCTGTGGTCACCAAGGGAGGAAACAGTGGAAGTCGGCTTTGAACCCAGGTCTTCCAGGTCCATACTCTTTGCCACTGGGCTGGACTAATAGTGGAAGATTTGCAACATTACCTGCCCAGTTCCAAAGCCCTGCTTAGCATCACGCAGCAACCCCCTCCCAGGCTCCGCGGGAGAAACAGAGCCGTTGTGCTGCCTCCAATCCAGCACGCCCACATTCTGAGCTGCCAGCTACCTGGTGCACTGGAGTGTAGCTATGAGCCAGACCTACAGCCAGAAGGGCAACTACTGTAGATGGTGGGGTCTAGACAGCTATGGAGAAATCCTACCCTTTCAAGTCAGGGAGTGGCCCTGGGCGAAATCATGCTTTATTAGGACCAGACACCAGTCCACAGCATTCCAGAAAGCCCTGTAATCCCCTTTAATCCCGCAATCAGTCTCTGAGCTCCTGAAGGTCAGCAGGTGCAATCCATACGTTTCTGTTTCTTAGACTTGCAGGCTTTGAGCTGCCTACCTGCAGGCTCTCCCCGCACCCTCCGAGACTTCTGTGCCCTGCTTCAGACGCTGTGCATAAAGACCAGGTGCCGGGAGCAGACGCACGTGCACCGGGCAGCTGGAACAACGCACCGTCACTCAGAAAGGAGAGAGAACACAGCGCCGGTGTGGCCTCCGGCTTTGAATCCTGGCTCCCTCACTAAATAACTGAGCGACTTCTGGTGAATGACTCTACCTTGGTTTCCTCATCTGTAGATTGGGTGGAAGATGACTGACCTGCTAGGGCTGTGAGAGGTGACGATGACTTCATCTAAATAAAAGCTGCGAGAGCACAGCCTGGCTTGAATCGATCGCAATGACTACACTACTTATTAAGTTGTGTCTCCGAACCTCCTCTGATGGCTGCTGCCTGCCAGTCTCTGCTCCAGGCTGCGTGCAGGTGCGTTAGGGATGTCGGGGCAACACAGCTGCAGAAGGGCAGCTGCGCTCTGATTACCTTTCGTGCTCGGGCTCACCTTCTCTCCTGTCCTTTCTTGGTTCAAAGCACCAGGTTGGCCACAAACCTCTGATTTCACCTGGAAAAAGAAGGAAAGAGTTACCTCAGGAAACAGAACCATGAAACTTATCTTCCAACTTAAAACAGAGAGGGAGTGGTCTCTGAATGTCAGCCAGCCTCCCAGGGATGCAGGAGTTTAACAGCTGTTTAGTCTTCAATACAGAATAAAACCACATTAATTTAGAATAAAGGGAGAAATCCATTTCCCACGTCAGTCATCGACATGGCAAACTGCAGACTTCTTTCCAGAAATACAGGGTTATCGTCATAATAAACTGGCCCTTGAATACACTAAGATGTTAATGGTTATTACACTAGGTAGCGATTTTTTTCAAGTTATAACAAAACTTAAATTCACAATGGAACTTCACTACACAATAATCTATTGCCATAGTTCTGAGTGGTTCTGCTTTTATAGAGTCTTTTACTCAAAGGCTACTATTATGCTATTTCTGAGTTTTCTATGTTCTGACCTCATGATGTCTAAATTCATTAAATGGGATAGATAACACATGAGGAACGTCTAGCTCTGTGCCCGACCCCTATCATATACTTAGTAAATCTGTTATGCTTTTATTAATTTTACACCTTTTTATGGGTTTCTAGAGAGCAAGGCCCCTCCATGCCGCCCATATGAATCCTGAGAAGATGTGCGCAGTTATCAGCATAGTTGCTGTTCCTGCTAAAATATTTAATCTTTAAATCCGACCTCTGTTCAACCTAATTCAGACACCAGGAAGAGTAGTATTTCAAAAGGTGTTTAAAGATAATAGCACCATTCTCAGTTTCCCCATCATTAGGCTCAAAGAAATCACTCTAGACCCTTAGTTTGGCAAATGAAAACAGAGAGAAAGAAAAAGGGGAAAAACAATACCATCAGATTTGAAAGAGAAAACTTGTAACCTTCACTCACAAGAGGAAGGATTGTTGGGGCGGCGTTTTGTTCCTTCACAGTGCGCACACACATCACCTCAGGGCTTGGATCCCTCCTGTGGTTTCTAGGGTTACTGAGGACAGGGGCCGGGCTGGCGCTCTGCAGCCGTCCCATCACCCAGCTCCAGCCACCAGGTAGGGGTCCCCTCGCGCTCCAGTCCCCTTTCAGCCAAACCTGGGGACGCACGTTTGCTGGGCCCAGCTTCCTCTGCCACACCCATGAACTTACCCCAGAACCAACACTGAATTCAATATAGGGCTCTTGACCCCGGCAAAGACCTTGACAATTTTAGCTCCAGTGACGACTGTGCCAGCACTTGGGAACCTAACTAGAGGATTTGCAAATGCCAGAAAACTCAAAAAGAAGCAAGCAAAACCACAAGACACCCTCCAAGTCGATGACACCAGAAGGGGGTCGTTCCTATTGCTGCTTTATACAAAGACATGCCAGACCCAACTCAGGTTCAGTTTGTTAGGGGCAAAGTATTTGATAAACACGTGGTGGTGCAGCCTTACCCTTCCAGGGGAGATAGGAAATTTAACACAAGTAAATCTAAACTCACCCAGCCCCATGACATCTCAATCCACCAATCAGTACCAGTAGCAGACACTGGGGGTGGGATTAGTGGGAGACTGGAAGGGGTCTTCTGTAAATCTGATGGTAGGGGGGAAGACGAGGAGGGGAGGCAGGGTTCAGACTTGGCTACTTACTGAAATCACTGTCCCCCTCTCCTGGGCAACTGGAAAATCATGCTGAAGCCTGGGTCCTAGCCCCTGCAGTGCTCATTGGTACTAAGTGAGGTCTGGGCACTGGGTTTAATTTTCTCTAAGTATTTTAAAGCCAAGTTTGAATTTAAACCAAGTAAGTCTAATATGCAGCAAAAAATTGAGGATCATCTAGAGATCTTGTTAAAATTCAAATTCAGTGGTCTGGGGTGGCAGCCTGAGATCCTGCATTTCTAACAAGTTCCTGGGTAGACCCAATGCTGGTGAAACACACTCTTGAGTAGCAAGGGCTTAGAAGGGATCCCCTTAAACACCCCCTTACGCCCCCTCCGCGGAGTCTCAGGTAAACTGACCCCACCTGGCTCTCCAGTCAGGTCTTTCCTCTCCGGGGTAGAAATCAGCACTCCTTCAAGGTGGGCCCTGGACACCTGCCAGGCTGACTTCTGGAATGTCGGGTGGGTGAGGGAGACACCACTCACACCCTAAGAGACAGCCGCCCCCGCCCCTCACTCCTGTAACTCCAGTTCTAGGCGATCCAACCTCTAGAATGACTGCATTAAACAGACTGGGTAGTTTCTGCTCTAAGACGAGTAGAAATAACTGGAAGTTTCTGCCCTTCCTTCCCCCTTTGCTACTCCCATCAGCATGGCCACCCAGGGCAGGTGGAATATGCTGGGTCTCCTGGATCCCTGGGTCTTGCCTCTCTCTCCCCTCACACACCTCCCGACTGCCGTACCTGTCCTCCATGAGGACACTGTGGGACAGGGAGTGGATGGCCTTCCTACAGAAGCAGGCCAACAGCAGTACACCACACCTGTCACCAAATCTCTGAGGGAGGCCAGAGACAACAACCGGCTACCCACAGCCAAACATCACTCCCTTCCCACACCTCCCACCTGATCAGTTCCTTCCAGACATGTCCAGGGATGCCTTCAGCCCAACATCACCTAATGGTTCTCAACCCAACCAAGATGGAAGGGACTGCCCTTCCTGGACACCTTTGAGGAACAAAAGGCCTGGCAGGTGAGGCCACAAGGAGACCTTAGCCTGGAGCGTGTCCTCTCCCACACCAACTCACTCCCTTCTCCAAAAGCCCACCATGCCCCCAACCCAAGTCCACACGCGGCAAAAGGCAGCCAGGGTGTGGAAGGAAGCGTGGGATAGGACGTGGGGTTTCGACACTTTATAAGCGGAATGACTTCTACAGAACAGACCAAGTAGCTGTCAGGACGCCAGGCCACTGGGCCCCGTTTCTAGGAACCTACCTAAGGCCCACCCACCCACTAAGCAGTGACCAGGACCCACGGTACTTTTAAAGGCCCATGAGAATGTTCTAATTTCTTTTATAATCAGAAGGAATAAAATGACTGTAATATAAATGCCCATATAACAATGAATGCAGCCTGGGGGATATCTGTCCTTATACCACTGCAGTCATATAACAGAATTTCAGTATCCTTTTTTATGGAGGAAGGGGCTCATGAAGGCAAAAGTACCCAAGGTCACGAGCGCGATCATTCATCCCTGTACGTGTCTCCTTCCTTCCAATCTCCCAACTTGCCAGCCTTCACTCAGACCCTTTGTTGAATGCCCCCGCTGATCCCCACCCCCGGCCAAAGACCCTCCCCTACCGGCCCCCGTCATTCTGCCCCCGACTCTGGCTCTGTTACAACCCCCTGTGTTCCATCCAGGCAGATGCTCCAACAGCTACCGCCCCCGCCTGCATGGAAGCCGCAGCCAGGCAGGGCAGAGCAGGACCTCTAAGTCCAAACACACACCCTCAGCCCCCTGCAGCGTAAACACAGAGCACACATCACACCCATCACACCCAGGCCTATAAAAGATAATTATACAATCTCATCTGGCAAATTAGAGCCACAGAACTGTCTAATTCGTACAATGAATTTGAGGGTTGGATCAGCAGGAAGAATTACCTTGGATCTTTATTGGGATTTGCCCCCAGGTCAGGATTAGGGTTTATTTATCTTTTTTATTTTCTTGCTGGGGTGTGGGGGCAGGGAAGGGCCTTCTCTGCTGCTCGTCTCTCCCTCTCCCAACCCCATCTCAGTTTACCATTTGGACAAGCAAGGCACCCAGGGTTCTTTCCCACAAAGTACCCAACTCCAGATAAAATTAAATAAAGCACCAACAGGAAGAGATGATGAATAGACAGATAAATAAATTCATTTTCACAAAAGAAAAGTTGGGGCGTCCCAAACCCAAACTAAGGGCTTCATCAGTTGGCATTAACTCAATACAAAATAAACAGACAAGCAAACAAAAAACTGACATGCCCAGATGACAATTGCTTTCCTAATTATTCTGGTCCAACTCCGAAATGTTTACTTGGAGAACTCTCACATATACATATTTCTTTAAACGCCTCTCTCTCTCTCTCCTTCCTTATCCAAGAAGTCTTGCAAGAGAAGATGGCTATTTACAGGAATCTGTGCCTATCTCCTCAGCTCATTAAACAGCTAGATCACCCAAGAGCGGTTACCGCAATGCCAGGACAAGCTGACACGAGGCGAGGATCATCCTGCATCTAACCAAAGCAAACACCAACAAGATTGGCAAGCCTTTTCCTCTCTTTCCTTCTGTACGCTTCTGGGAGTTTCCCCTGGGAAAGACAGTTCCCTACGCAGACTCCTAAATCAGCCTGCAAAGGAGCACATGCCCTGGGCCTGAAGGACGAAGCCCTGGCCAATACAGAGGTCTCTGGCATTGACACCTTAGCAGGCTCCTGCAAATGGAGGTCAGTCTGAGAAATGACACCATGAGGTGTGCAGCGCCCGAGGCAGCTCGGCCCACATAAAGGTGCTTGGTCCACGATCAACCACGTGACTGACCCAGGAGCTCATTTAGATGTGCCTCTCTATGACACTGACGTGGCAAAGAAAAAGTGTGTGTTGTGCTGTTCTAGGTTTATGTGGGGGGCCTCCAGTATGTTTGCCCTTTACTCAAAGTGGCATGAACCCCCGTTTGAATGAGGGCTTACTGTATGTAGGCAACCTCGCCTCAAAAATCTATGTACGGTGAGTACGTGTGTGTGGGCATGTATATATGCATCTCCTCAGGGACGATGATCTTAAGGGAAAACGAGCCAGTTCTAAACAACTGCCTTTGACTTAAAATCATGGAAATGTGGTTTTCCTGTGCCTAGTCCATCAGGACGAGAAGTGACCCGGTTCAGAATGGTGGGAAGGCACGACGGAACGTGCAAACTTATTGTCAGCCGGACTGCGATCTTCGTAAAGACTTGTAGCCAAATCTCAGGCTCCCATGCCAAAACAGTTGAGAAGAGTGTGCACTTAGGAGAAGATAAACATCCACTCTGTGCCGACTGTGTTGAGGAGCCTGGGAAAAAGACGGGAGGCAGCGAAGAAGTGTCCCTCTTCCCAAACAGTGAATTTGGTGACACGGGGTTCATTCTGAACTATCCATTCTGTCCATTCTAGGGTGAGTGATGGGCCCGGAAGAGGGAAAAGAGAATGTCAAGCAGCCAGTAAAAATGCTCAGCCTATTGGTAAGAGATCAAAAATCATGTCACACATGGATGGGTTCGAGGGTAAAAATCCTAATGTGACCACTATCTAGTTGTCACCTTGGACTCCTTTCCTGAGTATCCATTTTCTCAACGGAAAAATGGAGATAGCAAGAGTCACTATTCCTTGCCCCTAGAACGCCTTCCACAACTGCTAGCCACCATCATTGTCATTTCTATTTGAGGATGTAAAATGGGACTACACTTGTCTCTTTCACAGGCTGGTTATTGGTACTAAATTCAACCATGTGTTCAGCTGTGTAGTATATTTCCTGGCCCATGGTGAGTAATCAATAAGTGTTAGGTATTGCTATTATTGCAAAAAAAACCACTGCAGAATTGCATAGGTTCTAAAAAACAAGCTGGGGAGGAGAAACTAAAAGGTTAGAGTTGTCCTCCCTGGACAGTAAGTTCATGGGTGATTTGTTTTCTTATTTTTGCATGACTACAAGTGAACAGGCATTGTTTGGTGGGGGGGGAAAAAGGAGCCACAATATTTTAAAAATAATAAAAAATAAAATAGAGTCATCATCTTGAACTAGAAATAAAACTACAAATGCAGTAAAAGAAACAGTTAAAATAGAAGTTGCAAGATGGTGAAATCAGAAATATTTTGGAAATCAGGGTTACATATAGCTGCAAGCTTGCCCTCAAGTTGGGGTTCAAGGTGAGATCTGGCAAGGGTGCCCTTGGGACCGCCTGCAGGACCCAGAGTGAGACCAGGAGAGAGACGCACTCACAGGCAGCTGTAGTTGCCACTAACCAGAGAGTAGCAGCTCCCACGGAAGGATTCAGTCAATATTGGCCTAAACCATGAACTTAACCAAGAATCCTAGCCCAGCTGACAGGCTGCAGGCCACAGGGTTGAACAGACCTGCTCTGTGGCATTTTCCAAATACCTGTGCCATTACAGACAGACGGCTCTGATGACATTCGCGTTTCGGGTCAGGACCTACGGCCCTGAGCACTTCCCAGAGCCTGTTACACAATGTCAGGCTGGAAAAAGAAGCCAGACCACGACACAGCCCACAGAGACCACACCAGAGAGAAAGGCCTGCTGTTCCATGTGAGCGTGGAGCAGAGAGTCGACTGGAGCCTGAGAACCAGGATCCTCCTAGACTTTGCTCCCAAGTCAGGTCTCAGAAGCTCCCCCCACCCCTCCTCCTCTTTGGTCTCTCTTTCTCCTGGGTTCAGCACAGAAAGAGACCCCAAAGCTCAGTCCTCAACCCAGCTGAACTCCCACCCTTTCCCCTTGTCCTTGAAGATGCCCCAGATCCCTGCCCCTGACCTTTGTCCTAAGCCCCATTGTGCAAGCTGCCTCAGGGCAGGCTGATCACTGGGTCCTAAGTGACCTCAAATTCTCCCATCCAAACAGGACCTCTTCTATCCCCCTTAACCAGGCTCCCCTCAGAACCTCCTTGTGTCTGTGAATTTAACTTCACTTACCTGGTCGCCTAGAGGGGCAGCCCTCCCCCAGTCATTGGAGGTAATGATTCTGCCTCCGGTCAGCTCTTCTGCTAACATTGCTCATGGTCGGTCTTCTCCTATATCCCCACGGCCATGATCCTAGACTACGATCCCTGAGCGCAGAGAGCGTGTCTGTTTCGTTCTCCATCGTGTGAGCAACATGCGTTGCATGGTACAACCCTCTTTCAGTTGAGCAGAATGAACGAACGTGAATACCCCATGTGAAAGATAAGGTAACTGATGCACAGAAAGGTTTAAAACTTCCTCAGGGTCATGTGGCCAGTAAATAGTTGAGTCAGCATTGGCACCAAGCCCCTCAGGCTCCAGGGGTAAAGCTGAAAGTGACCTTGCCTTCCACTGTTGCAGTAATTCCCCGCCTGGGCTCCTTGACTTCAGACTCGTCTGTTCCAGTCCATTCTACATCGTCCTCCCAGCTTATCACTCTAAAACGCCAGTCAGCTCTGCCAAGCTCTGCTCAACAGTTGTCAATGGCTCCCGACTGCCTTCCGTGCCCAGACCAAATTTTCTGCCTGAAATCTGAGGCCCGGCGCATTCTGATTCCTCCCTTTCTCTCTCCAGCCTTGTAGAACTATATAATACCTAACCTCTGCTCCCACACCTGCCACACCTCCATTGTGCTGCCTCTCCCCAACACCTTCCTTTTAAGACTAGCCCAAGTCCCACTTTTCATGAAAAGTCACTTGATTACCCAGCCCTCGGCGATGGTTCACACTTGAGCCAGTTACTACTGCCCGCACCCCACATTTGCGCTCAATATAAGATGACAGAGGGAACAGGTCATCTGCCCTCTCTCCCCAAGGAGACTGCCACTTTCATGGTGGGCAATGTGTTTGGATTCCTAGAGCCCAGTACAGCGCACATATCGTTAATCAGAGCAGCCAGGCTACTCTGTGCCAGGCTCTCGGGCCCGTGGCACCCCATAAATGTAGGTGACAGACCTCAGCAGTGGCAAAGCTCTCTCGAGATCTCTAAGCCCGAAGAGCCTGACCTCTTGGCGGCTCTCTGGCCTCTCAAGTCTTGCCCAATCCATCTCCATCTGGAGCGGCTAACACTGGTCCGTCTGTGAGCTCTCCCCCGGATCTTCATGTCTCTACCAAGCCTAAAGACAGTGCCCAACCCACTGTGTTTTAAAAAAACACTTTAAAGTTTATAAGCCCGTCAGGTTTTCTCTTTAAAACCACATCTTTGCCTCTAGGGACAACTTCTGAACGTAGTGCCGTGCACATCGGCAACACAGAAGGGGAGCGCCCCTTGGCAGGCTGCTCCTGGCCTACAAAGGGCTGACCCACAGAAGGTGTGCTGGGCTGGGTCCCCACCCTCACGCCAAGCCTTGGCCCCGTGTGTCAGTTTCACCATGTTCGAATGGAAACTAGAATACTCAACTCAAAAACACTTTTCCAGTGATATTTTAAGGAAAAATGAGATCACAGAAAACCAGGGAGGTAAATTTAAATGGTGTGACCCCAAGCAACATTTTTTTTCAAAGAATTCCCTGAAAGGCTTGTTCACCAGATGAGGGGGGCACATCTGGGGAGACCTTAGCCCTAGAGACCACCAGGGCAGTGGCAACACTTATGCTAAAGTGAAAAACTCTCACGATGCTCCATAAGCCCACGCCCTCACCGCAAACAGCCCCCTCCTCTTGGAGGTGAACGTGGACCCTGCGGTCCCTTCGGTTTGCGAAGGCGGCCGACAGCCCCCTTGCCAGCCAGGTCAACATTCTGCCTCTGCCAGAGATACCAAATGTTTCCTAAACCCACCCCGAGCCCAGCTCACTAAGCTATGAATAGTTATTCACGTTAACTTGGGGCATTAATTAAAAAACGTTCAGCCAGGCAAATTCTCGTACTTTTAAAAAGTCATTTGGGTAATTGCCTTTCCATGCCGCAAACTTTCCAAACGACTGACAGGTTGACATTTCACAATGTTGTTTGTTTTAATCAAGAAAGGGAGGAAAGAGCCAGTGTGGTGCCCGGTTCATTTTTCAGGTGCTTTGATTTATTGATTGGCAAATCCCCACTTAATAGCTGTACAGTGAGGCTAGGGAAGAAAGGTTCCCACCTCTCGGGGTTGATGTCTGGGCTGGTGAGGAGGGAAGTGGCCCCAGGACATTGGCACAGCCCCTGTCCCATCTCCCCTCTCCCCACACCCAGCTCCCAGCCTCCACTCCGGGCTGCACTGCGGGACCTCCCAGGTCCTGCCCCAGATCACTCCTCACCCCAGCCTCATGCCTCCCTCTCCCAGACAAGGGCTACTTCCCGCACCAATACCCAATAGGGGAGGGGCTATCTCAGCAAACTTAAGAGTCAGGGGGCATCAGGGACTAAATTATTAATGGTTCTCAAACTTCTTTTGTAAAGCAGCAGAACCCAGAATCAGGCTGGACCGTATGAGTTCGAATCTCATCTCCACTATTTCTAAGCCTTGGACTGCCTCTCTATGCCTCAGTTTCCTCACCTGTCAGCTGTTTGTATAACAACAGTACTTACATGTAAGCTTATTTGGAGAGTTAAGTAAATGAATATTGGGAAAGCACTTAAAACAGTGCATGGAGCGTGATGAATGTTATATGTGTATTAGCTTAAAAGTCTTTTCTCCTCCTTAACAACCTTTAATGCAGCACCCTGGCTGCCCAGTCCTGCTGCGCCCTGCTTCCCGGGGGGCCACTGAGGACCCTCCAAGGCTCAGCAGGGTCCTGGGGCACACAGTTCGATAGCCACTGATCATTCTGAGGACTGAGGACACTCAGCTTTCCAGCTGACACCACAAGCCTGCCCACGCCACAAGGTCTCTTGTGCAAAGACAAGTGAGCGAGCTCTCTTGGGAAGCCTACACAGGAACTACGCTCCTCCTCCAGGTCTCCCCCAACCCCCACCGTGTCAGGATCACGGCAGATGGCCAGCCAGGGTGAGGCATGAGGCTCCTCGGACCACACCGTGCACAGCCAGCCTAAGAACACTGACAGTGGACACTGCACACCCCAGAGGGGAAGGAAAAACCTCCACCGCAGAGCCTTCCAGAAACGTTATCGCACAAAATACAAGACAAAGGCAGGCAGAGACCTCATCTAAAATCACTGCACACCACACGGGTATTTCAATGCTCATAGAGCACCTACTGCGTGCTGGTTATGAGGCCAAATGCCAGAAAAACAGAGCAGAGAAGGCAGGTCCCAGGGTCCCGAGTCAAAACCTAGTAGGAAAGATGACATCAAATAGAACTGATGCTCATATTTTGTGGTATGTACTATAATAGATTATATATGTATATTATATATTACATAATGTTATGTATTATATATGTATATTTTACTACGTGTTATATGTTACATATTAGTGTATGTATACAGCATGTCCAATGTGTACAGTGAGGCTGAAGAGAAGGTGGTCCCCACTTCCTTGGTGGTGGGGTGGGGCATCTGGGCAGGTGAGGAGGAACGTGGCTGCAGGGTTACTGGCCGGGGGATTAGCTTGGTTTCGTGGAAAAAAAAGATGTTGGGCCTATCTGTGTATGAATGACAACTCTCGCACTTCTTAGCTGTACAGTCTTGGGCACCAGGGTCTGAAGCACTTTTGGGGGCACCAGTAAAGAGAGTGTAAGGCACAGACACCCCTGACAGACAGGCACTAGGTGATCAATTGATTACCCAGGAGAGAAAGTGAGAAAACTTGGCGGAGGCAGTGTTCGAACGAGGCCGCCGGGAGGGGCTTGGCTGAGCTCAGAGTCAGACCAGCAAACGAGAGGCCCTCGTGGGAGCCCGGGCAGCACCGCCCGACCCTGCGTTTATGCTGCGTTATCACTGCCATCGGCGAAATCTGGACCATCGTTCCTCCTCCTTCCTGTCTCCCTGGGATGTCTGGGGACACATGAGAACCAGGCTGGGGCGGGGGTGGGGGTGGAGATCTGAGATTTCAGAAGAAAAGCAAGCCGTGAGCTGAAAGGTTGATTATTTTACTTGTGGAAGCCATGTGTGGGCAATGGTTGTGGGTTTCTCTGGGTTTATCAGAAAATCCTAACAGAAAAGAGGTTATTTAACCAAGAGCAGGAAAGAATGTGCAGATATTTTAAAATATTAAATGGAATTCCTAAAGGCCCATAATATGATGCCTCTCTCTCCAGGCTTGGCTGATTTGAAAGCGAGCTGTAACCAGGGCCTGATAAATCAGAAGGTTGTTGAACTTGGCTGTCCCGGTCCCACGTGATGGGCCCCTCTCAGGACTGTGCAGCCGGGGGACACAGCCGAGGGACCCAGCCTGGCTCCTCACACGATGAGACACCACTGCCTTCGAGGCTGTATTTGGAGAGTGGTTCTCAGAGACAGTTCCTTACACTAAGAGTCGGAGGTAAGACAATGATGAGTCTCAGTCATCACATTCCAGGCTTCCAATGAGACCTGGGACCTGTCAGGACTTGGACTTCACACCTGCCAGCCTGTCAACAGACACGATTAACCCAGGAGGAAGGCTGGGGGAGATGAAGGGGAAAGCAGATGGTGGGACCGTGCCTTCTACCAGGACACAAGCAAGCAAAGTTTTATCAATTTGCGGAGGTGAAGGGACAAGTTCATAATTGGGGATGGGAACGGGTATACTGTTTCAAAAAGAAGTAAGTAGGATTTCAACGTACGAAGCATAATAGGGGCTTCGGCACCTCTGGGCCCCAGTACACAGGGAATACATTCATTTCCTTCTACCTGGGTGAGTCCCCCCGACGAGTCTCTCAGAGCTGTTAATTTCTAGCTGTATCTGTATTATAAGAATTTGGAGAGCTACCTTACTGTTCCTATTAGGATGGACACTCCTTGAAAGCACGGTCCCACAACCAACTCATCTTTTCCTGCTCTTGGATTCATGTACAAGACTTGAGTTTTACCTTAAGAAACCACGCTTCCCAAAGTTTCCTCCATTTTGGATGGGGATGGAGATTATTCTACTCTCCTGAGTGTAGGAAGACGGGGCAGCGGGGGCAGCGGGGGTGTCGTGTGTGTCCCGTTCTGCCACCATCAGACTCATGGCTATGTCTAATGAATCACAGACAAGACTTAATACTACATGGCCAAGAGATGGTCGAGAGAACCAGGGGCTATAACTTTTACCACTAAACGGCTCAGAAGCCTCATAAGTTAACACCTTCCAACCTTTCCCCGGTGTGAGCAGTGGCTATAGAACAGCTTTGAAAATGGGCAGCATTTGCCATCGCACAGAAGTGGGGGTAGGGAACTTGGGGGTAAACAGGAGCCAAGAGCCAAGAAGCCTTTATCTAGAGCAGGGTTCTCCTCCTCAGCACTAGAGACATTTGGGGCTGGGCTGTCCTCTGCGGCGGGGGCTGCTCTGTGTACTGTAGGCTGTTTGGCAGCTTCCCTGATCTCTACCCAGGAGGTGCCAGCAGCATCCCCCAGCTGTGACAATCAAAAATGTCACTGCCAAAATGTTCCCTGGAGGGAAAGGGTGCAAAATCGCCCCTGGTTGAGAATCCCTGGGCTACAGTCAGCTCAGTCACTCATTTGCAAATGGGATCTGAAGATCATCAGGAAACTTCACATCTTAGAGGCCTTCAGGTTCTCACCCATGAGACACGGGAATAGGACTTAGGTCAGTGTTTCCCCAAATAGGTGCAATGCATCACCTGAGACAATTTCGGGTCTCAGAGATGGCATTACATAACACCGAATCACACAGAAATGTGTTTCTCTTTTGCGGCTCTGTCCATTCTGATCAAAGCAGGAAGACCATCTCCGCTCAGTGCTGTAAGTCCTTAACTTCTCTGCAATTCTGATTATAAGAAGAAAGGGACAGTTCTTAGGCTCAGAGCCTTGGGAGATCCACAGAACCTAAATCCTTGGTGATTTTTTTTTTCATTGTATCTTCTATTTCTGTCCAGCGACATGGGATTCCATCTATGATAGTGACACAGAGTTTCCTTTTAAAGTATGTTTACTTAAGTAAAATATGAAACCATGTAGAAAAATATTAAGAAAATAATGGTCCAGGTAGCATATGGCCAAAATCACAAGAGCCTTAGGAAGCGCCGGGACAGGTGACTCTGCCCTGCCCCCATAAACTGCTGACGTCCTATCTCACGTTTCGTGGAGCCTCTTGTTGAACTCAAGACTCAAGGTGACAATAATACTTTAAAAATTCATGAAGTCAAATTCTCTCTGTGCTTCTGTTATAAAGGTTGGCCATTTGTCATCTGCTGTGGGCTGAACAGTTGATCCTAACCCTAACCCCCGCCCCAGCCACCTCAATTCATATGTTGAAGTTCTAATCTTCAGTACCTCCCTCAGAATGTGATCTTACTTGGAAATAAGGTCGTTGCAGATGTAATCAGTTAAGCTGAGGTCACAGTGGAGTAAGGTGGGTCCTTAATCCAATATAGCTGGTGTCCTTATAAAAAGGGGAAATTTGAATAGACACACACACACACACACAGAGGGACTGTCATGTAAAGGTGAAGGCAGACACCAGAGCGATGCTTCGACACACCAAGGAACACCAAAGACGCCGGACAAATGACCAGAAGCCAGAGAGAGGTCTGGAATGGATTCTCCCTCATGACCTTCAGAAGAGACCAACATCGTCACGACCTTGACCTTGGACTTCCAGCCTCCAGATTTGTGAAACAATAAATTTCTGTTGTTTAAGTCACTCAGTCTGTGGCACTTTTTGTTACGTCAGCCTTAGCAAACTAATACATCACCTTAAACAGTTTCTCAGTTTGGTGCCTGTACGTTGCACTCTGAATCTCCTCGCAGGGCAGGAAAGGCCAGCATAGTTGCCGAAGAATTTGCATTCATTTAGAGATGGGACACTAATGATAAAGGAAGGCAATCCCCTGCCCCTCGCCAAAAACCTCTCCATACCATCTGTGTTTATATACATCTTTATATTCTTGTCATATTTACATCTCTACAAATTGAATAAATTAGATACTTGCTCATTGCTTTCTTTTCTCTGGTTACCTACAGTTGGTCAGTCTCAAATGTAAAATACAGGTGCCCAGTTGCGGCGTAAAGGGGGTCCCCAGGGTGGAGGTGAAGCCAGGCCTAGAACTCAGGTCTCCCAGTACAGGCATTACTAACTAGATCTCAGAGCCTACAGGATTCATACTGTCCTCCCCCCAAAAATGTCCTGGGCCTCTTGTGCAGACATTCACACCAACTGGGCTCTTCAGGCAGAAGGCTCTGCCTATCCGGGAATGCTTGGAGAAGACCCCAAAGTTTCCAGCATGTGGGTATGCGGGAATTCATGACCCAAAGCAAGCTCTCAATTTAAAGGGATGCTGTGGTGAGTGACGAAGCCCTCTGAGCCCTCCGGTGAAAAGCGGCAACCCAACAGAGCCGGTGACGAGCAGTTTCGTAGGTGACCAGGGGCACCTCTCACGCAGCCCACTGTGGAAGGAACTGGAGGTTTACCTTATGAAGCACCAAATCAGAACCCGGTCCTTTGAGGTTCCTGCCACATAGCCAGGGGCCAGCAACTCCATCTTTTTGGTTAAGAAAACACCCCTAAAATTATTCATCTCTGCAGTGACAACAACAAATCAGCAGAACTCATGATCCGCTGACATTTTTTTTCCATCTAAAATAAACGCACCATAATCCCACACCTCTGGTCATAACTGTAAGTTTGAGACATCAATAATCCGGCTTGAATGTTAAAGGGCGGTCCTTATTTTCCCTTCTGTGAAAGCAGCCAAGTACGAACAGAGCCAACAAGGATGTCGGAAGCCAGAAAGCACACCGCCCAACGGCAGGCGTGGTTTAACCTGCCTTGCGGGCCGTTCCGCCAGCTCCCATCCTGGAGGTATTAACTCAGACACTGGCTGGGCATCTGTGTGGCAGATGCTCTGCTGGGACCTGGGGCTTTGTCAGTGATAAAGCCGACACAGCCTCTGTCAATGACACTTGTTTGTATTCTAGGCAGGGACACGGCTCACGAACAAGTAAATACAAACATTCACTCATAGATCATGCAACTTCTGTGAAGATGGCTAGGGGAATGATGTGGGGGTGGGAAGCAGGTTGTTGTGACAGCAGAGGTCCCTCTAAGGAAATGACATTAAGCCCACATGAGACCAGGATAACTGTGTGGGATAACTCAGGGAGCTGCGGCATCTGGCTGCACCCCGGGTATAGATGGGGTGGACCCCAGCGCCAAGGCCGCACGGCAGAAAGTGGAAATTCTGAAACAGCTGAAACAAAAAATGATTCGACTTGAGAGAACACAAGAGCCATGGGGATACAAGCCAGGGGAATACTCACTTTCGCGGACAGTGCACATGACCTTGAGGTAAGGGAAGATACTCCCTTACCTCAAAAGGCACTCGAGAGCAGGGTTCCTCTCCAGCACCCACCACTGCGCTCAGGGGCATGACAACACATTTTGAAGGAAGCGGCAGAATCATGAGATTTTACCCTCTGGTCCCCTCGGGTCTAGGAAGGCATTGAGGGGGGCCTCCAACATGACCACTTGACATTTTATCACCACAACTGAAACTCGGTTACAATTTTCAAAAATTGAATAAAAGCTTCCTGATTCCTAGTCCCTTGCTGGCAGAACTTCCCCAAGGCAAACCTGGAAAATCCCTGGGCTGCCAGGTCACTGGCGCTCAAAGTTCTCTTCCCGGCCCCACCCGCCAATGGAAAAGAACTGGCATTTCAGCCGCTGGGTTGCTTCTAGGGGTACCTGCTGGGGACACGTGTGTGCTCCCCACCCACACCCCACAGGGAAATCCCACTCCATTGGGTTGAATCCCATCCACCTCCTCTGGCTCAATTGGTTTCACACCCTCGAACGACACTGCCCAAACAACCAAGCAGTCAAGTGTGGCCCGGGGCCAGGAAAAATGCCTTGAAAAGCAGTGAGCCCTTCAGATCCGATGGCTCACAGCCTGCCTGGGACACTGCCCAGTGTGCAAAATGAATGTGAAGACCTGGTAGAGTGAGGAGAGGAAAGAGCCCCAGACCCTGCCACCGGCATAACAGCAGAGGGTCAAGTCCGTGGAACACACGGTGGTCCTGAAGGGGGTGTTTCTCCAGCGTACAGAAAGCTCTGGCATGGTAACGTGGGGGGGGAGGGCAGGGGTGGACACTGGGACCCTCATGCCTCTTTTCATAAGACGACACACCTGACTGCCCAGGGCACACCTGGGTGCTGGGGCCGGCCAAGCTCTCCAACAGTTGGCCACTGTTCCCTGGGCGGAGAGGCCTGGCCGCCTTGCTACTCGCACACAGGGGGTTTTTCTCCTCCTCGGTGGGCCACGCCTTCCCCAGACGCATTTTCTCTCCGTCCAAGGGTTCCATCCAAGCCCCAGGCTCTGACCACAAAAAGTGCCCTTTTCTTTGGCGGGCTCACCTCAGACGTGAGGTACCAGGGAGCCAAACCGCCTGCTAAAAGGACATCCCCAGCACATTTCTTTCTAGTCAGAGGGTCGGACGCTGGCTGGTGGCCACAAACAGCACATCTTCCCCCTCCCCCGCCCCCGGGGCTCCAGAGTGGCTCCCTCGGTGCCTGCTTTATTTAAGGCAGAAATCAGTCACCTAAAGGAGCCATTTGCCTATATAGGGTGCTCCAGGCTGACCCGAAGCAGGTCTGGCAAATCTGTGGTGACACGGGAGCATCAGGTCCCCTCGGGGCTGCTGCACCCCCTCCAGGACCTCTGAAAACGAAAAAAAGTAATGGCGATGCCCTTCCCCACTGAGTGGGGGAGACGACAGCCTCCACCGAAACACCCCAACACACTTTCAGGGAGCTGCACCCCAGTGGTGGGACAGAGGGACACTCTTCAAGAAAGTTTAGAAGACTTGTGTTTAAAAAAAAACCTTTTTTTTTTTTGGGTCACACAAAACCTGGTTGTGAAAGGAAACGAAAATGCCAGCCCTGTTTGACAGACAGCAAATTTATGGCCGTTTTTTAAAGCCTCAAGTACGTCACAAGAACTGGCCCACCCACTGCACTGCCCCCACTGTAAACACGGCCAGGCGCCCACTCCTGCCCTCCCCCCATCGGGCCTGTGGTCCTCCACCTCTGAGCAGCCCTTGTTTCCCTCCCGTAGGCTCTGGTGGGTTAAAAAGATGCCCAGCTGTCTATCGATGGAGAGTCCACCATGGCGCACTGAGGGCGAGCCCTCCAAGACAAACACAGCCGCTCACGCCTTCCCCGTCGGCAGGCGGCCGCAGATGTTAACAAACGCGGTTGGGGTTTATGGGCTGCCCATCCGTTCCTCCATCCATTTTACACCCGACAGGTCAGGAGATGGTTTTTTTAAAAAAAAATTTTTCCCCTTCCCTTTAGCATACGAACTCAGTAAACTGTTGTCAGGCTTGGCGATAAATTTATGCATTTTGGCCTCCAGATGTGGCTGGAAATGAAAGTAAACACAGGGTGTGAGCAACTGCATTTCAGGTTTGTGCCCTGTGAGGCTGAATCTGCAAAAACCAGGACTGAGAGAGACTCGTTCACCCTTTTCAACAAGACACGAGGGGATATAGTTTTCCTAAAGGTAGGGATGCTATTCCAGAGCAGGGAAGAGATGCCAAGGTCCCCTGGAAAATCTAGGGTAAGGGTTAGAATGCAGAGATTTGGAGCCCTATTCAGAGTCATTCACAGCCCAAGCCCCTCTGACCGGGTGGGTCACAGTGGAGCCCTCTGACAGCACTGGCCAAGACACGGCCATATTGGTAGAAGGTCTTTGGATCAGAAAAAGTGAAAAAAACTCCTATCATGAAATCAACTTCTTTGGCACCATTTATACAGAAAGAAGAGACAGGGAGATGTTCAGAAAAGAAGCAAAGGATCAAGTGTAGACTGATTGGTCTGTCTGTTCCAAACATGAACCGATAGCTTCTGTTGGATTTTGTAGGTCAACAGGCTTGTGGGGCTTGGGTGTCGTTCAAATCAGAAGCCCAGCTTACCTACCTAGAGTGAGAAGAAGGGCAGAAAACAGCGCGCGCATCTGAAAAACACAACGTGTTGGAATCTGGCATTGCTTGGGCTCTTTCTTTAGAAGGAGAGAGACAGAGAGAAAGAGAGCGAGCTCTAGGCACAGCGTTTGACTGAAGTGGAATACCGCATGTCTGTTTGGAGTGTATTTGCTTTAGCAAAGTAATAAAACAAAAATTCATACGGCAAAGGTTTTCCTGGTAACAACTCAGTGGAAATATTTGTGAAGTCGTGACCAACTGCATAAACTGAAGATGTTTCCCCTGGAAATGGCTTGGCAAGGGGGGAAACTGACAGGCAGACATGTGTATTAACAGGGGGCAGTGGTCGTGACAATCCACCTCTGTTCAGTCCCAGAGAAGTGGTCGATAGATCGCCTCCCAACACTGCGACATACAACCACATCTGCATGAAAACTGGGCCAGGTCAGCCAGTGGGAATCATTGCTTTGGGGAGGTCATTAGCTATACACTTGGGACTTACATTAAAAGAGGATGACTGGGGTTTTATACGTATGGATTTTATATCCTGTTTTGTTTCTTAAATGAAACTTTAAGACGAACCTTAAAGATTTCCTTCTCTGGATAAGAAGTCACAGAATCATCCAAGTGTATTCCTGAGGAAGACTCATGAAAGGTCAATGATCAATTCTCTGCCTCTGTACTTTGATGTCACTGAGGGACACAAGGCACGCAGCTAGCTGACTCATCCTGTAGACCTGAAACATGCTTTCCCAGCCTGAAGTGTGCTTCAACACTCTTGAAATTAGATGATGAGGTTAAAGATGGGAGATTTTACATATAAAAACCTCGATTTCTGGAAGGTCCTGAAAAATGAGAAGATCTAGTGACCCCACATCTATATTCCTACGCAGGAACAAGTAGCCAGAGCTCGGAAGCAGCTGCCCCTTTGAAGTGAGGCGTGTGTTCTCCACAGCCCTGCAACGCACCGCGTGCCAAAGCACCAGACTTACGACTCTGGTGAAAAATCACAACCCGAGGTGAGCCCTCCACGACAGGTTTCTTATCTGATCCCTCTGGTGTGAATGTGAAAGGTAGGTGTTGATCCACTAAGCCCTCCTACCTACACACGTGGCTTGGTAAAAAGAGGCTCAACGATCAGAGAGGGCTCAGTATCAATGACTGGTACTCTCTGGTTTTCCCAGTGCAAACCAGTAGAGCCTTAAGGGCTGTCACACGACAAAGTTCCTTAGATGGTGCCTAACAGGTAGCATGAAAAGAAACCCAAGACAGCATCCAGTAGGCAAAGTCACCTCTCTCTCTCCCCTGACATTTGAGTGACCGTCACCTGCAGCTTACCATAGTAACGTGTTCTCAGTGGCTTACGGTCTTTTCAAAGGCTCACACTACAGCAAATGTGTGTTTGCGTGAGGACACAGGAGCCAGTTTGAAGGAGTTCCCATTGGCCAAATGTGGGACTTTATGAACATCAAAATAATTAAGTAATTAGTGAATTACAAACCACTGAATAACTAAGAATTCAAGAGTTTGCGCCAGTAGTAAATAAACAGATTTATAAGTAGACAGGGGAGAGAGAGGTGTCTTGCTAACAGCAGAATGCCAAGAACCAAATGATAAATGTTGAGGCAGCGTCAGAGTTAGAAAATCACTTGTACCCATTGTGATAAAGACTGGATCAAGCAAAAATCATCACTAGATGCTAATTCCAGGAGGGAATTCTGACGAGGATCTTTGCAGGGCCTTCAAATGTCTCCCCAACAGACTATTAGTTGCAAGGGAGAAGAAAGCACAATAGAGAAATCAGACAACGCCTGATACATGTGGCCAAAATTAACATCACCAATTACATAGACAGATAGACGTTGGGTGTCATCAGATGTGACATGCTGGGAAAGACAGCATATCACCTAGCTAATAACCCAAACACATAACCTCAATCTAATCACCAGGAAACTCCAAGCATGAAATGAGAAAATTTCCATTAACAAAATGGAGGAAGGGAGAGACTATTTTCTTTAAAAACGTCCACGTCGTACAAAACAGAAAGGCTGTGGAAGTGTTCCAGCTAAAAGGAGGCTAAAAAGACAGGACGACTCATTGCAATAGCTGACTCTAGACTGGATTCTTGACTGGAGGTAAACAATGTCCTTAAGGACATTATAAGCTTAGTAGACAACTAAGCTTATACATGGATGGACATGAGGTAAAAGCACCCTATCAATGTAAATTTATGAAGGTGAATATTGAACTTTTCTTGGGCATTTACACAATTTTTATTAGACATTGACACCTGATTATATAAGAGCATACAACTCTTCTTAGGAAATACACACTGATGTATTCACAGGTAAAGGCCAATGTAACTTACCCTCAAGTGGCTTAGAAAAAAACTGCAGAGAGCGACAAGGAGAGAGAGAGAGAGAGGGAGAGAGAGAGAGAGATACAGTAAGTGGGGTCAAATGTTAAGAACAGGTGAATCTGGATAAAGTGTATATGAGTGTTTCTTGTATTATTTTTAGAATGTTTAAATTATTTCCAAATTAAAGTTGAAAATGCACGAGCATGTGCACATGTGTATAAAAGCAAGACAGCACACAAGCACACTTGAAGCACAAATCTATGAGACAGGCCACTCAGAGTGGGAGGAGCAAACACCATGGAAGGGAGAAGTTGGAAAGGTTTTGCGTGAGTCTGAGAGACAGGTAACTCTTAGAGTTCAAAGTGGCCGGGCGTCCCAGACAAAGGTAACAGTAGGCTCCAAGATCAAGCAACTGGTACCTAAATGCCTTCTGGGGAAGGTCAACTGCCCAGCATGGGCCTCGTATGTCAAAAGGGAATGGACTCCAAGGCCAGGAAGGAGCCTGTGAGGACCTAGACGGCAGGTTAAGGAGCGTACTTTCAGAATGAAGCCTGCTATAGGAGCAGGAAGGCTTTCAACAGAAGGGGGCTTATGTGAAAAGGTGCATAGCCACCAGTATGTGGGACAGGCTAGAGGGATGGGCACTGAGACAGGGAAACCAAATGGGAACCACCGCCAAAGTCTAGGTGGGTGGCTGCCAAACGGCCACCAGATTAACGTCAGTGCCACAAGATGTAGGCTGAACGTTGCTAGAAGACTGAATACATCGTGTTTTACATTAACAGGCTGTATTTTTCAAATACTTCGTAGATAAAATACTAAATCATTAGTCAGTAAGTGAGAGTCTGAAAAAATATAATAATAAACTGGGTTTTCACATGAAAAAGGGTGAGAAGTTCTGGGTGGGGGTGGGGGTGAGGGCGGGGGCAGTCAGCCTTCTGTCCAGGGAGACAGGAGAGAGCGGGAGAGCCAAACGCACTGCACAAGGCCGGGGAGCAGCACCTTTCAAAAGCGACACATTTGTCGGAGAGCAAGCGGCACACACTCCCAGGAAGTGCAGAGAGAGCAAGACAGAAGGAACAGTGTTTCTGAAAAGCCAGCACTGCAGGTATATTTTAAGTCAGTGATTTTCAGCCGGTGCCGCTGCAAGAATTTTTAAAGCATGCAATACCCAACTATTTATAGTCAGGGGCACTGACCCCTTTTCCCTTGGACTGTCAAATCAAAAAATGACGAGTCAATGCATTAGCCTTCCAGTATGAATGAATCAAAATTATACCTATTTTTTTGGTCAGATCAGCAAAAGGTACATTTTTTGGTGTGCTGCAGAATTTTAATAATTAGCTTATGTGTGCCATGAGGTGTAAAAGGTTGAAAAACTCTGTATTAAATCATAGTGATGAGTTGAATAACAATCAAAAGGTAAAAAGATAATAAAGCTTAATGCTGATGTCCGGGCAAATTATATTACCCTCATGCAAAGTGAGGAAACCTAGAGATGAGCACAGTCTGGGGACAAGAAGACACTGGACTTCTAGGGTAATGTGCTTGAGAGGCAGACATAAAAAGAGATACACAGAGCTAGCATTTGAAGAAATCTCTGGGCTACAGATGTAGATATATAAGTCATTTTTTATGAGGGGTGTGGCAGAAGCCAAGGCAGCGGATTGGCTGAAGCTCATCCCCGTGGGCAGAAGGTGGGTTGGGAGGAAGTCTGTGGGTGGTCATCCTTGAATAGTCAAGGGTGAATTCAGGGAGGAAGAACTAAGAAGGCAACTAGGTCTGAAGTGGTTTGGAGGGAACCACATGGCAAAGCAGTAAAAGCGGGAGTCCAATTTCCAACAGGAAGGGATGGGTGATCTGTTAAAATAAGATACCGGATTCACAGAAATCTCTACCTCTTTGTGGGAAGGGGGGAAAAAAGTGTGTCAATGTCCAAGGAAGTTTTAAGCTAAGAAAGGTCCTTATGCACATGTCCAGATAGCTGATGAGAGAAGGAATTAGAGAAAAGAGAGGGAGTAACCATTTATGTCTCTTTTGTCAAGCGCAGGGATGATTCTTTGGGCTCAGTTCGAGAGAGGATCGCCATCCAAGACTTGGGTAGGCAGGCAGGAAGCAGCAATTCATGAGAGGCATGGATGGGGAGGGAGGGGCAACTTCAGTGTCAAGAAAGGGCTGAAAGGGGTCAAGGTGAGGATGAGGCATGAACAAATCAGAGAGGCTGGGCTTCTGAGCTCTCTCGCCCATTTTTGTGCTTTGGGGAAGGAAGGGGTTAAGGGGGATACAGGAAGAGGAGCACAGGAGCGGCTGGGAGAGAGGCAGAAAGAGCCAGAGTAGAAAGGTGAAGACAGGGAGGAGACCAGGTATAGGGATATTTTGATCCCAGTGGGAGCCCCCTCCCTTGTCTTCATCCCATTCTATCTGCATATCATTTACCTGGTTTAGTTAGAAACCATGGTAACAGGAAGCCTGAAGAAATGATTGAAATGCTAGGAGGACACCGTGCCACATGGGGCCACACTCCTGTTTTCTGGGGAACTGGATCCTTCAGCAACAAAGGGTGAGATGACAAGCAGGCTGCAGCTGACTGTTCCGACAGCCGGATTTGACCTTTATGGGACAAACGAGCTGGCTGCAGCTGTGGCCAGGCAGTGGACCGGGCGACAACTGAAGGCTGGGCTCCCAAAGTCACGCCAGCTCTGGGGCTCTATGCCAGGAGCACCCCCTCCCTCCTGCCAGCTGGCGCACGCCCCCTCACCCCAGCCCTGCTCTTAGGGTCCTTCCTTGCATCCTGTAACAAGTGAGATCAGCTTCCTCAAAGGACGCAGGAGAAACCTGGTTTAGCTGTCGCTGCTGCTCCTGGGTCTCAGTGAGTGGCTATCTGCTCTATATCCCTCTTCCCATCCATACTTGGTGCTTCCTAAGCACAAGGTCACATGGAAGGGCACTAGGGACTGGATGTTGAGTCCTCCCACCAAAACTCGTATGTTGAAGCCCTAATGCCCGATACAATGGTATTTGGAGATAAGGCCTTTGGGAGGAACTAGGTCATGAGGATGGGGCCCTCACGATGGGATTGGTGCCCTTATGAGACATGAGAGAGCTCGCTTTCCCACCCCCCCCAACCATGTGAGAATACAATGAGAAGACAGCCATCTATAAACCACGATGAGCCTCCACCAAGAACCGGACCGTGCTGGCATCCTGATCTTGAACTTCCTAGTCTCTAGAATGTAAGATATAAATGTCGGGTGTATAAGCCCCCAAGTCTATGGTATTTTTGTTAAAGAAGCCTGAGCAGAGAAACACAGAAGGCAAAAGCTTTAGATGGACACACTAACAGGACTTAAAGCAACCCACGAAGCCCCATGCCTCAGGCCAGCCACAGGGGGTTGATTCTCTGTGCCATGAGGAGTTGATTCAATGCAAACCTGGCGGTGTTATCAACATAAAAATATACCCTCATTCCCACTCCTCCAGCCCTGACGAAATGTCTATTTTCTGCCTTCGCTACTCAATCTGTGGTGGAGAGTATTTAAGGACCAGCAGCACAGGGCCCCACACGTCTCCAACTGGAGTATGTCTCCAGGAGCCAGAAGACCCAAAGACCCACAGTTTGAAATGTCTCTTTAATCTTGAAAATTTTACTTTTTTTTTTTTTTAACCCTTGGGAAATAATATGAAATACATGCTGGCACCCTGCAGTTTCTGCCTCCCAAGCCCGCCCTCCTCATTTTTCTTCCTGACACCTCAGCGTGGCTCCCCTCGGGCCAGGTCCAGGAGTGTCTGGGATGAGCGCAGAGGAAATACCCCAGTGCCCACAGGCACCTAGAGGCTGCTTGCTCCATGGTGGTCCTTGTCAAAGCGGTCACGGCCCGTGGCCAGACACCCTTGGTCCATATGGCTCTGGCTCTGCCGACCACAGACGTCTTCAAACAGAGCCTGTGAAGAGAAGCCCTGGTTCAGCTCCACACCCACCACCATCCCGGGAAACAGGGTCCACAGGAAAATATTTTCCTAAAGTAACTCCCTGGTTTGGGGGGCTTGCCTGCCACAGGGGAATTTTTTATTATTATTATTATTACTATTATTATTATTATTATTATTATCATTATAAAAGCATTCAGCCACCCCCCTGCAAGAGCTGCCTATGGAGAGTAAGGAAAAGAAATGTCGCCTTCTCTCTCGCTCTCCAGACCCGCCTGAATTTGAGGTTTGGCTCCGGACACCAAGACAGAGCTGGCCGAGAGAAAGGTGTGCCTCGGTGAGGGGCCTATCCAGGAGCCCAGCAACTGTAAACTGGAACCTCACCCCTACCCTCACCTAACTCCCAGCCTGACGGCCAGTGACTCACTTACCTCTTTTGCCTTCGTGGTACCATCCAGTAAAACATGGGACTCCTGACCTCACTGGAGAACAGGGAGATTAGCTCATGTTTATAACGTGCTTTGAAGATGAAAAAGCTTGTGCCTAAAGGGGGCTATTATTATTATAACTACCTGTGAAAAAAGAGAAAAAAGATTCCCATCTATGCCTAATGATCAGCTGGAAGCACCCAGGAGCCAGAGGTACAGGGAGTCGATCCTTGTAGGCAATTACCCTCTGCAGCTTATACTTATACCTGCGGCGTGGAGACAGCGGTTCCCAAGTTTGGGATGAGGAACATCATAAGGGGGGCCTGGTTGTGCTTTGGAGGGAGGGGCCGCTCCCCTTACTCCCACGGGTTGCAGTTAAAGAGGAGGCTCTGCTCGGCTTGCTGTGGCCGTGGTCTCTCCTCGTGCTGTCCCCCCTTCAGCGTAAGAGAGAGAGCCTCAAGACCAGGGGACAGGAACACTGGCCTAGGATTTATAAACATGGTTTTGATTTCATTGTGCTTAGTATTTTTTATTTACTTTGTACGGGCACTGTCACTGGTTCACTAAAGTTCATTTTAAAGTAGTGATTCTTTAAACAAGAGTTTGGACACCCTAGTCAGTCCTACTGGCATGTGGGGCTGGATAATTCTTTGCAGTGAGGGCTGTCCTGGGCATCGTAGGATGTTCAGCAGCATCCCTGGCCTCACCCACCCACTAGATATCTGTAGCAGCCTCCCACCCCAGTGGCGACAGTCAAAAATGTCTCCAGGCATTCCCCAATGTCCCCCGGGGGGCAACCCCCTTCTTCTGTTGAGAACTATTGCTTTTAAATCAATAAATACACTTTAAAAAAAAAAAAACCCAAACAGATTTAAGTTGTAAAGGTCGGACTAAAACCTTTAACAGAGAAGCATTCTTGCCCATGTCTGCTCCGGCTCCAGAACCACAGTCTAAGGTCCCGAGGGCAGGCAGGCATGGGTTCTGGGCCCCTCGTATCTAAATACCATCACTCCAAAAAGCCCCGTTCTGTGCTGACTGATGGATAAGAGTTTCAACCATTTCTGAGTCACAAACAAGAATGTTTAGAAACCATTTCTATTTCAGGCCTTTTCCCGGGGGTCATGTCCTGCTTATCAGATCTCCAGAACTCAGGGGTTACCTGCTTGTCATGACTGGTGTAACTGATTAGAAGCCAGAAAAACCGAATGAGATTAGGACAGTCATTGGGAAACATGGGTGGAGCCCATTCAGAAATATTTTGGGGTTCCACGAGGATCTTACAAGACCTCCTGGTTCTTTCTTCCAGTGGAGAAACTGAGGCCCAGAGAAAACAGATCCGAGATGTGTCCCAGGACAGATTCAGTCTGTGACAGAATTGGCCCCAGTGAGGCCTCCTTCGTGGTGAATTTTCTCCAACACTGCTCTGTGCCTGGTAGAGCACAGGCTAAAGAAAATGCCGCTGCCCTGTTACTCAGAACATGAGGCAAAGGCTTATAAATGGGCTGCTGTGAACATTTAAAAATCAGCGGCAGCAAAACGATTTAAAGGAAAGAATTAAAATCTGCATTGGCAGCCACCCAGCAGGCAAGAAGAAAGCATGTCCCATCACCACCTCCAGCCTGGCACCCACCAGGCGCGGCGAGTGAGCAGCCCCTACCCAGGCTCCCTGGCACAGCCCCTCCCGGGCTTTCCGCAGGGGGTTTTCCCTCTCTTTCTCTCTCTCCTGGCATTTTCATTCCTCACCTCCTTCTCCCTAGATCACAAGGAAGTTAAACGGCCAAACTTCCTGGTTCATGCAAAGTTAAGACTGTCAATTACAGGCACCAGAAAAAAATGATCTAATTTCGAAGGCTTGGTGTCAGCTCTGCTCAGAGACCAGCACCAAGCATCTAAAACAAAGCCACAGTTCACAAAAGCAGTCTCTCCGGGCCATCAGCAGAGAGGGCCTGGGACAGACATGGATGGCACAGTCTCCAGAACCAGAGCCCTGTCTCTCGGGGCTTCAGTGTGCGGAGGGAGCCCCTCGAGCACCGTGCCAAGCGTCCCTGAGGACAGCCCTGGGAAGCAGCTTGTACTGTTCCCATTGTAAAGATGAGTAACCAGGAGGCCATGCTCTAGGTCAGCCCTACTTTGTAATTTGGAGAATCAAGCCAACATAGGCTAGTGACATATATTAACTGGCAACTTACAATGCTTATACTATCAATAACCTATCCTACTAATCAAAGAAATCAGTATTCACTGAACCTACCACATGAAAACTCAGAGCTAGCCCTTCCAGGGTCAGCCGGACACACAGGCCGTGGTCGGGTCCCTGAGAGTCTTGCATCCTGGCACCCACTTAGAGAGATGCCACAAGTGGTATGCAATTCACTGGGCAAATATGAGTGGCAAGGCTTCTTCTACATGTGGTGAAGTCAAGAGAAAAATGCCTGAGGGCTGAGGTTGCTTTATGGAAGAGCTGGATCTACAGCGAGAAAGACCCAGGCCTGCAGAGAAGACCCAGCCTGGGCACTTCTGGCAGGAGAACAGGTGTGGGCAAAGACCACCAGGTAAGAACACAATTCTGCATCCTTGCCTCTTTCCATGTTCTCTGCAGCCCAGACGGTGAAGCTGATCCACTCTCCACCATCGACTATATTGGGATGCTTTCCATTGTCTACTCAGCATGCCCTGGCCAGGTAGCTCAGTTAGTTAGAGCACTGTCCCGATATGCCAGGGTTGCGGGTTCATTCCCTGGCCAGGACACATACAAGAATCAACCAGCAAATGCATAAATAAGGGGGACAACAAATTGATCTCTCTCTCTCCCCCCCCTTCCTTCCTCTTTCTCTCTAAGATCTATTTTTTAAAAAAGCATGCTATGTCCCCTCCAAAAACTAACACCAAAAAAAAAAAAAGAAGAAGAAAAAAAAAAGTTGTACCAGAACTCATTTCTGTTCAGCTTTGAATGCAAATAATTTTTTAAAGTAATAATTTTCTACTTTGCTTCAAAGCACTTCTCAGGAGATGGCATTTCTTTATTCAGAAAGCATCTGCTGTGTCCCTGTTAAGTGTTATCTCTTTGCCAGGCCCTGGAACTAGAAAAATGAATTCCACTCTTTAGTAAGTAGACATCAGTCTAGATTGGGGGACGCTGAGGGAGGGTGAAACATAAATAAAAATGTTAAAAGTCTGTACTATGGGTAAGTTAGAACACGGAGGTTATGACCATTACCCCGGCGCGCCCCCAGGGTTTACTAGGCCTTCGTGGGCTCCCAAGGGCCCGCACAGACATGGTCTCCTTTGATGATGGACACAAATTCCTGAGAAGAACAAGGGCAAAACGGGCCTAAAACAAAACCCAAATAATCCCTACCTGTCCCTGAAAGAATCGGCAGCCCTGGTGGCAGGATGGGCAGCAGGAAGACAAGACAGGTCTTCGAATTTGATTAAAATTGCTGGTTGGCAGTTTTATGCTCCCTTACTCATCCTAATATAAAAAAAATAACTCCACTCATGGAATCTCACACAGGTAAACCCAGTGACACAGGAAGGATGCTTATTGAAGAGTTTGTTTCTTGTGCTGAAGAGCTGGGGACAACTTAGGCACCCATCACCAAAAGAATGGATACATAAAGGCTAGTGCATGCACTTTGCCCTTTGCACTTTGCTCCTGCCTATATCGAGAGCTGGCAAACTTTCTCTGTCAAAGGTCAGACACTTTTTAGGTTTGTAGGCCAGGCAGTCACTGTCACAACTATTTAATTCTACTGCATTAGTGACGAAGCAGCCATTGACAATACAGAAAGGAAGGGGTGTGTCCGAGTGCCAATAAAATTCTATTTACAAAAGCAAGTGGCCATTTGGTGGTGGATGATCACCTGTTGACCACTGGCCTAAAACATTCTTCTCCCAGATAAACCAGCCCGGTCTCTGTGCAAATGTTATCTCCTGAGAAAACCTTTTCTGGTCACTCTCTTAGCAGCAGCGTCTACCTCTCTGTTTCTTTCACAGCGCTTATTGCTTCTGGATATTTTTTTATCCAGTGATAGTCTGCTTTCTCTCTAGCAATGGGGGGCAAAGATTTGTTTCTGTTTTGTTCATGATTAGCCTCCGGCACATAGTAGGCGCTCAGTGAATGCCTGTTGGGTGAATGAGCGAGCAGCTGCCTCATCCATCTGGGCATGTCACCCAGCAATGCAAGTGTCTCATACTTCAGGGTGACGGAAGACTTCAAAGGTCAGTCGGGTTACCAGACCACCTCTCCGCCCAGGAAGCCTGCATGCGAAACCACCTTACACTCTGTTTTTTTGGTTTTTTTCCTTTCTTTCTAGAACCTTCAGAGAATCTGGACAGTGAAATGCTTGTCAGGACCAACCCCACATCATTGCTCTGTGCTTTGGTGGAGAAGTTCCTGTGAGCCAACAGCATTTTTCTCTTAGAATCTGCCAGCCCCTTCAGAACATTCCACAGAGGACTTCAGATAAGGAGGAAAAAAAAAAAACCCAACAGCAAATGCACGTTTTCAGCAGCGAATAAAATCTATCTCTCTTCATCTAGCTATTGTGGGTGTTTGCTTCCTAAACTCCAAACCGGTTTCTCAGCGCTGACATAGTGAAACCTGCCTTCCTAAACCCCAGGCTTTTCAAGAAGCCAAAAACCTCCACCATCGCTGGGCCGCAAGACCATGCAGAGCAGATTATAATCCCCAGCCTCCCTCCCTCCCTGTGACTCACAACCAGGCTAATCTCTACTGACAGATTATGGATCTACTGTTCTGTTCCTCCCGAGGGTAGAGGGAGACCAGACAGGACTGCCGGCTGCGGAAAGAGAGGACTCCCACCTAATCCACGAGGGAACCACGCGGAAGCTTTTCCCTGAAGTACAGTCAGACGGACAGGACTCCAATCCTGGCTGTTCCCTCAGGCCGCCCTCTCTGTTTCCACCTCCCCCTCCTCCGGGCTCCACACGGAGGATCCAGGCAGCTGCCAGCCCCCCCCAGCTCAGTCTCAGTGCAAGAGTTTGTGGCCACACTTTCCGTCCAACCGGTTCTGCCCTTTATTTTTGTTTCAGGGAGGATTATCGCCATGGTAATGTCCAGGTGACAGTGACGGGGAGGGGGGGCCGAAGAAACCCACCTGTATTCAGCCCTTAATCCCTTAGAGCTTGTCGGAAAGCAGTAGCCTCTGAAAATGAGAAACCTGACCCGTGCTTCAAACCTATCACAAGACAATAAACCAGAAAACAGCCAAGCTATGGCCTGTAGGCAGCTCTCCTGGAAGGAAAGGCCGTGGGCCTGGTGTCCCTAGCAGAGGCTCTGCAAATCACCCCACCCAAGTAGTCAGCTTGACGCACGGGTACATTTCATTTTCAGAAAGAGCGTGGCAGGAAGGAAACAGGAAGCGAAGTCTGTGATTAGAGGGAAAAAAGGAAAGTGGTTTGCAAATGTGATTCAGATAGCTCTCCAGGATCCAAGGATAACCACAGCACGTGCCCTCCATCCAGGCGGGGACGGTCACTTCCGAGAGCTGTGCCCACGATGTGGTCATTCTATCTGCCTCTACCCAGAGTGGGTGGGCAAAGAAAACAAGACCCAGTTTCCGGGTATTAGCTTAGCACCCAGTCCTCAAACATCCTCTCTCTGCTTCTGAGGAACTCCGAGGCCCCTAAAGCTACACACACTCACAAAGGAACTGAGGAATTTATTAGAAATGCCCACTGTCAGGGCTGGAATGAACCTCCGTAGGTGCCCACAGGGACTGTCAACACAGTCACAGGGCACAGTTGGGCTGAATAAAATAATGAGTTTACAAATACGAACTTGTAAGTGTGGTTCACTGTTTTTAGGGAGCTTTGTTTTAAGTAAGTATTGTGTACTAGCAAGCTCTGTATACAGCTATAGAGCATGCCGGGGGGGATCAGTGGGCACCCCAAACAAATCATGCCCCAATCCATGTGCCACTGACCCTCATCTGAACTCTTCTCAGCTCCCTGTTTTTTCATTTAATTGTTAAGGAGGCATACACTAGATTCCTCCTTCTCTTGGCATAAGAGAGACGATGTTTTAAAGGTTTTCTTATTCTTACTACCCAGGAAGGTAGGGACACACTAAGGGCTTTTCAGTAGGGGAGCATCACAGGTAAGGGAAAAGAAAGATTGTATAAAAATATAAAAGAAAGTTTAACTGTGGCTGGTAACAGTGTGAAGGCAAAGCCTCTCTGCGTTCTGTTTGCTCTGTGTGTCGACTGAGAGAGAAAATGCAGTGGCGAGAGGCTGTTGTGAAGTCTGTTCCTTTTCTTATGAGCCATCCATGCCGTAGGTAGGCCCGGCGGGCCAATTTATCTGGAGAAAGTTGCCAGAGCTCTAAGGCTGATGCCTGGGAGAAAGGACGTAGGCTACACAGGGCCGGCCTTGCCTTTCTGAAATCCATTAAAGGTGGCCAGCCCCTCTACCCATACAATCTGAGTGTGCAGGCCAAATGAGGAGACATCGTGGTTGCACAGGGAATGTTTCATGCAAATCATGGGTTTGGAGCAGGATTTTGCGGAGAGAAAAATGCTGGGAGGGCTACAGACAGGCAGACTATCCGTCAGAGCCACCTCCTCCCTCTTGATCGTGCAGACGAGTTCTCACCGCCCTCGACGGACAAGACACCAGCTCAAACGAGGTCCCAGGATGGGTGAGACACATCCTTTAAAACACACACAGGTGTGCATACGCATATGTGTGCACACACACATGCACACACATCCATCCACACAGACATACCCAGGACGGTTCAGAGCCCCATCTTCTCTGCCTGGGATATTTCACACAGAGCTGGGTGTTACCCATGGGAATGAGTTCCTGCGAAGCCACACGCGGTTGAAACTCCTGTCCCAGTGACAACATCACGTCTCCCAGACACTGGCTCCCTTGGGAATGTGTGAGTGGCTCCTCCAGAGCAAAGAGCCACTGCTGGGGTGATTCATAAACTTGTTCTCAGCCAGGTCACCCATAGATTAGTGGTTTCTGTCCATTACTCAGTCTCCTCCCTGTGCCATCCCCATGGCTGCCCTAGGCCTGCTGGCTGCTGCCACTGTGTGGAGATGGGTCTTTGCTTAGGGGAGCCTTCACCCTGTCCCTGCCTTCTCGCCCTCATCATCCCAAGCACGCACAGTGGGTCGTATGACAAGCAGGGGGTGGGGGCAGAGATGAGGGCACAGCAGGCAGGGAGAACAGGGTAAGAAAAAAACGTTCTCTGAGATGAAAAATTTGAAGCTGAGCTCCAGGGTCACCTCTCTTAAATCACCAGTGACACTCCATTCAGCTCATCCTTCTCAACCACAGCCCCAGGTGTTTGCTTCTGCACATTCAAGGGTCCTGGCTGCTGGAATCCCTTCTAGAACAAGGTGGGATTAAGCAGAGTACAGAGAAGTACACATGACAGGTGAAACAAAACAGGCTCCCCGAGCAATGCTGTTTCTACAGTGGACCCCACCTGTACAAAAGAGAGGAGGGATAGAGATGTGCTGTGCATCCCCCTGCTCTCCTTCCCCTCCCACCCCTACCCCTGGTACTGGCCCATTCAGACAACCTTGAGGGCTCCTTCCTTAAAGGAACACACAGCCAGCCTCCGCACACTCTCGTGGGGGCTATCCTGAAACTCAGAGTTTCTGAAAAAAATGGCATGAACATCACTGTAGGATTTCCAGAACTCAGACCCACATTGCCCTCCTCTTATTTTAAAATAGCAAAGCTTTATCTTCTTCTCTGTTAGTGGGCTTTATACCAATGAGCATTATACCCTATGAATTTCGTTCTAGGTGCCTATACCTATACTACCTGGTTAATAATCAGTCATCTAGAACCGGGATGGCGAACTTTCTATAAAGGGCCAGATAGTAAGTATTTCAACTCTGTGGGCTGCAGGGTCCGCACCACGGCTTGTCAACTCTGCACCCCAGCCATGCGGAAGTGGACACAGGCAACCTGTGAACAATGTGCGTGGCTCGGTTCCAATAGCATTTTAATCACGGGCCCCCAAATGTAAATTTCATATTTTTCATGTGCCACAAAATAATGCTTTTTAAATAGACGTTAAGTGTGAAAACGGTTCTTCGCTCACGAACTGACAAAATCAGGCAGCAGGTTGGTTTTGGCTCGAGGGCCGCCGTTTGCCAACTCCAGTCTAAATTCAAATATTTAAAAGGAAACCCTCTGCGAGGTCTTTGTTTTGAAAGAAATATATTAATAGTGACAATAATAGCTAACATTTATTGAGCACTTATGTGAAAGGACTCAACATGGGAAACTTTTTGCTCTTGCTCATATTAACAAAGGAGGCAGTTAAATGTCATCCCTGTTATTGTAGATGGGGAAACTGAGGCTGACGAGCATATGATTAACGCCCCAAGTTCATGTAGCAAGCATCTGCACCCAAGAAACCTGACTCCAGACAGAGACGCATGTTCAGCCTCCTTAAACAATCGACTATATTAAGGGGGAGGCGATAGGAGGAAGGTTCAGAAAGCCTCAGGTGTGGTATAGCTTGCTCAGAAAACCACACGTCAGGGCCACCGCTGAGGAGGGCACCCATCTCCTTCCTGCACAAATTCCTTCTCAAACCTTCTGCCAAGTGATACAGAGCTCGAAGGGACTCTGAGAACAGCCTAGTACTGGGGTGAGGGAGGAAGGCGATGCATTTTACAAACAAAGTGCCCCCTTGTGCAGTGGGTCACGGAGTGAAGTGCAGGGAAGGGGCAGATTGCAGAGATGTGAGCCTTGCTTAGCTCATTATTTGCAGCTCTAGTGGCTGAATCAGCTCCCTGGCCCCTGCCCTCCTCCCCCAGGATACCCAGAAGTAGGGCTCTGCCTCACTCACAATTCCCCAGGAGAGGCCTCTGCCTCCAGCCTCTCTGATCTCCCAAATCTTCCCTGTCTTCCTCCCAGCCCAGCCCTCCCCACTGCAAGCCTCCACCTTCCAGACTGCCTGCAAAAGGCCCTCAGTGCTGAGCTCCCCTCTGCCGCCACCCAGACAGAATTCCATTGGGGGGGCGGGGGCGTGCCCAGGGAAGAGGGCTGGGGTGGCTGCTTTCAGTTCCTTTTAGGCCCGCTGCCGGATTTCTTTTCCATCCCAGGCACCAAGGCACATCTGGTGGAAGAGCACTCCTTGGATGCCTCTGGGCCCACCACACCCGGTGGAAAGCCACGGATCTTGGATCTAAACCGACCAAAGCGAGAGAAAGCCGGCTGCTGGAGCGGGGCTCTGCCCTACAGACACGCACGCGGGTTTCCTAATCCCCAGGACTTCAGGAACAGGAGGCCCGACCCACCACGGCTCCAAGAGGCCATCGGGCAGGAGGCAAGCTTCTCATTATGTAAAACACGTGGCTTCTTCCTCTTTCTCTATATCCTGCTAGCAATTTTGTATCCGGTTTGGGAATTCCAGGAACATCTGCGATTGTCTTTTGCCCAACCGCACATGTGCAAGCCCAAGGGCTTGATCATGTCCCTACCTGCCGGTGCCCTGTCATTAGCCATGAACTGTGCAGCGAAACATATAAAACCTCGGCCTGCGACCACACCTGCAGGATTCCGCCTCCCTGCCTCATCCCGCTCTGACCAGCGGCACAAAGACCAAGTCAACTTTTTGCCTGCGGTGAGAAACACTGCGGCTCACAGGCTTGTTTGAACAGCTAAAGTCCTCTAACCAAACAGCCGGCACATTTTTAACACAGCTCTCTCTCTCCCCGGCCTCCCCTTTCATGTTGGCTTTTGTGTGGCAAGGTCAGGGGAGGCCGGGTGGCAGAAAGTGAGGTGCAACTGAGGTCAAGACTCTCAGGAGAGGCTCTAGCTTGGTTAGTTCTATTTCGGGCAACCCCGGTGGCCTCCATTCAGATCAGAAAGTGGCTCTTTGGGATCTAAGCACCCAAAATGCCAGACAGTCATCCCAGGAGCCAGCCACTTCTTCTGGACTCTATGAGCCTCAATCTGTAAAATGGGATAAAAACAATGCCTACTATATTGTTGTTTAATGAACTTAGGCAATGCATGTAATACATTAGAAGACCGTGGTTTTCTGTCCAAACTCAACTGGTAGTTACGAATGTTTGTTCTTATTATTAGTCCTCATCCCCATTACAAACCCTGTCCTTCCTCTGCCACACCGTGCACCCCTAAATCCACCGGTGTCCTCCATGGCTCATCAGCCTCCACCCAGCTTATCAATGCTGAGCTCTCCAGGATCCATGCTCACCTTCTCCTCTCCGTCATTCCCCAGTTTTCCCACTATGGGCCCACCCCAAGGCTACACCTTTCCTGGGAGTGGATGCGCACCCCTCGGTCCTATGGAACAGGGAGCCTGACTGTCCCTGGACCCCACTCCACCCCTTTTTCTCTACACCCTTGTCCTTTCTTTGTTCCATGCTTATCTCCCACCAGTGGCTGTTTGCTGGGCTCCAGAAGGAACAAGACATGCATGCATTTAGCCCTAGCACCCGGTATCATCTGATGCAGAGAGGGCGCCCAAGAAATAGTGTTTAAGTAAGTAAAGGCACGCCTCTGCCTCTCTTCCTAACTCCACATGCCCATCTCCAGCAGACAAGTACACAACATGCCACGCACCATGTTTAGGCACTTCCAGAAACTCATCGTAACCCCTCCCAAGTTCTCTAACTCAGCTTATGTGTTACCCTCAGATCTCAGCACAGGGGAGACACCCAATAAATGCAAATTAAATAATTAGGGAAAGAACAAGGACTTGCCCAGCTTGGGCTTACTTTTTCTTTTTTTTATTTTAATCTTCACCTGAGGATATTTTTATTGATTAAAGAAAGAGTGGGAGGAAGGAAGGAAGGGGGAGAGGGACAGAGAAAGAAATATCGATGTAAGAAACATGGACTAGTTGCCTCCCATACATGCCCTGCCCAGGAATCAAATCTGTAACCCAGGTATGTGCCCTGACCAGGAATCAAGCCCATAACCCTTTGGTGCATTGGACAATGCTCCTACCAACTGAACCACCCGGCCAGGGCGTGGGTTTACATTTTTGACATCATCTTGAATGTATCCCTCTCTCTCCTGTGTCAGCACTCAGTCCCCATGGTGTCAATGTCACCTCCCTGAGGCTGCCTGTTTCTTCTCTCCTTTTCTTGACCACTGCTGAGGCTCTGGTGCAGACACCCGTTGTTGCCCCTTGCTCACCTGCTGTCCCTCTCTCCCTATCTTGCTGTAGGGGAGCAGGTCAAGCTAATCCCTAGCTCAAAAGCCTTCCAAGTTCTGCAAACTCCTAGGCTTGGCTGTTGAAATCCTCCCCCTTTTGGACCCCACCCACCATTGGAACCCCATGTCCTCCACTGCCCTCCTCCAGCCCCACCTAAGGACTGGCCAGTCCTGGGAAGCCCCGCCCAGATCCACCCCTGGCCCCGGGCTCTAAGCACACTTCCACCTGAAATGGTCGCCTTTCCTCTCCCTCTCCAGCCCTGCCAAGAAAAGCCAGTGATCCTTAAAGGCTTCCTCAAAGCGTTTACTCTTCTTTGACAACTTTCTCGATCTCCCCCAGATGCTCCTGCCTGCCGTGCTCTTCCACCGAAGCTGCCGGGTTGCTAATCTAGCGCTCGTTAGCCCTACTTTGTGATGTGCTGGTCCGCCCAGCCCTTGAGGGTGGGAACCAGATCCTACACTTCTAGGCCTAGAAGAAACACTTTGCACACAGCAGCCATTCATCTGCTATGAGCATATCTGTAGTATGAGGATCTAGAAATGTACTTTTATTTGTCTCATGAGGTGACCGCTGGAATAAGCTCCAGAAAATTTACGCGTGACCACCTGGCAGGCAGTAAGGTCCACGTCCGCTCACGCCAGGGAGCGCTCAGGCCTCTGAAAGGGACAGTGAAAAACCCAGGTATGACTTTCCAGACTGTCCAATCCCCTTCAGCTACCACAGTCAACCATTCCTTACCCAAGGTTTCAGTTTCCAGTCCAAAAATGCTAAGTGAGAAAATTCCAGAAATAAACAAGTTGTACGTTTTGAACCGCGTGCCGTTCTGAGTAGCGGGGCGAAATCTTGCACCATCCTGCTTCATCCTGCCTGGAACTTGAATGACCCCTTTGCCCATCAAATCCACGCTACAGACACTCCTTGCCCACTAGACTCTCAGTATTTGTCTTGGTCATCATGAGATTGAGTGTTGCAGTATCACAGTGCTTCTGCTCAAGTCACCTTCTTTTACTTAATAACGGCCCAAAGTGCTAGAGCAGTGACGCTGGCCATGAGGATCTGCCAGAGGGAAGCTGTAAAACATCCTTTAAGTGAAAAGGTGAGTACAGCACAGACGATGTTTTGAGAGAGGGACAGAGAAAGGCCATATTCACTACCTTTTATTGCAGTATGTTGCAGTAACTGTTCTATTTTATTGTTACTTACTGTTATTAATCTCTTACTGTGCCTAGTTTATAAATTTAACTTTATCGTAGGAATGTATGGGTAGGAGAAAACACAGCACAGATAGGGGTCGGACATCCACTGAGGGTCTCGGGACGCGCCCCTGGTGGGTAAGGGGACTACTGCATTTGACTTTCACATAAATTTTTGTTCACACAGTGGGTAAGCGACTACGATCTCTTTTAACTACTAATGTATTCCAACCAATTCACCTTAAACATGAGAAGAGTGAGGCCCAGAGAGAGGGGGTGTTTTGTCCAAAGTGACACAGCTGCTTTGGGGGCAGGGTGGGGGACAGGTAGAATTTACCTCGAAACCGGTCAGTGCACCTGCGCCGGCCTAGCAAGTTCACATTCCCGAGGGGGTCCTGCAGCTCACTGAAGAAAAGAGCTTTCACACACCCTGGGGTCACCCCAATTCCATGCATGGTTCCCTCCTGCACCTCATTTTCTTCGGTGGGTAATTCAAGGCCTCCTCTAAGGCAGAGGGGTCTCAAACTCACTCGTCTTCAGGGACTAGGCAGAAAACAGAAATGAGTGAAGCTGGCTGGACCAAAGAATAAATTAGGAGGTGGGAGGAACCGTGATAGACCCAAGGTGGTGGCACTTAGCAGCTCCCAGAGTCTGTGGCCAAAGAAGAACATTGGCTCAATCCTCAAGCATCCCACATTTTCAAGCAAAGCTGGAGATCCCGAATTTCACATGAAATACCCACAATTTAAATACAGGCAACTAACTCAAGCCATATTAGCACAAGGTATTAGTAAACAGATAAACGCACGCCCAGGCCTCTGGAGCCCTCGGTTGGTGAATTCGCCCCTTAGGAACGCCCGTCTGATTGACAGGTCAGTTAACAGGACCAAGGGGGGCAGCATCTGAGATCTGAAGCTTATAATGAACTTTGGGTCTGAAAGAAGCTTTCCGGTATAAAATATAACATCTAAGAACAAGGCAGTTGCAGACAACTTACAAATATCCCATTCTTGTAGCCATAGTGCCCACGCAGGAGCTCGGGATGCAGGGCATTCTGGGGAAACAGACAGCAGACACAAACCAGCCATGTTTTTCTAATAAAACTCTTCAAATGCTCTCCTTAAGTAACTGCGGTTCTGATTTTAGAGGAATAATGACGACAATAAATTAAAGAGAGAAGCTCCAGCAGCTTCCAACTGGAGGTTGTTCGCATGTGGAACGTCCCAAAACTCAGACAGGCGTAAGTAGGAGAAGTGACCCTAGTTATCAGGGCCAGCCCATCTCCCACTTCCCTCCGCATCCGTCCATAAAACAAGATGATTTACCGAGACACCGGGAGGGACCTCGCGCTTCCCCTCTGCAGAATTTATTCCTCTTTAATGGGCTGCCATGCCTCCCCCTTCCTTCTAATCTCTTCCTCTCCTGTTTGCGTACCCTCCCCAGCTCTGCTCTCCCCTTCTCCAAGTGACAGTCAGTGTGTCACAGTGGCAAAATGCTACTGGCCGAACAAAATGGTTGAAGGACCAAAGGAACGAGCTAAGTGGGCAGAAGCGGGGGGAGCTGGCCTCTGACTGAAGGGGCTAGACTGGCAGATGTGGGTTTTGCTGGGCTCCCACCTGGCTTTTATTGGGGAAAGAAGCTTGTTAAAGTGCATAATCCCCCCTTCAGTGAAAAATCAGAATGTAGCCGACGGTGGTAGCAGGGACAATCTACCCTCTTAACGGGGACCCAAATGATTTCTGCTCCTTGCACACAGCTCGGGGACTAATGGGGAACAGGGTCTATAATTAGACAACCAGGGCAATTACTCCAAATTCCTACCCCTTCTTGCTCCCACTCAATTCTTGTCTTTTCCAAGAAGTGACTGCTCTGAACCAAGGAGGCCAGAGGTTAGAAAGCGAGGGATAGTCTGAGAAGTTACATACCTCCTGGTAAAGGCTCCTGCTTTAGACTAGGAAAGGTCCCCTCTGGGGGAAAGTTGAAAAAAAAAAAAGCCTCCGTGCTAGTAATAAAAATCACTTCCTTGTCATGCTTTACAATGCTCCTTCATTGACACTGCTCATTGATCTTTGTGACAACTCTGCCGGTTCCATGTGACTCTAGCTGACGAAGAATACACTGTGAGGCCCAGAGAGGTTAGATGACTTGCCCCAGGTCACACAGCTAGCAAGTGACAGACTTCCTTAGCCCCACCCAAGCCTAGAACGATTCCTCATTAAGTATACCTAATAAAGTTGTAGGGGGCAGCCAAATAATTTAAAGAATTAAGAATAAAAGAGAAAAATGCAAATGTCCATGGTTAAAATAAGAGACCCAAAGGTGAGACTGAAGTTTGGAAAGCAATCTCAGATAACACACGGAAACAGCCAAGCTATGTCCTGCTAAGTCACATTCTTCTTTCTCAGCAACAGAAGAGGCTCCCCCCAGCCCCCATTACAGAATTATGTTCTTTCTCTTCCCTTCAGGCCCCAAATGCCTTTTAATCTTCACAACAGCTCTGCAAGGAGAGGCGTGGGGCAGAAGATTGTCAGGAGTGACGGACTCCAGATCACCCATAACTTCATCAGAAACCTTCTGCACAAACTCCCTGTCGGCCAAGTAACTCGAATGGCTCCTCTGGGGGAAGTTTTCTCTGGGTGGGGCCAAAGCCAAGTCAAGGTTGTGTTGTGGTCTCAGGATCCAAGCCCCCCAGATGCTCAGAAAGAAGGGTGTCCATGGACAGAATCCTTGCATTTCCACACCTGCACCCAGGATATACCCACCCTGGCAGACAGACACGTGGGGCCACTTGACTGAATCAACTGGGAGTGAAATGTGTATTTCTGAAGAGTCCAGGTCTTCGCAAGCTGTGAGAATCCCACAGAGCCAGTGATGGTCTGTAGGAAGACAGACTCCAGGCCAAGGCTCCACCATGCTGAGTAAACTGCTCCAAGCCAACCCACACCTTAGGCTTGGTAGACCAGTAGGCTGTTCTTTATTATTATTATTATTATTATTTTAAATTTCTTTTTTCTGTTTGCCTATAGAGACCTTCATATAAATAAATGTTGCTGACTCAGACCCCACTAAGAGCAGGGGAAATTTTGAGTGTTCACCTTTGCCTAATCTATGTAAGGCAGTTTTCTTTGTAACAACAGGAAAGGCTGGTTCATTATTCTAGCTTTAGAGATTCAAGTAATGAGTCCTAAACTGGATTTTACCAGGGCTCTGCCAATCAGAGGGCAGAGAATGAAATGGGACCCTTATCAGGAAAGCACACGCCTTCCCCTTAAAAATAAGAAAGTGGTAGCATTTAGGTGGCCACTCAGCTCCCATGCCCTCCCTCCCACCTCCCTCTGGAGCTCCACCCCTTCCCTCAGGCACCCAGCTGACTGCCTCCAAAGTCCTAGAAGGTGTTAACTGATAGGCAAGGTAGTAATTTAATCATTTATATGTCTGAGTGTAGACAACCTCTCCCAGGGGCTTCTGCAGGTTAAAAGAAGGTTCTTTGGGAGGGAAAAAGAGTATTTAAAATTCAAAGGAAAAGTGCTCTGACTCAGGGATTCTCAACCTTGGCACTACTGACATTTTAGTAGTAGGATAATCCTTTATTGAGGGGGGCTGCTTTGTGAATTGTGGGATATTTAGCAGCATCCTTGGGCTCTACCCACTAGATGCTGGTAGCATCCCTCTCCTTGCTAAATTGTGGCAATCAAAAATGTCTCTAGACATTGCCAAATGTCCCCTGTGGGGTGATCGCCCCTGGTTGAGATCGCAGATCTATCGGTTGAGGTGGGGGGTGAGGCGAAGAGTGGCAGGGCCCATTTCTGAGGGTCCCTCAAATCATACCTCTCAGGCAGCTGCCTCTTCACGCTCACCCGTGAACCTCTGACCACAGGGCATTTTGGAAACCTCATGGCAATACCATCGGAGAGAACGAAATGGCCTTCTACACCAGAAGGAAAAGACAAAATCAGATTTCCAGAGTTCTCTCAGTCCTTGGCAGGAGCAGGAGGAAGAGATACCCTCGCAGTGGGAGCCAAGCTCAAGCCGTTCACAGGAGCCCAGGGCCACTTCTTCAGGGAGGCGACTTGTCTCTTCGCTGTTTTGCCTTTGGCTCCTTCTTTATCTACCATCATTACTATCGCCCAAGGATAAGTCTTCTGATGTTTCTTATTAGCATAGGAGGAAAGAGGGAGCTGGAAAGGGCTAAGTCGGCTTTTATTTACCTAGGCAGGTATGAGTTTGGCCCCTGAAATTATCCTGGAAGCTGGAGTCAGGCCAGGACCCTGATTAAGATGCTGAGAACACAGCAGAGGAGAGGGGGTGGGGGGCGAACTCCTGATTAATTGAGAAAATGCAGCCATGTTTGAATAAGACCCAGCAGTGGAATGCAGGCCCCTTTTTTGTGTGCTCCTTCATTTGAAACAAAAGCGAATAGAGTGGACCACAAAGGGGTCGGGGGAGGGGAGAGTGGCAGCCACCAGGTTCCTGTGAACAGACGCGGTTTGGGGGCGACAGAGAGGTGCAACAGTGATGGCACTTGTCAAGGCAGGAAGGGGCGTTGGTGGATGAAATCTGTCCACATGAGTCCCCAAGTTCATTTTTTATTCCTGTTTACGATGAATAGTTTCTTCCCCAAATTCAATCCCTGAAACTTCCTCTCCAGACCTGCACTGTCCAATACAGAAGCCACCAGTCGATGGGCACCAGGAACCAACAAGTCTGGATGGGAGCATTCTGCAAGTGTAAATCAGATACCACCAACTGCCCAGGCTGGGTAAAAAACAAGGTGGAATATCTCACTGAATTCGTTTATACTGATTGCATGTTGAAATGATAAGATTAGGGATGTACTGGGTTATATAAAATATATTACAAAAATTGATTTCATCTGTTTCCTTTGTCCTTTTTTAAATGTGGTTACCAGAAAGTTTAAAATTGCATATGCGGCTTGTGTTTTATTTCCACGGAACAGTACTGCTGTAGGCTAACAGTTCTCAGTTGCTGCTCTCTCCCTCCTCCCCTGCCTCCTCCCCATACTGACCCTTTTAAAGAGCATATCAATCTTCATTCATTTTCCAAAGACATTCACGGTATCTTCTGCACATAAAGTACTACACTGGCATTTGTGGGGACCCCAAAATGAATGAGACTCTTGGATAAGAGATTAAGGCTCTGAAGGACCTGAATGGCCCCTGAAGAAGGGGTCATGAGAGCTGGCCCCAGGTGACTCACCAACACAGGAACTACAAGTGCCCTTCCCTCCCAGGTTTAGCCACCATGTTGGATTAGGTCCATCTGAGCAGCTGGTGAAGCTTGGTTTTCACCTTCCACACTGAAGTGGCTTTTCTGGCTCTGCTAATCTTCCAGGTTACATTAACCCTACCATCTGTTGTCCTTCGGTATATCAGAACATCCTTTTTTTTTTTTCCTTTTTCTGGATAACAGAGGATGGTGTATCTTTGAGAGGAGAACTGGCATTGGAGGAGATGCAGTTGTAGCTCCTGAACCCCAAGCCCATCCCTTCCCTGGCTGAGGGTTTCGGTCTGTCCAGTCAGTGCAGGTCCACAGAGAGCGCCTGGGAGGTGGTTGAGAAAGGGCATTCTTCACCCCAACTTACCATGTGCACTTTGAACAATAATTTTTATCCAAAAAGAAAAAAATCCAAGTTAAGTACATCAGTGATCAGATCAGGGTGCCCAACTGGGAGCAATTATGACCCCTTCAGGGGACATTTGGCAACGTCTGGAGGTGGTTTTAGTTTTCAGAACTGGAGAGGGGACACTATGGCATGAAGTGCGTAGAGGCCAAGGGATGCTGCTAAACATCCTATGACACACAGGACGGCGCCCCTCAAAAGAGAATCCCCCGGCGCACAGCATCAGTAGTCCCGAGGTTAGGATATGGAGGAGAACCAGCATCCCCCATCCCCCACCACCACCACCAAGCCAGAGCTTGCGCTAATCTCTGGCATCAAACAAGCATCCATCGTCCCTCAACAGCACCTTCCAACAAACACGCCTGGGAGTGGATCCAGGAAAACCTGAAGGATCAGGGCGAGATGAACAACCGGGAGAAGAATAACAGAACAAACATGATTAAATAAATTAGCCCAACTAATTACCAAGTGTCTAACTTAGCACCTGGAGCAACAGCTGGGCTTGCACAGAATTGAGCAAACATCACCCTCAACTCAGGCAGGCTCTGGGCACACAGACCTGCTCCTCCCTGCCTTCCTCTGGCAAGGACTTGACTGAGAAAAGACTAAGCAATACATTCCTAGAGCCGAGTGGCCACCCTAGGGAGGTGGCCTCGATACCATAGCTGCCTCAGGCGCACCTGCACACCCCCCAAGGACATTCCCAGAAGAGACAATTGCTCAACACAGTAAAGTCTCCTCTTAGGCTGAGATCCAGGCTTCCCAAACTGCTGACTTTTGCAGCTTACCCCGTTCTCCTGCTTCCATGAGTGGCGTTCACCTCCCAATCATGAAATGTCCAAACGGAATGCTGTTGCCTCTCTCCTGGTCTGTGTTTTAACTGCTTCTCTACTCTGTGCCTCTGGGTCTAATAGTATTTTTTCAATGTCTCAATTTGGAAGCCTGGCAATTTGGTTTCTGAGACACTCTTGCAAAGCCCAAAGCCCTGCATCCCACGGCTCTGCTGTCCCCCTGGGTAGTAAAGTCTAGCTAGAAGCCTGCTGAGCTGGGGAGACACCAGGCCACCCAGCAGCGCCAAGGCTCAGCAGTGCCAGAGCCAGACACTTCTGCATTAGGCATCTCTCAGCGCTCCCGGCTGCTTCTGCCTGTCACCACTGAATGCAGCTGTGTCACAGCCGTGCAGCACCCCAGGACTCTCCTGGGGGCCACATCTAATTCTTCTTTAAAACTTGCTGTTAAAGTGACTTTACCAGATGGCACACTTTACTGGTTGGAATGATGACCCCCAAAAGACATGGCCACACCCTAACCTTCAGAATCCATGAATATGGCCTTATTTGGGCAAGGAGGAGACCTTTGAGGATGAAATTAAGTGAAAGATCCCAAGATGAATTCATCCTGGATTACCCAGGAAGGTACGAAATCTAGTGACAGGTGTCCTGACCAGAGACAGGAGAAAAGGAGACAGACACTACGGAGAAGGCCACATGAAGACGGAGGCAAAGATCGGAGTGATGTGGCCATAAGCCAAGGGATGTCGGGAACCCCCAGGGGCTGGAGGCCAGGAAGACTGAGTCCACAGAGCCTCCAGAGGGAACACAGCCCTGTTGACACCTCGACGTGGGACCTCTGGCCTCCAGGCCTGTTAGGGAATGAATTCCTGTTGTTTTGCCAAGCTGGTGACAAACTGTTTCAGCAGCCCAGGACTCTAACACACAGGCAGCGAGCGCCACTCCAAATCAACCATGCTGCCCATGAATGCAGTTTGTTCAGCATCAGATGTGGAATTCTGGGCTTAAGTTGTGTGCTCATTCATTCCCACTTAATTAGACATCTTCTCTGCTCCAATGTCACCACCTCTGAGGCTTTCCATGGCAACTCTATCAAAAATGGCCCTTAACCTAGAAGGTACTACGCTGAGTGAAGTAAGTCAGACAGAGAAATACAAATACCATATGATTTCACCTGTATGTGGAATGTAAAGAACAAAGTAAATGAACAAACAAAATAGAAACAGGCTCACAGACACAGAGAACAAACCGATGGTTGTCAGAGGGGAGGGGTTGGGGGACTGGGTGTAAAAGGTGAAGGGACTGAGAAGCACAGATTGGTGGTTACAAAATAGTCATGGGGATGTAAAGTATAACATAGAAAATAGAGTAAATAATAGTGTAATAACTACGTAGACAGGTGGATACTGGAAACATCAGGGGGACCGTACTGTAAAGTATATGATGGTCTACCCACTATGCTGTACACCTGAAACTACTACAAAATAATATTGACTCTAAACAGTATTTGAAAAATACATTTAAAAAAAGAAGTTTAAAAAATGGTCCTTAATCAACCCCCACACATCCCTCTGGAGCCCCTCGCCCTGTTTCCTTTCCCTCCGTGTCTGTCCCCTGCCGCTCCCTAGCACTGTCAACTTGTTTGTGTACTTGGGTAGTACCTACGTCCCTCCTTTGCACATGTGTTTCCTAAGGGCAGGGGTTAACGCTGCTTATTTATGGCTAAAGCTCCAGCAAGAAGAATGCTGAGCACATACAGGTTCTTAAAAATATTCGGTGGGCTGAATATCTGGTTATCTGAAAAAAAATCTTGGTTATGTTCAGAAGCAGAAAGCATTTGGAACACTGTACTCTATTTTAATTATAAAGCATTTCTGAAAATTAAAAAAGTCTTCCTGCGCCCTTCCTTCAAGGTATCAAGGACTTTTATACACATCACACTGGCTCCCTGGGTTAGAAGTGCATCATATTTTGTCTTTGGAAAAAATGGGAATTTTCTCTGAAGGGAAATCCCTGTATGGCTGGTGGCTAAAACGCATTGCCGAAAATGCCCCTAAATTTTTAACAACTGATCAGGTTTTCTTTTTTTTTTTTTTGCATCTCCCATGTCTAACACTTTCATTAAGAAATCCAAGCTGAAATGCACAGGGAGTGGTGACTGGGGGGCAGGCCATGCCTCAAGAACAGAGGCCATGTCGGTTAGCAGGCCAATGTCCCCCCGGGCAGCGGGGGGCTCCTGTCAGGTGGTCAGTATCAAGGCTTACAATGTCCCTGCACACCTGAAAACAGGCGCAATGTTGAAGTCACAAAGAGAAGATCCAAGAACTGTCCAAGTAAAGGAATTACACCCTTCGGCCAACAGGTCATTTCAATCCTAGTACAGCCCAGGTGGTGCCACAGGACCATACTAACTGGCCATGAAGCAAACTCTGGTTCCTCTGGTAGGCATAAATGAGGCCCTCCCTCTTCGCTGTCTGTCCAGACTTTAAGATGTACTAGTAATGCCACGGAGTTTTTGTTTTTGTTTGGTTGTTTTTTTTTTAGAACGGGATAAGTGAGCAGAAGTCCTTAGGGTTTTGAAGCAGGGGACATTCATGAGAGGAAAAACTTGGAGTAACAGGAGAACTTGAAAAATTTAAAGAAACTTTGTCCTTTCAAAGAAAGCCAAAAATATTATTTGTACTTCAGTCTGCATTCAGTTTGGAATGCTTAAAAAACCAGTTGAAGTGGTGGCTCTTTTTCCTCAACTTTGCATCAACAATTGCCTGTCCACCTTGGTGGTATCTCAGTCCAAGAACCGTGTGCAGAAAGGAACTCTACCCTCAAAAGATAGAGGGAACACAAAATGAGCCTCTCTCCACAGGTAAAGGATGCACCTTAGATAGAGGCCATTGCCATGTCTTCTGCTTTGGACTGAGATACTTCATACACTAAATCTGCCATCTCTCATCATGTCTCCATGGAGAACTTGACCAAGCACAGGAAGTGTCATCTCAAACATCACTGTGACGTCCACTCCCTTCTTGCTTCATGCCTCCAGCTCTGCACAAAGAGCAGCCGTCACACAGGATGATGGAACTGCAGTCATGACCAGCTGGGACATAGCCATGACAATTGAAAACGTGGTGACTGTGAAAATGACAACTGACACTCCCTTCCTTGGCAGGCAGACGAAAAAGGAAAACTCAGAAACAAAGGTTGTGCTATGGACTGAAGTGTGTCCCTGCAAAATCCCACATTGAAGCACTAACCTCCCAATGTGACTGGGTTTGGAGATGGGCCTATGAGAAGTAATGAAAGTTAAGTGAAGCCATGAGGATGGGGCCTTAATTTAACAGGACTGGTGTCCTTGTGAAAAGAGGAACAGAGGCCAGAACTTGTCCTCGGTCTGCCATGCGAAGACACAGAGAGAAGGCGGCCATCTGCAAGCCAGGAAGAGTCCACACCAGAACTCGCCCATGCCAGCACCGTGGCCTCAGAGGGCCAGCCTCCAGAATGCTGAGAACATTAATTTCTGTTTTGTGAGCCCCTCAGTCTATAGTCTTTTGTTATGGCAGTCCGAGCTCATTAACACAAGTTGGATAATTTATTTAAGTCTTTAGTAGTTCCAGAAAGAGCTACTTTACCTCTCCTTACTAAGAGTAACCCCAGCAGCACGAACAAAATAGCACTGAAGAGCTTCCGGGTAAAGGGCACCTGCCCTGTGACAGGTAGGTCCCAGACACTCTGTACACCAGATCTCACCCTCCTTGCTAGATAGCCCCGTGAAGGGAGGCACCGTGGTCCCTAATCTTACAGACAGGGACTCTGAAGCTAGCTAGGGAATGGAACACTGCAGTAAATTACCACAGATGACGGTACTGTTTGGTGTCACCTTTGTCATTCCAGGTGTCCTGAAACCTCATATATTCCTTCACCAACATGTTAACTTCACGTCCAAGGGCAAGGTCGTTGGCTTAGTGTTAGTGCTGTCTCTTCCCACCAAGGTGTAGGAAGGTTTGTCTGCTTAACGAAAAGCCTCCTACTTAAAATGTATACGGGGGTGGGCAAAAGTAGATTTACAGTTGTAATACAAATAAATAATACAATAATTAATAAATAATAATACAAGAAAAAAACTGTGTTTCAGGTACTCGCAACTGTAAAACTACTTTTGGACTCCCCAATGTGTGTGCATGTACATGTGTGTATACATATATTTTAATGTGAAGAATATTATTAAAGACTATACCTTTGGCTAAGGTCCCAAAATAGCAATTCCTAAAATAAAATGAAACTATTTTCTTCTGGAAAGCAAGAGAGCTATTAAATTCTCAAAACAACAACAAAAATATATGATCGTTTCAATGAAAACTTATTTTAAAACAAGCCACAGGTCCCTGGCTGGTGTGGCTCAGTGGATTTAGCGTCAGCCTGCAAATCAAAGGGTCGCCAGTTCAATTCCCAGTCAGGCATGTGCCTGGGTTGCAGGCCAGGTCCCCTGCAGGGGGCACGCAAGAGGCAACCACACATTGATGTTTTGCTCTCTTTCTCCCTCCCTTCCCCTCTAAAAGTAAATAAATAAAATCTTAAAAAATAAAATAAAAAATAAAAAAAGCCATGGGAGACAGTGGGAGAACTCATAAAATTAAGCCCAGGTCAGGGGCGGGAGATTTCAGTTTCAAAATGAAGACTGAGAACTAAAGCTTGCATGTGTTTACCTTCTGCAAACAGGGGAAATCATCGTAAACAGCAATGGTTCGTATCATTAGAAGATGCTAAGAAAAAAATAACTTACAAAAAACAAACGCGCCTGGCCTTTGGTCACCTGACTCTCTCTGGGTGGCCTCTAGTCACCAAGGTGGAGATTCCTGCCTCTGCAGCCACGGAAAGAAGCTAATGAGCCTTCCCCGAGGCGTGGTGAGAACCAGAATGCTCAAGACCAGGGCGGGTTGGTCTGAAGAATTTCTGGAGCGGGCATCCTGGATTTCAGAAGCTCCAAGGACCTCAGTCTGGCACAGAGAAGGAGGAGATGCTCTCAAACTCCGTTCCCTCTGGCATGGGGAGCTACCAGGAGGCCGGTGCTGAAAGCCATTCCCGTTGGCATGCAAGCGGCCAGAGCATCCAGTCCTGCTTCCCACAGCAGGCTGAGCACTGCAGCCCCTGAGGCTGTTTCCTGGTCAGACCCAAGGCACACAGACCCCTTCTGAGGTTTTCCATGCCACCTCTCCGGGCGGCTCTGGCAGGTCCACATGGCTCCCTTGGGCTGCATAATTAGCGGGCTCCAGGCCGCCATGCCTGGTATGCTGTGGTTCCCCACTCCCAAACACCGCCCGCGATCCCCCTCCTCACAGGCGCCACTTCTGCTGCCACTCCACACACATCCCCACCCTTCCTTCCCCCAGCCCCACCTCGCCAACTGTGGGTCCCCACACAGCAGCTACGGGGCCGCCGCCACCCTCACACTGACACGTTCCCTAATCCACTGGCAAAGGCAGAGCAAGTCCACAAAGCCCTGCTGTCACCACCTTGGAGCCAAACTTAGTCTCAACCCACTTAGAGACTTTCAGAGCTCTGGTAGAAATACGGCAGCGGCAGGGAGCTGGAGCGGATGCCAGTCTCTCCCAGATCCCCTCCTCTCCATCTTGCTCCATCCTTCTGCCCCCAAATCGCCAAGTCCACTGCCAGAAGGTGAGGTCTTCGGGGTCCTTCAGTCAGTCCCCCTGTCTTTGCGCAGGGCTGTCCTCAGAATAAATGTGGAAAACGGCTGTCTGTAAAGGGCTGATGCTACTGTCTTCATAATGCACATGGGCTGTGGATGCAGTCAAACTCGCGCCCATGCATTTGACATGTAACATTAAACACAACAAAACGCTACCTATAAATTGTCTCCATGCCAATGAGAGACACTCCCCTAGGCCACATGGACACCCTGTCCCCACCCAAGCCATCGCGATGCTCTCTTCAAGCCAGCTGATGAGTTTCTCCATCTTTAAGAGCGGGGACCAGGGAAGCACACCCTTTCTTTGTGTTCCAGAGTTGACTTTCAGCTTCAGCAAGCAAATGGATTTTTTTTAATATAATAAAAAAAAGTTATATGACTTTAATTAAATGCACTTATTAAAAGGGTGAAATATTTGGAGAGGCTGTTTTTGTGCTGCAGGCACATTTTCCAGCGTGCTGTAGAGCGTCTGCATCCGTCCGCTCTAGGCAGTTTTTAATGCACAAATAAATCCGCACCTGACGTGCTGACAGATTATTATGCAGTGTGGCAGCCAACAAAAGTAAACACAGGGGCAAGTTTTAACCTCTTGCAGTCACCGAGCTTTCCCTGCTGGGCCCGGCTCAGGTGCACAGGACTGCTGGTAGAGCCTTGGCTTCAGTGCGCATCTTCCCGCCCTGGAGACGCTCCGGTCCCTGCAAACGGAAGGCTGCTCTCCTCCCATCAGGCTCTCCGGAGTGGGGCAGGAGCAAAGGGACAGGAGACAACGAAGGGAGGGGACAGAGAGGGAGATCAGCCCCATGTGGTGCTCCCCCAGCACCCTGCCGCCCTTCCATCCTGTTTATTCTGCGGTTGTAAGGTCCACAGGCTCCTGCGCAGCGGGCTCTGGAGCCATCTGCCAGCGCGCCCCACGGGTCCTCCGGCCGGCAGAGCTGGCCCTGCTGATGGGGAGCCCGGCCAGGTGTTTCTCCCAGCTTTGCCCAGAATGCAAGAGTCAGCACAGCTCCTAGAGAGCTAAGGGGGAATCGGACAGTTTCCATACTTCGGATCTTAAGTTATGAACGTGCAAATTAGCATATGGTTAAGGCATTTACTGGAACTGCTTGTCTCCTGTTGCTTTGGTTACAACAGGGCTTGCAAAGTGACACTGCAAAATCGGAGGTTGGGGCTGCACTCGCCTAGCTCATTCAGTGTGGCTCAGGGGCCAGTTTATCCTGCATCCTATCTTCAAATTGCTTTGCTGTGACCAGATTTTTTAAAGCCCAGGTTTCTTCATCTGTATAATCTATCTTCAGCCACGGTGGGGGCTGGGCGGGGGAAAGAGTCTTATACTGGAAGAGTGTTTTCCCATAATCCATAGGGGCTGCCATTCTATTTATTTCCCTATGTCCCAGTAGCAGAAAGCAGACAATGTATTCTACATCTGTAACAATATAGCTATTGTTAGTATAATTTATTGGGTGTTTGCTACAAACTTTACCCAATGCTAAGTGGTTTAATACATTATCTCATTTTATCTCCTTTTAGCTCCAGAGTGGGGATCCTTAACCCATTCACTATTACCACTAATTTCAATGGCTATCCATGTTTAGTCACTATTAATCCTGTCAATTGTATGATCCTCTGCTTACAGCTGAGGAAACTGGTGCTTAGAGAGAGTAGGTTATTTGGCCTACGGAATCCATTGCATGAGCCCAAAATATACTAGTACAAAGAAGCAACCCCATCAACCTTTAACAAAATCAAGTGCACATGTTTCAAATATAGGGAAGATTCATTACGATCACTAAAGAAATATTATTTTTTTCCTCAATGCATAAGATTGATGAGACATAAACTTATTTTTAGAACAAGAAAATTTGAGCACAGTGAAATGCTGTCAAGTGCCCTGGCTGGTGTGGCTCAGCGGATTGAGTGCCAGCCTGCAAACTGAAAGGTCGCTGGTTCTATTCCCAGTCAGGGCACATGCCTGGGTTGCAAGCCAGGTCCCCAGTTGGAGATGTGTGAGAGGCAACTGATCAGTGTATCTCTCACACATTGGATGTTTCTCTCCCTCTCTTTCTCCCTCTGTTCCCTGCCTCTAAAAATAAATAAATTTAAAAAAAATTTTTTTTAAATAAAGAAATGTTGTCAAGTAAACACGGAAAATTTGATTTCCCTTTGTCAGTGCATTTTCCCTCTGGTCTAGGAGGGACCAGCAAAACTCAGATCGGTACACTGAAAGCTTCTACCGCCAGCAGCCAAGGGTTCAGTTGGCCATTACCAGGCAGACTGTCTATCTAGCTTGTGAACATCTGCCAATCTCCTGAGTCTGGGGGATGCCCCACTCCATAAAGCAAAGCCTGATGTCCGTTGCCGAAGCTGAAAACGCTAGGTCCTTCTTGTCACAGCCTCAGCCACAGCCTGAGGGTCCCCTCATCCGTCACACCTGTGCCAAACTGTGAGCCAGAAGCGGTTACACAAAGTAGCAAAAGTCCTACGAAAGCCACTCTGGCAAGCATGGGGTAATGGTGGCACAAGCACCAATGCTCGGCTTGGAGGGGCAGTGGCTCAAGCACCACCCCCAAAGCGTAGGCTGCGATGGATGTGTCCAGTGTCTGGTGTCATCATCAGAGCAGCTCTGTAGCATTTGGGACATGTTCCTGGCTGCAGAGTCTCCAAACCTGGATTCCCCACCCTCGTGCAGATGCTGACCTAATGCAATCTGCTTTTAATCAATCCCTTTTTGGCTTAAATTATCTAGGGGTGATTTTTGTTGCTTGCAAAAAGAACTCTGATCCATACGGGATCCTGTACAAAAGCCCTGGCACTGAGTATGTGGAAGTTATAACACTGGGTCTTCTGGGTTAGGTTTTTGTGGCTTTTGCTTTTATTCATTTTAATTTTTAATTGCAAAACAATAAAGAACAAAAAGAGGCACATCTCATGAGAGTATAGATGGTGAAATTTTCAGAGTAAATACATCATGCAATCAGCACTCCCGTCAAGAAACGTGATCATTACCAGTCTCCCAGAAGCCCCTCCTGTCACCCCCATCAACCAAGGGCAGCCGCTCCCCTGACTTCTGACACCACAGATTACCTTCGCTGGTGTTTGAGATCTGTGCACTATAACATCGTCTTTATCTGGTCTATGTATTATCTTTGTCTGCTCGTATTTCACTCAACATTTTACCTGCGAAATTGCAGAATGCTGTCGTGTGTAGCCGTAGCTCATTCATTTTCACTGCTGTGTTGTATTCCATTGAACATACCACAGTTTCTTTATCCATTCTACTGTTGACAGGCATGTGGGTGCTTTCTAACTTGGGGTGATTTCAAAAAGGTCTAATATAAACATTCTAGTATATATCCTTTGGTGAAATGTGAACATGCTTTTGTTGGGTATCTACTGATGTGCATAAAGTACATATATATTCAACTTTAGTAGATGCTGCCAGTCTTCCAATGTGGTCATGTCCGTTAGAATGATTTTTAATTGAACTCCCAGACAATTTTTGTCCCAAAGATATAAGACAATGGGAAGAATGAGAAGAGTAAGGTAAAACCTCAGATGGGCGCATTTTCCTCCTCTGAAATGATTCCACAGCAGATGTATTAGGAAGCCCTGGTATTTGGCACTTTGCCTCTCTGCTTGACCTGGGTTAAATGATTGCTGACAGGTCATTGGGAAAGTCAAGGGCACAGCTGGAACAAGCCTTTTGAACTCTTGGTCTTTTGACCCTGCAGCAAAGACTCACAGATTCCTGGAAACCCGCGGCCAAGTCTCCGTTCCTTATACAGGATCATCCAAGGGGAGATGTCTTGCATTTGGATTGGGATCAGGGGCCTCCATGCCTGCGGGGCCAGCAGTAACTTAAATCAGGCCCAGAGGGCCAGGCGTGGTAGGAATCAGGTCAGGAGTGGTGGGGATTCAAATAAATTGAGAGCGAATGTCCAGTCTTTAAAGGACATTTATTACTCAGCTTGTTGATTTCTGCCATATGGGAATGAAGAGACCACTGTCGCCAGATTTTCTGGCTTTTCAAGGAAAGCTAGAAAACTAGATTTTTTTAATGAGATATTGCAATTTGTAATGTTGGCAAGTAACTTTTTTTAATCCTCACTCAAGAATACGTTGATTTTTAGGGAGAAAGAGAGAAACAGTTATCAGTTGCCTCCCCACCATTCGCCAACTAGGGATCGAACCCACAGCCTAGGTATGTGCCCTGACCGGGAATCGAACCCACAACAATCTTTTGGTGAATGGGATGACACTCAAACCAACTGGGCCACATGGCTGGGGCTGTTGGCAAGTAACTTTAAGAACAGTGAACACTATCAGCCTAACAAAACACATCTAAGATCAGATCTGGCCAATGAACCCTTGATTGACCATCTCTGGTTTCAATGGACCCAGCATGTCACACTCACAGTAAGAGATTGTCAAAGGCAGCACAGGGCAGACCTGACTGAGAACAAACCAATAACTCCAGAGAGCTTGGACAAGAGCCAAATGCCTTCTCTTAGGGCTCCCTCCTTCCAGGCGACCCTTTTTTTACCCTGATTAAGTCGACATTGAGCCTGATGCTCTAAACAGCATGAACACCTTGGCTAAGGTGTCTCACACCTGAAGGAGAACAGCTCCTTCTGTGTTCTTCTTTCCATCTGGCAGTGATATGTTGTGGAATAATCATAGGTCACTGGCTCTGCCCCCAGCACTCACTTTGCTCGGCAGAATCCATTTGAACTGACTACATCTGTGAACTGATGTGTGACTTGAAAGACAGTTTACCCAGGAAAGGAGTCATCGACAGGACAGGAAGACAGTCCCACTTCTGCAAATCAGGCCTGTTTCCAGCTGGCCCAGGCCCCAAGCACGAGTTTGCATTGTCCACCCAGGTCGGCAGCACTGGAGTTTATGTGAGCAGACCACTTCACTCATCTTTTCTATTTCTCCCAGAAACGTTAAGCATAGCTACCACCAACCTGCCTCTGCCCTCGTTCGCTGTATCCAGCTGCCCCCAGAAAACACACCTCTTTATCTTTTGTACACACACACACACACACACACACATACATACTCATTCACCAATTCCAAGAATGAACAGGTGGGAACAATCTAGCAACAAACAAGGATGGGAATACATTTGCACTCTTTTGTCCTGGCCTCCCCACCCACTTTCTAATTTCTAGTTAGGCCGAACACATAGTGGACACTCTGTAAGTGTCTGTCAACTGTCCTGTAACAGTTCCCAAGACAAATTTGCAAAGTCTCATGTGAGCTATTGGAAATGAAGCAAATGGTCGCTTTGGAATGACATGAGTGCTTACCCAGGCTGTGTAATTTTGCCACACCCCATAAGCAGGTTGAGACAGGTGTCCCCAGACAAGGAAACAGAGGCACAAAGAGGCGCTGAAGCCACCTGGGCAAAGGGCAGCTGGGGAGGCAAGAGGGAAAAAGCCTATTCCAGGTCATCAGCCTCTAAAACTTCAGTGTGCCTGCTTCCAGAATGGCTGCATGTCAGCCTGTAACCACGATAATTATTTAATAAATTAATAACCTAAGTAAGTGCTCAATAAACATTAGCGACGTCCCAGACACTCTAGGCCATGAACTCATGCCATTCTTCCAACAATCCAATCAGGCTCCAATGAAGAGTCTCAGCAGGATAAACAGCTTGGCCTGAGGAAATTTTCAAGTTAGTCTCGAAGGTTCTCCAGCAGGACATTTGGGGCAATACGGTGTGGGGACATGCTGAGCTGTCACCATTCATGCGGTACTGCTGACATTTAGTGGGCAGTGGCAGGGATGCTGAATATCTCCATCACGCAGGACTTTCTCCACCTGAATGCCAGCAGCACCCAGTGGAGACACTGGTTTTTCAGCAAGGGCAAAGCCAGGATCTCAATGTGCAAATCTGCCCCAGAAGCCCCATCTGCAGTTTCAGAGATGGGAGGAATGCCACGTGGGCTGCTTCCTGGGGGAACAGCTGACTGCCACGTGGGTAGCACCTTAGAGTAACTTCAGCTTGGAGAGATCAGACCTTCACCTAGAACAGAAGGGACATCCTTCAAAAGGAAGAAAGCTATTTAAGGAGTATTCCTTATCGTAAAGTTCTGTATTTAGTACTATGAGGAAATGCTTTATTTTCTTTTATCTTTTTAAAGATGGAGGCATTGCTTTGAAAGCTGCAATTTCACAGAAGAGAAAATTAATAGACTAAAGCAGGGCGTGAGTAGCACTAAATAATTACCAAAGATCATTCAAGTTCAAAGATTGGAGTGCCACAGGAGGGTAGAGAGCATCGGTTCACCAAGGTGACAGCCCCAAGGGGCCCACCTCAGATGCACCCCAGATTCCACTTCAGGGCAGACAGGGGTAAACCCAAAAGGCAGTTCGCATGGGATTAAGGAAGGATCCTATCTACACTGAAGGAATCCTGATCTGTCCTATAGCACATAGGCTGAGTGCCAGAGAGGAGGCAGTGGTCATTTTGTGAGTGAACAGACCAGACTGGGGCGGGTGGAGTGAGGGGTCAGTGAGAAGTTCTCTCAATAAATCTGCCTGAGTTAGTGCTTCTGTGAGGTAGTAGCAAAAGTGGCCACCCGAGCCCTGCCGACCCCTTCTCAATACATTTTTTTTGGTTCAACAGGACAGGAAACCATGTCAGGAGCCCGAGAGATAGGAAAGGGTCAGACCTCACTGCCTATTCTAGAGTCTGATAACCAGAAGAATAGCAGCTAATAAAAACTATTGAGGAAAGGGAGTTCAGCCTCAAAGCGTTTAGGTAGAAGGCTAATGGGAGGATCAGAACTGGGATTTAGGGACAATCTTGTCACTCTCAGATACAGAATGAGGCCTCTGCCAGTAGCAACAACGTAGGCTAATCTGTAACATCAGCTGCTCCCAATAAAACTCACCTCCTAATACTACAGCTTCATTTAATGTAGCCAAAGTGACGCTGTGTTAGCTGCAGGTATGTCGTAAGTGGATCTAACAGCCATGGAAGCAGTCACTATGGGAGGGACAGAGAGAGACAGTGTGGAGAAATGGAAACCCTGAAATGGTGACGGAAGTCCAGGTGTCCCAGTGACCCCCTAAACCTAGCCCCCAGCCACCTCTCCAGCTGCATGAAGCTTCCTGAGTAACCAGGAACCAGACTGGCAGAAGAATCATGCAGCCGAGCCCAGCCCAGACTCAAGAACCGTGAACCAACAAAGGAGCTGCTGCTTTAAGCCATTAAGTTTTGTTATACAGCAAGAAAACTGTCACACCTCCATAAGGCCATCCACTGTGTGCGTGTGCACTGCCGGTGCCTGCAAAGCTCTGTGAACAGGCAGGCATATGCCTGACCTTAGGGACAAGAAGTGTGGCTAAAAACAGCTGTGATATAGATTCGCTGCCATCTACAAGTGTTGCCCTCCACCTACCGGTGCCCAAGCTTAGCACCTAGTTGGCATCTGGATAAACATTTGTAAAGTGAATGCAGGGCAACCTGATTTTAGGAGGAGCCGAGTCAAAGTTTACCTCTTGCAGACCTTCGCAGGGACTCATAACCCTCAACGTCAGGGAATGTTCTGATTGATCTGACTGTAATCCTCCAGGCTCCTGTCCAGTATGGAGGGATAACAGTTGGTCACTATTTCAGTGCTCACCAACTGTACAAGAAAGAAAAGAAAGGAAAAAGGAAAAAGGAAAAAGGAAAGGAAAGAAAAGGAAAGGAAAGGAAAGGAAGGGAAAGAGAAGGGGAAAGAGAAGGGGAAGGGGAAGGAAAGAAAGGAGACAGGAAGGAAAGGAAGACAGGTGGCTACTGCATTTGACTCCTGCACACTCGGCTTTCCCAGCCTCTCCTGGAGAGGCATGGGTTCTGTTTAATAAGAACCTCCTGGGGAGCACGTCAAAATGCAGATTCTGCTTCAGCAGGTCTGGGGTGGGCCTGAAAGTCTGCGTTTCTAGCACGCTCCCAAATGACACTGCTGCGCTAGTCCGCAGACCACACTTTGCACAGCTCTCCTGTTTTACAGACGAGGCTGAAGCACCAAGAGGAGGCTCTACCACGAACTTCGGGTCCCCACAGATCGCATGTTCCCCAAGGAAGTGTTAGGTTTAAGCCAGTGTGGGAAGGCAGGGCAGGTCTTCCTCAGCCAAAGAAGACTGGCTTTACAGGAGTCACTCCCCAGCCCTAAGGAAAGGTTCACTGTATGGGAATCGCCAGGGAGCTTCTTAAAATGCAGATTCCCAGGCTCTTCTGCTGGAGACAGACTCAGTGGGCCTGGCGGGGGCTCTGGGAAATCACGTTGGGTGATTCCGACGCACAGCTGGGTTTGGGATTGCTCATCTAGCCAACTTGGGAGGCACTGACCCAAAGCCAGTGAGAGTCAAAATTATTAGCTGGCCAATACTTATAAGGAGTTCCTACATTCCAGGCACTGTCCTGGTTTAAGTCAATGTGAAATCATTTAAACTTCACCACAATTCTACCTGGTAAGTTCTATCATTCTTCCCATTTTATGGAAGGCAAAACTGAGGCACAGAGCAGCTAAATAACTTGGCAAAAGCTGCACCCCAGTAAGGGGCGGGGTCAGGATCTGGATGCAGGTATTGAGCTTGAGTCCGCATCATAACCATTATGTTCTAGTCCTCTTATTCACAGTAAAGGTAAGCTCCTCGGAAAACCCCAAGGGGAACCCACTGGACCAACTGGAATAGTGACTGTCCAAACAGAAGCACACATGACTAGTTCAAAGCCTATTGATACATGTTCCTTGGGGGAGAAAAGGTAGGACATGATATGATTCAAATTTAGGAGACACTCAGTTAAAGCAAATCAAACATTTCCTCCTGAAGAACTTATCAGAGACTCCCCAGCAAACACAAGCATATCCATTTCTTAGAAGGGGATGCATTTTGCAACATTCTCCAAGTGGACTGAGTACAGAATCCCTTTTTCCCAAGAGCATCTCAAGGTATAAGGGTATTAGGAAACTCCCTTTGGGAACCATGGGCCCAGGGCAGCACTTCTCAAACTTTAGTTTACACACGAACCACCTGGGCACTTGTTCAAATGCAGGTTCTGATTCACTAGGTCTGGGGTGGGGCCCAGGACTCTGCATGGCTAGCAAGCTCCCAAAAGATGCTGATGCTGCCTCACCCTTGGCATGGCGAGGACCTGGAGCACGGCGCTGGCTGGCTCTCTTCGGTTCCACCTCCCCAGACAAGCCTTTGTCCAGCTCATCATCCCCAAGAGAACAGCCCTTATGCAGATTTCCAGGGGCTCTGGCCACGGCTGACCTCCCCAAACCTGGAACTCCTCCACACGTCGCAAGTTTCATCCCAGGCCCTCGGGAAATCCAGACCCTTCTAGAGAAGCACGTACCCCAGGGTCTGCACCCCAGCCCCTCTCTTTCCTGGCCTCGGAAAACCCTCATTCCGAAGGTGAAGCCCACTCAGTAGGCAGCGTCGCAGCCTGGCTGCCAAGGTTCCTGGGGATCCTCATTTACTGGGCAAGGACAGGACGGGAGACGAGGTGAAAGGAGGCTACGCAGAGAGCAAGGAGGCCCCGTGAGGTCTTGTGACCGACTGGGCCTCCTGGTGCCGCCGAGGTGGCTGTGCCAACGCGCAGTGCTGAAATACTTGGCCGGTCTCCGAAGCAAACACCCAATCTAAACAGGCCCTGGTGTGTCTCCGAACAGACTGTGTAAATAAGGGGGGAGGAAAAAAAACCCAACTGGCCACAGATCCCGCTTTCAAACACGTCGAAACAAAATAATCCCTCTCTCTCCCTCCCTCCCTCCAGCTCTCTCTTTTTTTTAAATTTCCACTGGTGCCGAGGCCTCGGTGGAGCCTGGCTGGCGGCTTGTTAGAGCCCGCAGCCTACCTGTCCTGCATAGAAATGAGGCCGGGAGGGGTTACATGATATCCCGCTCTGCAGGCCGGGACGGCAGCTCCGCATTCAGAATCCAGGAAACGGTAAAAGCTGTTCTTGGAGCAATGTGGAGAAGGGACCTGGCGGGGGCGGGGCACTGAGGGGAGCAAGCTGTGTGGGAGGCTGTCCCATGAACCTGGCTGTTCCCAGGGTGGCCCAGTCCCCAAGCCCTAAACCGGCACACGCTTCATCCAAACAGCAAACCCCTACCACAGGACACAGACTCCGCAGAAAAAAGCGTATCAAAAGGAACGCATCCTGGGCCACCTCTCTCCCAGGCCGTCTCTGAACTCCAAGTGTGTGTACAGACAAGGGGGCAGCTTGCTTGTGGTTTGTTGCTGGTTTTGGATTCGGCTTTGCACTTTCTAACGGCGGGGTGGGTGCATGAGTCATTTGCAGACAAGAACCCATCTCCCCCCTCTCTGCAAGTTGAAACAATGGAGTTGCCTTTCCCGGTTCCTGCCAATGTCTCTTACTCAATCTTGGATCAAAAGGGTGGTGGGGAGGGAGGCCGGGAGGGGACTCCAGACAGTGCCCTGCCTGTGACATCAGGCCCAGCTGTTAGAATTGCACTGTGGCTATCCCAGGAGGGAAGTCGGGACTGGCTGGGCAAGGTGGGTGAAGAAACAGGGGGACTTGATCTGTGGAACCTGCAGAGGTGACGCTGGAGGCGGACAGGACCAACTGGAGGTGACCTTTCCGGTTCACGTCCCCTCATCATCTCCCTCCTCATTCATATTTTTAGAAATAGGATTGTGACTCGGTCCTTTAGACGGGCCAGTTCCCTGTAGGCATTTCACGCTGATTATTTACAATCCTCATTACTAAGAAGAGACCAGACTCAGCCGGGTGAGCCCCAACAGCCCGCGGCTCAGCGGGAAGAGAAGTCTAGGTCCTAAGTCCAAGAATATCATCAAACCCTCATGAAGCATCTGTTGCTGCAACGTAATTTAAAAACGCTGGTTTGAAGAGAGCCTGTCTGAGGTTATCCGGGGCTGTGGGTAGAGCCAACACCACACCCATTGTCGGGTTCATGCTTCCTTTTCAAAATTAAAAAACAAATCTCGTACACATTAATGTCCATTTAATATGGAGTGTCCATTTGGTGTGTGGTCATAGACTCAGACCTGTATACAAGAGGAGAGCCCAGAAAAATCGGACCGGGCATTACACTAAGGACCTTCTAGGCAGGGGTTCTCAACCCAGCCACCTCCCTCATTTCACAGATGAGCACAGGGAGGCTTCCAGGATAAGCCACATGAAAAGTCAGGCGGTCGACCAGTGGCATCTGCTGGTTTAGGGTGCACTTCCATCCCCTGTGGCTCTCACAGCACCTACCACTTTGTGCCTGGGAGTCGGCTGTGTTTATTCACCTTCGTTCCCCAACTGACGAAGCTCCCAAAAGCCAGGCACCAGGGCTTATTCACTTCCAAATTGTCCTCAGCCTCCAACTCAGCACCATGGAAACAGGAGACCCTTAGATAATGTTAAGTGAATAAGTGGAAAAACAACTCACAACAGGGAAAAGGCAACTCCGTCCTTTTATTTATTGAGCATCTACTATGTGTCTCTCTGTTGGTGACAAGGGTGATCCTCGAGGCACAGGAATGAGCTGCAGCTGCACCCTGGGAGCCTGACTGAGACGTAGTCCCTGCCATAGACGTGCTTTTCATATAAGGAGGGAAAAATGGGCCACGAGAGAGGGCGGGAAATGGAATCAGAAGGCTCTGCTTTTCTGAGAGAAAAGAAGGCTCCGGAGATCCCCTGAGGTCAAGTCAGAGGTCGGCTGGCTCAGTAAGTCCTTCCTTATATCAGAAGCCCCATTCCTGCCATTTCAGCCTGGTCTGCATCTAAACAGAGGCAACACACACCCACTAGAATGGCTAAACTTGTAGAAAGTGACACCACCCGATGTTAAGGAACTTGCATGCCCTGCTGGTGACAGCATATACAGGCATTCTGGGAAAAGATCTGACGGTTTCTTATAAAGCTAAACAGGAATGCACTCTACGACCCAGCGATTCTACTCCTAGTCACTTACCCAAGATAATGCATACAGGAGTCCACAGGAAGTTTTGGTCAAGAATATTCAGGGCACCTTTATTCAAAACGCCCAACACTGGAAACAGGGCGGGCACCCATCAAGGGGAGACTGGATAAGCAAACCCTGGGAGAGTCACACAAAGCAGCAGCACAAGACGCGAACCTCCGATCCGTGCAGTAACGTGGCTGAGGCGCAAAACCATAGTGCCGAGTGAGGAAGGGTTGTATAACAAAACACGCACGGCGTGACTCCATTTCTGTGAGGTCCCCCTAGACCTGGCAAAACTAACCTAGGGAGAAGAAAATCAGGAGGGCAGCTGCCACCGGGGGGCACGGGGTTGGCGAAGACCACAGGGGAGCATGCTAGGGTGCTCACGGCACCCAAATCCCCGGGTCGCTTCAGATCTGTACAGTACAGTGCATGCCCATTTTCCCTTTAAACGAAACAAGAAAGCCCTGCAACTCAGCACCAAATTCTAGTTGACGATATGCAAGCTGTGGTATCTGGAGGGAAGGACACGCGTGTCCGCAACCTACGATGAATGGATCAAAGTAAATCAGGCAGGGAGACGCCTGAGAGCAGCCTAGCTATGTGGCCAAACAGGTCCAGCCAGCCAGTCACAGAATCGGTGGTGGGTATTAGGGTGATCACTGTAAAATTCTTCCACTTTTATATATATTTGTAAAGTTTCATACTAAAATATGAAGGACAGAAAGGAAAGGGCATCCCAAAGAGCTCCATGGGAAAGAACACTGATGTCGTGAGCTTTCAGGGCTGTGCACACAAACCCAGAGCACACAGATTCAGCAGTGAGGAGAGACAAGGAGGTCAGGCGCTGGGGGCTCTCAAGGCCGATTTCACGCCCCCGGAAGTAGAGATTCACTTTGGAGTCTGGGTTAAGACCTAAGTCACAGAGGCCCGGGGCTGCATTCAGCTTCTCTGCACAAGAGGCAGCTTCCTGTTCCTCGGGATTAGGCACCTCGTGGATTGGCAATGCCTCTCGCTAAATAGTGTTTTGATGAGTTAAGTGTAAATGAATCGGAAATAAAAGGATGAAGTTTCTCAGCACACAGACAGGACTGAAGGGGAAAAAAGAGAGAGAGAGAGAGAGAGAGGCGCGGGGTGGGGGGTGCTTCACAGGGTGGAGGAAGGGTCTCTGTTTCTCAAACTGTGCACAAAACCACTGTTCTGAAAATGCTTGATTGACTTGCTGATGTCCACCAAGGGCTTCTGGGGCCCAGCTCTTTAATATTCAAATGACTTTGAAAAATATTTCTCCTCCTGGAAAGCAGAGGGAAAAGGAAATGCTTTGAAGCCCTCCTAGTTATTTAATTATTTTTTCAAAGGTAAGGCAGTATATTTTTATCCAATATTAAATAAACATTTTTTTTTCATGGTATGTTATGTTCAAAGCCTTTAAGCCTCTGATGTTGGTTCGGGGTGTTTTTGTTTTGTGCTCAGGAGGCTGAGCGAGGATGGTGTCTCTTCTCGCCACATGTTCTGAAACCACGGAACATTAGACCCAGGACATCTTCCAGGACGGTATGAGATGAGGGAGAAGAGGAGGTTCAGGCAGGCTCTAGGGACCCTTCTCGAGAGGTAAGCAGTGGCCCAGCTGGGTCAGAGAACAGGTGGCGTAATGTCCAGGGCCATGCACAGAGTGCTTTGGCCCCAGGACAGCACCAGGCTCTCGCTCACAGCTGACTAGCCGAGGCCACCCTTCTCGGGCACGCAGAGTTATGGAGCCGTCTTTGATCAGTCACCACAAGGGAGGATGACAATGGGACACATGGAGACTTCTCAAGTACTTGGAGGTCAGGTAGGGCGAGGACCTGTGAAGTCAATGCCCCTTCATGAGAGAACCGGGGCTGGGAGGAAAAAAGTCACACCTACGAAGGCTTTTTTTCCAATGGGCCTAATTTAGACACAACATATACAAACACAAGCCACAAAGATTATTTGGGCACAGGGCACGGGATGGTGGGGTGGGAATGGGAATGGCATAATTACGGTTCTCAAATACTTAATGTTTGAGTAACAGCCCATAAATCCTTATTAAATGAATTAACAAATAAATATAATTCACACTATCATGGAAGTGGTAACGATTAGCATAAAACGTTTTCAGAAGAGATGTGTTCAGGGAAAAAGAGCATTGCCCATAAGGCTGTGTTGCTTTAATTAGCTTTTGTGAATGGTCTTACGAGCTCAGGGTCATGAAACCCATTGTACAGATTTTTTTAAGAAATAAAGTCACAGACAAAGTAGGTAACTGCCAAGGCCACCACAGTTGGTAAGTGACGGGTTCAAATCCAAGTCTCTCCTGGTCCAACGTCCTCCTCTTCATTTTGGCCCTTCTTGCCTGCCTGGCACACCCAGAGGGTTAACTTAAACCCTGAAGGGTCCATGCTCGCTAATGGGGAGACAGTGTAGAGTACTAGAACAATGACAACAAAATTATATCTGTGTGCTACTTTCTTTCCCCAGAGGGAAAGCGCTTTATTGGCTTTTTTAACATAAAATAATTTTCATTGTAAACTAGAAAATTAAGATCACCTATAATCACAGCACTCAGAGATAATCTGCTAATCTTCTGTTTAAAATCCTTCCAAAAATTTTAACTGTGCTCATATGCTTTTTAAATTTTTTTTACTTTGGGATACTTTTAGACATACAAAAAATTACCACGGGAGTCCCGACTCCTGTATATCCTTTACCCATGAAGGATAAAATATCATGAACATTTTTACATAACCACGGTATATTAGTCAAAACTGAGAAATTAACTTGGGCACATTACTATTAACTAGAGATTTTATTTGAATTGCCCCAGTTTTTCTGCCAATGTCTTTTCTTTTTTCTGGTCCGGGGTCTAATCTGGGACACCCCATTGTAGTGCACATGTATGGTTTTTAAACAGATGGTTTTTACTCAACAACACATCATAAACTTATTTCTATATCAACAAACAGACATCTATACCATGATTTTCAACAGCTTCCTAGTATTCCACTCCATGGACTGGCGACACCGTCCCCCTGAAGGACATTTCCACTGCTTTCTTTTCTGTACTGTTCCATAAACACAGGATGGGAACACCTATCCATGCTGTGTATACCTGTTCTCAGGACAAATTTTTACAAGTGCACTGAAACTGGGCCAAGGGCATGTCCTTCAAGGCTTTTAATTCATTTTTCACACTCACCCCAGAAAGACCAAACCCACTTGCCTTACTGCCAATAGATTGGTAATTTTAACTCAGATTCATTTTGGACAGTAAGTGACTTCCTTGGTAAACTGCTCTTCCATACCACAAAGAGAAAGCCGTGGGATTGGAAAGAGTTAATGGACTTTCAAGAGTCCTTTCTCCCCCAAACCAGACTGATCATTTTAAAGAGCCACCCAGAAATTAAACCTTCACTCTCTTCAGTTCAGTCTGTCCCTGCTACCCATCCACTCTGGGTCTGAAAGACAGACAGATCTTTGGGTCTTTGGGATTTCGATCACGGAATTACTTTCGGGGGTATAGGGGCAACCCCCGCTGAGTTTAATTTCCTTCTCATCTCTCTGTAGTGTCTGCTGAAACTTCCCAACGGAAAAGCCCTGAGCGGGCTGTGCAGTGACGCAGGCAGCAGGAAGGACAAAAGGATTTGATAGTCAGCAAAGCTGTATGCCTTTTATTTTATTTATTTATTTATTTAGTTAGTTAGTTAGTTATTTAGTTATTTATTTTATGGTGAAAGTAACAGCGGAGGGAAGGGGAGAAAATGACGAGACTGCTCGCCCATCTAGAAATGGCTCACACTGAGCTTGAACCGGGAACCTGCCCAGCATGCTAACTGTGGCCATGGTCTCTCTTCCAAAAGGAGCCCGTATTTTATTTTGAGACTCCTGTTCTTCAATGCAAAACATTTGGTCCCCATGCTTAGCACTGTAAAATGCGATATATTTGAGATGACTGGGGAAAGCGGTCGCAGGGCAAGCTTAGAGAAATGGAGACCTACCCCATGCTGGGGAATTCTTAAGTGCCATCCTGGCTTGCAAAAAGAAAAAAGAAAGAAAGGGAAAGGAAAAACAAGCTACTGGTCAGAGGGAATGTGCTCCTATGCCAAGCTCAGCTTGAATTAATACACAACACAACCTCTTGAAGGGGGAGACACTGCTTTAAACTAAGAGTCTCTTCTCTAAACGCAACTGATTAAAAACAACAGGAAGTTGAGAATATTCTGGAGGAAAAGGGCTGCAACATGAGATACTTTCTTCACCCTAATGTTTGCAATCTTGTCACTCTGGTCAAGGCCACACCTTCAGGTCAGGAGGGACCAAGTCTCGGAGGCTCGGGGTGCCAAGTCCATTTCGCCAAGAACAATGCCCATGATCTCAGGCTTGTTATCTCCCTCGGGCCGCTGCGGTCTAGTTGAGTGGCTGGTGGAACCCATTTCACTTCTGAATTCTGCCCAGAAACCACAGGAGGTTCTTCCCAGGGAAGAGAAAACTCTAATTGGTTACAGAGAGCCAGGGTCTGCCCAGAGGACATCCATGTCCCCCTTTCCTACATGGTTTCCTGGCCATCAGAGGACTTCGGTCGGAGGACAACACTAGAATCTGATGGCAAGGAAGGGAGAAAAAAGGCTTTAAAAAAGGGGAACATATTCTCTCGTAAGCTGAGAAAGTATTCTAGTAATTCAAAGGAGCGAGTTACTGCGCAGGGAAACTCAAAGCCTTCGGCACTGAAACAGCGTTATCCCAGGGTGTCTTACGGGATGACGTGAGCACCCTTCTGCTAACGGCGCCTTTTTAGGCCTATTTGGAAAGCTTTGACACGTAGGTGAGTCAACCTATCAATCTTACATTAAAACCAAGCCCTTACAAGACCAGACCTTGAGGCTCGAATTGTGTGAGTGTGTATGCGTGTGCTGGACTGTGAAGCAGAATTTGCCAAGAGTGACCACACTTACCAAAGCACCGAGCTGTAAGCAATACTCCCTCCGTGTTGTTCATGTTTGTTTTCTTTTAATTGTGAATAGTTATGCATGCTTTGTGAGCACAAACTGTAAAAGTGGGAGGATATATGGACAGATCTTTGTACTGTAAATAAAACATGCTGTTGGGATCAAATAAAACTTGCAGAAAATTAAGCTTGACATTTAGGAATAGCCATAGTGTTATTGCAAGACACAGAACTCCAGCATAAAAGACAAACCTCTTACAGAGGTGACTCAGGGGACGCCTCCGGGGAAGAAGGTGGGAGGGAGGCGGGAACCAGGGAAAGCAGAAAACTCCCTAAATCCCTCTAGGCTGAACTACAGAGGCTTCAGCCAGGACTCAAACTCAGGCTGTCTGGATCCGGAGTGCCACCCCCCGTGCTGTGTCACAGGGTAAACAAAACTGTGTGACTCCTTCTCTTAGGGGTTCCAATTCCAAACAAGGTAGGCTGGGTACTGAAGGTCCCAGAGGTGGCTTGGGTGCCCCTGCAGGAAGGGCCTCAGATATTCCCTTCCTCTCTGTGTCTCCAGGTCAGACAGCCCAGGAGGTATGACCCAAGGGCAGCCGTGACCCTCAACCCTTAAAGACCAGAAAGGCCTTGTTGCCTTCATATCACCTGTAATCCCTCCAATTATGTATTTATTTTCATTTAAAGCAAACCACCTGTAAGAACTCCAGAGTGTGTTCGGTCCCTCAGAACTTGGTTTGGTTGTTGTATCCCACGTACTTCCCTAGCTGGGATCAATCACAGGAGCGCATGGGTTACACATATGAACACGGGCTTCTGGAAAACCCATCCCGTCCCCCTTCACCCGCTCTCAGGTTCCCCTGCTGCAGGGACCTGGGGTGGCCACCACATTTCCCATACCCTAGAGGAGAAAACGCAGAGGGCAGTTTTAGAATATGGGGTACCTGAGGAGAGAAATACAGGCGCAGTCAAAACCCATGAACTGACATCTGACATGAGTGCCCAGTGCTCCCCGAACAGCCAGGCAGAGGAGCAAGGAGGCCAACGGAAGTGGGGGGCGAGGCACTTAACCCAAAGGCTGAGTCACAGCTCCTCCCTGCCCCCTTCATCCTCCCAGAAGACAAAAGGAATGATTTAACTCCCGGTTCTCTCTCAGCAGCCCCCCTTACTGTGCCCGTCTGGAGGCAGACAGTGAGAGGAGGGGGCAGAGAAAGATGTGACATCCCTGGAGTGGCCACCCAAGCCTCCAGGCTGTGGCCAACAGATGGCAGAGCTGGATGGGAGCTATGAATTGCACCGTTAAGCTCCCGCGCCAATTTCTCAAGAGAAGAGTTGAACTTGGCCGCCCATGTTCAAAGGGCCTCATTCCACATGCGCCCGGCCTAGGCAGGAGCTGGGGTCTACTGGATGGCAGAAAGGTTGATAACAGGAGCTTTGGGATCACTCGTTCATTCATGTGCAACAATTAAAGGGCCTGCTCTGTGTCGGGGAGTAGAGATACAACATGGACCACAACCAACACCTCCCCAGTCCAGGGGAGGGGACCAACATCAAACAAACAGACACAGCAATGAATCTATGGCTACAAATTGCAATGGGTTGGGAGGGCTGGGAACCCAGTTGTACAAGTCTAGCTAACAAGTGAACTTGGCCTACAAGGGCACAGACAGAATGAAACTGTTGACCTGCTCTTGACTTTGAATAAGTTACTTAATCCTTCTAAGCCTTACTTTCCTCATCTGTAAAAATGGGCCAATCTACATGCAGCTGTTGGGAAGCTGAAAAGTGAGAATGCATTTAAGGACTTTGCTAAATGAAAGCTCTCGATAAATCAGTGTTCATTGGTTTTATTGGGAGGGCTCACTAGAATAGAGGGATCATGCTTAAGCCTACGGAGCCAGCCCTTGAGGCTTGCTCAGCAAAGCCGCAGGGACCCACACCCATCTCTTCCCCAGCAGACAGGCCTGGGCTTTCCCTGAGTCTCAGAAGATTCTGATAGATTCTGACCCTTTGCATTCCCTCATGTAGCTGATTCTAGTGAAAACCTCCAGCCACTCTGGTTATTTCGGTCCTGGGTCTCTTTAAGCAGCCACTGCCAACACTGTGGGGGATTCATGGTGACTCAGCCCTGGCCCCATAGAAGCTGGATGCACTATCGCTCAGCCAGGATATGGCAGTAAGCCCGCGAGCTGGAGACAAAGCTGTTCTCTGGGGCCTTCTAAAGCTCCCTCCCTTTCTGCTTGACAGGCACAGTGTGGTCCCATCCCTGAGGTGGACATTCAGTGGCTGACTGCAGCCTTGAGGGCTTGAAGGCAGGACAATAGCCTGCCTGACCCCAGAAGAGAAAAAGCGAAGCAAGCGTGTTTCTGCGTCTTCTCCCTTTCCCATTTAAGGCAGCTTATCTGAGCGCAGCAAGAGTTCTGCTGGAACCAGTAAAGTCTGAAGCCGAGCTCAAACCTGGTGGCCCCAGAAAGTTTAGAAGCCCCACTCAGAGTGTAACTGGCCTATTTTCCACCCGTTTCCAAGCAACATGACACAAAATCCATTGGAACGTTATCACCAAGCCAGTAACCTGGAAGTCCCCGGGGATTTCTCTGCCTCACACTCTGTACCAGTGAGCACGGGGCTCCAAGGGAAGGGGAAGAGGACACAGGCTCTGTCCAAAGCCCAAGGGCCCAAGAACCTGCTTTAACAGCTGAAGAAGAAAATGCGACCCGGTCTCTTGAAGGCAAGATGAGGTCACTGAGCGACAGGCCGAGGCCAGGCAGCTCGCTCAAGGGCGAGTCACATGCCCACCCCTCCTTTTTGTGGATACCTAGTGGGGACAGCTTAGGGGCCTTCCGGGTAAGCGCTCATAGCCAGGCTCAGTCTCGGGAGGTCAGGACAAGTCTGCCTGAACCCCCTCGGCTGGCATAGGATTTACCCACCCAGTGCAGCTCTCCTCTGGTTAGTACCTTCCTCCAAACGCCTGGGCAATTGTTACTCCACTCCCCCAAGAGAAAACAAAACAAAACGAAATAAAACAAACAAAAACCTTCACTCGTTTGCATCCATCTCCCTAGGACCACTTTCTAATTACGTCTGGAACGATTTTATCTCAAGGGTTGTGGGTGCACAGCTGTCTTTCCAGGTACTCAAATCTGCATGGATATGCAGGGCCGCTGTGCTCCGAACCAGGTCCGTGGGCGTAATTTAGAATTAAAACTCTAAATTTTTAGATTGCATTAAAAATCAAAATCCACTGAACCCTCAAAAGGATGAGTTTTACTCTGTGTCAATTAGACCTCAATAGGCCTGACTTGAGGAGAAAATTCACAGGCCCATCCTTCCTAAAGAAAAAAAAAAAAATACACGCATACACATAATATTAGGGAGCAAAGAAGAAGGACGTCCACATCCGTTTGCTTGACCAGAGTGTGGTACTGATTTTTTTTTTTAATTAAAAATGAAAAGCTCCCTCTTTCAGAAAACAACAGTGGGTTCAGTTCCAAAGGCCAAGCAAAGTGGTGGAGCCTGTCTCTGGAAGGCGCCCGACCCGGTTCTGCCCAGCTCTCCTGAAAGGCCCGCGGAGCGCCAGCCAGGAGCGGGAACGGGCACTGAGCGGGGGCGCGGTCCACTCCTTGTGTTCCCAGCGCAGGACTCACACGGGCCCAGGGCCAATGATTCACAGACGACGGGAACGGAACAAAGAGGTTACGCAACTCACTAATCACAACAGCCCCACACGGAGCCTGACGTCAGGTGCCCACCAGCATCCCCACGGCCTGCTTCGTGCCCTCACGTAGTAGGTGTTCAATAAACTGTAGAATTATGCTGGACCTGTGTCAGGCCACAAATAAAATGAGGCCACTCATCCCCTGGCCCAGTCAGGAACTGGGCACTTGGGGCACATGTTAACTCTTTCACACTTTCTGGAGCCCATTTGTGCCACAAGAGATTAATTAGTGCCCAGTCAGCATCGTCCCAGGGGGCAGACTCCTGGAATAGGAACAGGAGTGAGTCGGGAATGGTCTTAGAATGGGAGAAATTCCAAAAATGGTGGAGCAGGAAAGAAAAAAGAGAGAGGAGGAGAAGAAGGAAGAAAAAGAAAGGGGGACATTCTGCTTTGTTGCCGACTCGGACAGACGCACGCTTTCCTCCTTGTCGCAGACCAAACCAAAAGTCTGGAACCTTTTAGAATCCTGATAATCGGCAAACGCATCTGACTTAACCAAACACCAAAGCCCTGTCTACTTTCTAGAAGCTGTCAGAACTCTAGAATGGCAAAGGTTAATGAAGGATGGTGGGGAGTACTGCAGTGATTTATTTTTTGATCCCAGATTTTTATTAACAATAACTAATTTAATTACTGGACACATCCTAAATGTCAGGCACCGCAGAAAGTGAGTTACGGTCATTACTGCATTCAATCATCACACAATCATCACGGCCCTGAAGGACGGGCTCTGTCATCCCTATTTTATACGTGGAAAAACTGAGGTCATGCAGCTAGGTGATGGCAGAAAGAAGACGCACACGCCCAGCTGGCTCCCAGGCCCGCACCCCTGACGCTGCTGTACTGACTCTGATTCAAAGTGAGTGCTCTCCTCTACGACGTGCTGAGCTGGTCGTCCAAAGAGGAACTGGTGCCTTGACCTGTCAGATTTCTGACCCAGAGGATGGAAGGACAGTGGCGCTTGGCCAGATCGCGGGGTGGAGGGCGCTCAGGAGGGGTTCCTCCCCATGCAGCCTTCCCCAGGCCCTGGCTGCACCAGGCCCTGAAGCCCGCTTGTCACATGCTGGCAGAGAGTGAGGGCCTGGTGGCTTCAGTGAAAGTCAAAATGACCTCCCCAAGTAGGCAGCGCCAAGTCTCCAGCTAGCAGGTCACTGGATGGAGAGAGCAGAGGCTCAACCCTGCCAGGAGCAAGGGACAACTACCCCAGAGGACCCTAGCAACTGTCCCATTACACCTTAGAGGAGTTCGCACCCTGAACAGAAAACCCTGAGCAGAAGACGGGAGTGAGTCTCCAGACCCTGAAGACATTATGCTGAATGGAGGCAGCCGGACACAAAAGGCCACACCTTGTGTGACTCTGTTTACATAAAATATCCAGAAGAGGCAAATCTGTAGGGACAGAAAGTAGATTAGTGGTTGCCAGGGGCTCCGCAGAGAAGGGAGAAACGCAGAATGGCTGCCTGATGGGCGCGGCTTTCCTTCTGGGGTGATCAGAAAGTCCTGGAACTGGACAGCAGTAAAGGCTGCACACACTGTAAATGTACTTAATGCCACTTTAAAATAATCACAACAGTAAATCTTATGTTATATGTATTCTACCATAATGGGGTGGGGGGGGTCCAATCTCCAAAGAATCGCTAACCTTAGACAATCAAGAACGAGATCAAACCACAGAGCCAGGCCTTAGGCCTTTGTGAAGCTAGAACTGGATGTCCCCCTAAGACCCTCCAATTTGTAAACTCGGTATTTAAAGAGCGGGCGGAGTGGGCGGGGAGGGACGGGCAAGGGCGTGCAAGGCAGCCAGAGCCAGAGCCAGAGTGCTGGCTCGCTACGAAGCGACCTGGGGGACAGGGAGTCGGACCGCCCTCCCCAGCAGCCTCCCCAGCAGCCTCCCCCAGACTCCAGCAGCTCCAGACCCCGCTGCCCCCCTTCCTTCCCTCCGCCCACCTGGCAGGGATCGCGGTTACTTTCTTGGGGCCGGGAGCCCAGTGTCCTTGGTCTGCATCAGAGTCAACAACAATTTATCTGCACTGGGCAAACAAGGCAGCAGTAAGTGGCGGAACTCTGACAATATTTAATGACTCAGGGGGTGGGGAAGTCTTGCAGGATGGAGGAGAGCAGGCAAGGAAAGGAACCAGAGAGCAGGCAGAAAACTCCAGGGGAAATTCCGTGGGGGGGAAGATAAAAGGGGGCTGTAAAGCAATTTTGACAGGTTAACAGACAGGTAATATTCCAACGGTGTTTACTTAACCAGGCTAGCGCTCCATGCGGCACCGATTAGGCCCAGGCACGGGAGCCTCAGCTGCTAAGGGTTTCACAGAAACAAAGATCTAGTCAGAGAAAACCAAATAACAGCCAGGCAGATGCTGGCAGCCCGGCCCGCCTCTCCCCCGGCTCAGAAGCCACCCGGAGATGCTTCCTGGAGACCGGTCTGGAGAGATAGCTTCCAGTGCAATGTGTGGCAAGGGCTGCCACCTGGGGACACAGGGCCTGGCTTCGGCAAGCTCCTTGGAAAGGGGGAGGCACAGATGACCAGGGCAAAACGCCCCTCGTACCTACACTCCGAGACAGACCAGTCCTGTGATTCCTAGTCCTGGAAAGACAGCTAGCTAGTCTCACCTGCTGTCCCAGGGCTGCTGGCTCAGGGTAGTTAGCCAGCAATGACACTGACGCCAGGTCCCAAACCCTAACCCAACCCACCCAGGTTCAGACCGCCGCTCTGCCATCTCCTCGCTGTAATATACGGGGCAAATTCCTTAACCTCCATCGCTGCATGTATAAAATGGGACGATAATTCTCACAGGTCTGTCTAATAAATGCATTACTTATTACTTATGTGTTAGTATAGTTAACATGAATATTAATATTAAAACATAATTACGTAGTTATGAGAAACAAATAAATACAGCAGTCCCCCCTTATCCACCGTTTCACATTCTATGGTTTCATCAACTGTGGTCCAAAAATATCAAATGGAAAAGCACAGAAAGAAGCAATTCTGAAGCGTTAAACTGCGTGCAGATCTGAGGAGCATGATGCAATCCTACACTGTCCCACTGTACCCCACCTGGGACCTGAATCGTCCCTTTGTCCCCTGTCCCCATGCTGCATAGTCTCGCTCCCTGCCCGTCAGTCACGTAGTAGCCGCCTGGGCGATCAGATCGACTGCCGCCGTCCCTCAGTGCCTGTGGTCGAGTCATCCTTATTTCACTTAACAATGGTCCCAAAGTCATTCACATAACTTTTATTACATATATTATTGCAACTATTCTGTTTTATTATCAGTTATTGTTGTTAATCTCTTAGTGTGTCTAAGTTGTAAATTAAACTATCATAGGTATGTGTGTGTAGGGAAAAATATAGTGTCTACAGAGGTCATGAGTATCCACGGTTTCAGGCACCCACTGGGGATCTTGGATGTATCCCCCATGGATAAGGAGGGACTACGGTCACGTGAGGGTTAACTGAAGCACCCTGCCTAGATCATAGTTGGTACTTAATCCATTCTCGCTTCCTTTTATAACTGCCTCTATCACTCACCTGCCCAGATCCAGGATGTGACCTTCTGAATATAGCAGAACTTGTGGAATGGAAGGTGCTTCCTTTTTTAAATGTGTGAAGGTTGTCATATGTCTACCCATGCTCTCATGGAATGGTTCTAAGCTTCCTACAGGGACCAAAAGGGGTGTCGCACTGGCTTAAGTATGGTAAGACACCCAAGATACTCCCCACTCTCTGAGACCTTGGCAGCCACACTCAGCAACTTGATATGGTTCCCTATGCCTGTATTTCTCGGAGAATGTAAAAGTGTTCAAAGCCGTTGAACCCGCACTTAATGGGGGCCAAGATTCTGACTTCATTTCCTACAGGGCTCCCTGGCCTCTGTTACAGGACACTATTTTGAAGCTGGATTATATATTTTTAGGTTATTTGGAAAATCATTGTGGCTTTAGATAATAAAATTCTGAGTGACATCTGTCAGCCCCGATTGCCATGAGTCTGCTAAGCGGCGTTTTCTTTCTTTTTCATTTTTAAAAGTGCAATGAAGTAAGTGTTACCGAGAAAGGTTTGTAAGAGTCTGCAGGGTTATGTATTAAACACTCTCTCGAAACTGGTCCCAGTGGCATGTACCTGAGACCTGGCTACAGGCCTGAGGTGGTAGGCCCAAGAGCCGAGCTGGCGAACACTGGCGGGAACACAGGGTCAGGGTCAGAAACTCCTGCGGAGAACCACAGGGACATCTGGTCAACCTCCCTCCTCTCACCAACGGGGAAGCAGAGGCCCAAGGCGCTAGAGGCAAGTCTTCCCTAGTGAGAGCCCTTTATTTCTTCCCATTCTGTAACTTGGAGCAGCACTCTAAGGAACAACGGGCCTGTCTCCTGCTATTCTGGCCAAGATCATCACCTCACAAAAGGATTCCTTCCCATGAATCTCTGCACCATATCTTTATTTTCAGGTGCTATTATTATCCCTACTCAGAAAAGTGCGTCTTTGAGGGCTGCCTTTTGGTGATTCATCGTGTGAGTCTTACCTATTGCAAGCCTGGGTGTTTAGGAAAGACCTGGGGTGGTCCCAGTTTCAGCGCTAGGGGAAGGTGCCATTTGCAAAATAAACTGAGAATGTCTGGGTTCTTCACAGAGCAGGAACCCCGGGGCCAAATATGTACCAAAAGCTATCTCCAACACACCCTCTCTCCCTGACACCACCAAGCCCCGGGTGTCCATAATTCGTTGACATTCCCCTTTGACAGAGAAGCTATAGAGACACAGAGGGATCGTTCGTGCCCAAGGCCTTGCGGTCACACCTGCATGTGCCAAGAACACACTCGACACTCATTCAAAAGGGATGAAACGTTGTTAAGAGTCAAACGCGACTATTTTTTTTTTAATGGAGGGCGGGAGGGGTTGGGTTAGAAACAACATCGGAACTAGCCTCTGGTCATTCTAGTAACCTGTTGGTACGATTTCACAGAATCCTCCTTTTCCCCCCCAAAAGTCTGATCAACATACAATTTAATGTCTGAAATTTTGTTTCTGCCTTCCTCATTAGATCCTTAATTTGGTGCCTAGCACAGAGAAGCAGTCGATGAACATTTGATGAGCAGATGAATGAACTTGGAAGGTAAGCCTTTTGGGAAAAAAACTGAGATGGATAAATGCATTTAACATAAAGCACACACTTTGTGATACACGACAAGCGACTGGAGACGGGTTGGGAGCTTCATTCGAACTGATGGGAAACATGTTTAAAGAGTTTCTGGTTTTAAACCATCTTTCCCCACAGAGACCGCTGTGACACAGGGAGGGCAAGACGCTCCTCCACGTGTGCCCAAGGAGAAAACTGAGGAACAGGTGACGGAAGGCCTCCCCAGAGTCTCAAAATGAATAAGCAGAACCAGCATTCGGCTCGCTTGCCTCTCTTGCTATGTTCACTTATCTTGAAATAGTATTCTAGAGCCTTAAGTCTCTCAAAAACTGTACCTTACACATCACATCAAAAGTCCTCAGACAGTACTAATGTAGGGGACAATGAAATGACCCCACATTCCAGCAGCCTTGCCAGCAGCAGATGCCTAAACCACATCACCTTTCGTGCCCTTAAGCCCAGGAAAGCAATCCTAATCACGTTCCTGGAAATCTAGGAGAGGGGGCTTGCCAGAAGAGAGAAGTGTGAGACCACGCCTCAAAGCTTGCTGGGCAACGAACTCTGGACATGAGGACTCTGTGGGTTTCTCCCCCAAAAGCCCACCTTTGTCGTCTATGTGTCTGTTTCCTCTCCAGGAACACTGAAACTACCCCCCAAACCCTGGACAAGCGCCTGGTCAGGAACACAGCAGGTGCTCAATACATGTGAAGTCATTGTGGAATACCGTTCGGCCTAAAAAAGGAAGGAAACCCTGGCATAGGCAGCCACATGGGTGAAACTTGACATGGACTGATGCTAAGTGAAATATGCCAGTCAAAAACGGGCAGGCACTGTGTGATCCTACTTACGCAGGGCCCCTGGGGGGTCAAACCACAGAGACGGTAGGAGGGAGGTTGCCAGCGGAGGGGGACCGGGGAGTTAGTGTTTCATGGGCACAGAGTCTCAGTTCTGCAAGATGAAAAGAGCTCTGGAGATGGATGGTGGCAACAGTTGCACACTAGTGTGAGTGTGCTTACTGCCACTGGGCGGTTCACATAAAGATGGTTAGAATGGTCAATTTTATGTCATGGATATTTTATTGCAATTAAAAATAAATAATGAATTTTAAAAAAACAACAACTCCACGTTCCAAGAGCAACCTGCATTTCCAACCACCTTCCTCCAACAGGACAAGGAGTCGGGGACTCCTTCAGCGGACATCATTTCAAAGTCACAGCGTCTGTGACTCCATCTCTAACTCCCCAAACACCGGATAGGTGGCTGACAGAAAGGACATTCAAGCCTCCCCCAGCATTCTGAGACTCTGTCCTCAAGGGGAAGCCAAACTCACTTCATCCACGCATCCTGGGAGAGCATGCTGCAGTTCTGGAAACAAAGGGACTCGGGAAAAATCCACACGGATTGCTACACTTCAGCTGTCCAAAGTCCAAAAACTTGCCACACTTTCAAGGAGGCAGAGGAAAGAGAAATAAAGACAAAGGAGGAAAAAAGCAATAAAAGTTAGTTCGAGGGGCTGCAGAGCAACCAGTGGGAAGCCATCCAGCATGAGACACAGCTGCCAGGGCCGAGCCGGGTCCTCCTGCCTCCTCTCTGCTGCTGGGCCGGCGCCCCCTCCGGAGGGACACACGGCTTTGGCCCCTCTCTGTGAAGCCGGCTCGAAGAAAAAGAAAACATGTTTCACCAGAGATACAGGCAGTTGGCTCTTAAAACTTGGGCCGTAAATGTGCTCGAAGGCTAGTTTTGCCCTTAAAGGAAATAAAATTTATGGTTTGTCAGATAAGTAGAAAGGAAAACCCTCGGGATGGAAATCTGGCCAGAGAGAGGTCTACGAATGAGTAAAAAGTTGTCTTAAGATATGGTGTCCACATATTTTAGACACAGAAAGGTCCTAGTAACTCAAACTCAAACCGAACCCAGACACATCTCCGCAAGAAGATACCCCTTCCTTCCCTGTTGGGTGGGCTTGCTTGCTGACAGTTCAGCTGAGGCTGTGACCCTTCTCGTTTGCAACAGTAACAATACCATAAAATGGTTATCTATGGGGGGGGGGGGGGGCGGCGTTGGCTTACTGGCTTAGAAGTGACAAGACAGTACTTTCCAGATTGCCAAGAATGTTCTATTTCCTCACTTGGATGGTGGTTAGGTAGATGGAAAGATATGTAAAAATTCACTGAGCAGTATATTTAAATTTTATTTACTTTATATACATCACTGTTTAGTTAAAAAGGATGCACATGTGTAGATGTTTTAAACCATCACCTGCTTATTTTATGCCCAACCAGAGGTAATTCATTCCCCCCAAGCTCCCACCTCTCGTTCCCTGAAACCCGTACTCCTGTCACCTGAGTTGGTTTCACCCACGGGTCACCCAGAGGAGAGCGACGGAAACTATTCCAGCAGCTTGCCTCCTATTTGGATGGGTTTTGCAAGGCAGTAGTTTGAAGTGCATTACAAAAGCAACTAGAGATTCTCACCAATCCAACTCTCCCCAAATCGTGCTGAAATGGGTCACTCAAGAACTTCCTGCATTAAAAAAACAGTATAGAATGAGCATTCTCTTTCAACCCAGCAGCCTTCCCAATACCAAAGTCAGCTGGTATTCTCACTGCAGTCACCTCCCGGTCAGGTGCTTCATTCATTCAACATGTAACACCAGGTGACAGTGGTATAATATTTCTTACATGGTATGACCTTTTAGATCCCCTCACTGTCCTGGCTGCCCTCCTCCAAATACACTCCAATTTATGGGATCCCCAAAATACCAGCTACCCTACTGTTCTCTGTGTGTTTTAACTTCTTAAGCCAACTTCCATAATCTTCACTCATTTAGCGGGCAGGTATTCAGTGCCTCTTTCGGTATGTAACCCTTTGAAGGGGAGGAAAACACCCACGGGTAAACACAGGCTCGCCGAGTGCCGCCTGCGTTATTGCCCCGGTTCCCGTTCAGTCTGGGTGACACCGGTGATTTGCTGGTCCTCCCGGAAGCTGTTCCTCACTGTGAACTGGAGCTGCTGTGATGTGCCTCGCAGGTTCCCAGCCCAGGGCCCAGCACACCTTCAGCGGTCAGCCGGCGCTCACTGTCGTTACTGTACCTGCTCACAAGGGCCACTCCCCAGTCCGCCCTCCCTGACAAGTCTTCCGGTGGCCTCAGAAACCAACAAGTGTCATCCACAGGAAGACAGGTGGAAGGATCCAGGGTCTGTCTGTAAGGCATGCCGTGCATTACCTTGGAGCCTCAAAGTCAGCACCCTCTGCCAGCCCCTCCTGGAGCTGTCGTTCCCTGAGCCTGGCCTCCTGAGGAGATCTGTCTGCCTCATTTACTACGCCAAATAGAAAGAGCAGCCCTCATGTTTCAGTCTAAGGCATTCATTTGTGGTTTTTATTTATAGTCCTGTATATATTTGTGCACAAATAGATATACTAGCCAGGAAGCTTGGGCCCAGGTACACACACATACACCAGGAAAAGCAGGATTTATTTGTACGTACACACTGCCCAATTAAAGATAAGTCCATTCACTGTTTCTAGAAAACAAGAACCTATTATTCTTCACACATTTTCAATTCCCTCCAGAAACAACCCTAAAAATAACCATTTTAGTCAATTTAATCAACTTTCAAAGTTACCCATATTAGTCCAGACGGTGCAAACTCTAGCAGGTTTTCTTTCTTTGCTCTTAATTAACCTGATTTGGAAAACGGAAGGGGAGCCAAAGAGAAGAACACCGGGCCTCCCAGACTGATCCCCAAGGCAGCCTGTCTCTGGCAGGGTGAAACTGTGTCCCCCTGCTGTTTAGGAATCGGCTACTTCTCTACAACCCGCTAACAACAGGCTGTGTAGCCACTCACTCGGCCGGCCCTGAAGAACGTTCAGTTGCTCTAACCAGGGTGGGGGTGGGGCACAGAGGAAATGCCCCTGATGAGGTGGCTGACCGGCTGCTGCGGAGCGAGAGGCAGCAGCAGCACGGGTAAGCCAAGAGACAGCCCAGGTCAGGTCATTCTTTGCGTTCAAAGTATTGCCTCCCCACTAGCAAGATTCCACAGAAAAAAACCCTGTGGCTCTGCGATGCTTCCAGTAAGCATCTGTTTCATTTTGATTATCTTCCAGGACATCGGCTCCCTGGGCACCCCTCCTCGCAAAGGAGTCAGAAGTCCCCTCCTGTCCACCCACGCACAGCACTTTATGAAAAATGCCCCTGCTGGAGCTATCTGGGCACATGGTGTAAGAACAGAACCTGCCATGGAGTTGCAGCCCAGCAGCCGCCCAAATCGTGGGAAAACTCTTACCGTGTGCAGAAGCCAACTGCAAGAAACAGCGAATGTTCTCTGGCTGAAAGGGTCTGTGCTTGGACCCACAGTTTAACAGAGCAGGCGGCCAGGAAGGAGGCGTCCTCTGTAACTTTTAGAGGGGTGCCTGGGTTTGGGACAAGGGGATGTGGAAACTGACGAACGGGGTGTGCAGTGTGCTATAACCATGTGGAATAAGTTGCGAAATTCCCAGGATTTTTGAGAATCTATAAAGGTGACTTCCAAGAAAACCCCGGGCCAGTCCTTGAAGAAGTATGTCGGTCACAGCGCTAGACCTCCGAAGAGGGTCCGTTCATTTGCGTCTCTATCTCCCAAGAGGGTTTCGGTGTTAAAGCTTGAAAAGCACTTAACAGAAGAGAATACCTTCAGCACCTCATTATACACAGGGCTGGGCAAAAGCAGGTTCATATCTGTGAAGTATACAAAACCCAGACTTTATTCTTTTATTGTTATTTATTATTGTATTATTTATTTGTATTACAACTATAAACCGACTTATGCTCATCCCTGTATCTCTCCTCAACCCCTGCTTTGCATCCATCCACTCTGATCTTCCCCCAAATCTCTGCATCCTCCCAATAAAATCCCCCACAGACTCCAATACATGTAGCCCTAAGCCATCTGAGGAGTATTAGCCTAAACTCGGTGTAATAAGAACACAGAAGGCGTGAAAAGCAGCTTAAAAAACACATTCCCTTCTCCCATCCAGACCTATCAGTTATCCATAATTTCATGTGTTTGATACTCAAATTCCAGCCATCCACTCAGCCCACACTGAATTACAATCACTCCTCAAAGGAAACATATCACACCCGTTCACAGCAACATAGTACATGAATATGCTCAAAATAATACCCAACGTTTCACAAAGGTAATAATTAATGGCAAGTTTCCCTTTGACAACTGTCATCACAAAGTTTATCATTTTATCACAAAGAAATACACTGAGGATACAAATGACGAAAGAAAAATTCTGTCAAGGGGGCAGAAGGAAGTGATGTTATCTTATTAACAGAAAGATAATGAAAGTTGTTGGATTTTTTTTTTTTGAGCACTACTTCCTGGCATTGAGCTATGCATTTTACATGAACTCTCTCATATTCTCTTCCCCAAAACCTGTGCCCCAGTGTACACCTCACTTCCAGTGTTATCACTCCCGAGTCGCACCCTTGCAAGCCTCTGCGCTTCTGTACACGCTGTTCCCTTTGCCAGAGGTGACCTTCCTCCCACCCCACCACCCTGAAACATTCTTCCAACACCTCTTACCCTTATACTGAATGTCCCTTTTGAAGTCTTCCCTGTGGCACAGAGGCACACATTCCTCAGTGTACCCTTAGAAGTCCAGACTTCTCTCAGCCTCTCATCACGAGCCACAGTCCATCTACCCGCTCTACAAGAACTGTCGCTGGGGGAATTAATCCTCACGAACCTTTATAGTCCCGACATATAGAACACGGCCAGGTCAACAGTACAACAAATACTTGTGAAATAAATTAACAAATGAATACATTTCTCCCATGAAGATCTCTAGGTAAGAGCTTTTAATTTTTAAAGACAAAACACATACCAAAACTCATTCCAGGTGCCGATGTTTATAAGACCCACACCTCAAACCAGGGCCACCTGGAGGACAGTGTCCAGCCTGTAATTTACATAAGAAAACCTCTACTGTCCACTTTGCTCAACCAATAATCATTTTGCTTTTTGCTCTTTCTTGCTTACAATTTTCAAAAAGTGAGTCTCAAAGGATCTCAGGAAGGGGTGGGAGCTGCAGGCCTAACTGTACCCACCTAACGGTTAGGTCCTAAACCCATGCAGGGTCATCCTGGCTTCCCACCCGTCAGTCGAATGCGAAAAGACACTTCAGCCAAATCTCAATCAGGAGGACGAGCATCGCCTGCAGGAGGCCGCCCAGCCGCAGCCGCAGCCGCAGCCACAGGCTGGGGAAGGGCTGCTGATACGCAAACCGGGGGCGGCGAGCCCCCTGTGCCTGCTGTGTCCCGAGGTGAACAAACTCAGGAGTGGACACATGGCTGTCGCCATGCGGTCAGTGGGTGTCTTAGATGCATGCCTTCCTGCTTAGAGACCCTACAGGGGAGGCAGACGCCCCGGGGGGCCCGACCACAGCACACAGCCGTCCAGCTGGTTCTCTGCCAGGCAGCAGAGATCAAATCTCGGGAGACAAATGCGGGCCCCTGTGTCCACTGCCCAGAGGACTATTCAACCCCGCTCTCCGCCCTCAGATCGGCCGCCAGGGCATGGGGCAGTGGGCTGCGGTCTCACCCAACAGCATCCTCAACTGCAGCAGGCTATCGCCAGGTAAAGAGCAAGTCAGCCCTTTGGTTTCTTTGAGACCTGTCTGTGTGTCTTACCCAGCCAACATCACTTGCTCAGGGACACCTTGAAACGTGGGTTGTTACATGCCTCTAGATCCCGGTTTCACCCAGAGCTGTGCAGAAGGGGACTCACTATCTGCAGGGGCACACGGACGAGGCTTAGGTTCCCAGCTCTGCTCCCAACAAGCTGTGTGACCTAAGGGAAGCTGCTGAACTTCTCTGAACATGTTTCTTCACTCATAAAATGTAAGTAAGACCTGTGTTCCAGAATCGTGGAAGGTATGAGGATAACCTATGCAAAACACTCGCCGGGCATAGAATGTGGTCGGTAAACGGAAGCTAACACCTACAGTGTTTACACTGAGTGTCCGACTATAAGCTACCAGAGGGCAGTCTTGCACAGTTTTCTATGAAGTGCTGCTCTCAGCACAGGCTTATCACGAACAGCGTTGCTGGGCACACCGTGCCTACCTGTGGGCAGGCTGTATGTGATGACGCACACCGGTAAGGCTGAGGGGTCTCTGGGACAGGCAGACAAGAGGCTCCTGCCCATGACAGCTGAGCTAACGCAAGCTGAGCCTCGCCACCTGAGACAGAAAGGAAATGCTGACATTCACGCTTCTCAAAACTATTGCCACAGACTGCTTTAGAGCTAAAACAAGGACCAGTATCTCCATCCCACATCCACAGGTCAACCCCAGTATCATACGACTAAAACAAGGATAACACCAAGTCACCTGGCGGGAAGCATCGGGGAATTTGGAGCCCCACATACATGAGTGTTCAGGGTAACTGCCCCTCAGATGGAACGTCAGGGGTGGGGGTTCAGTGGCCATCTCCATTTGCTTGGGGGCCACTTCTGGCTGTCACAGGGGGTGACTGGCACCCATCTCCACTGGAGCTGCTCCATTAACATCCTGAGTATGTGTACATGTACATACGTGTGTGTGTGTGTGTATCTTCCAAAACTGCACTGTGTTTTGTCACGCAGGGTGGAAAGATGCCTCAGATAGGAGATCCCCCGGAGGAAACTCCTGTGATCAAAAGGGAAGCTGCTCTGGCTGGCGCCTGTCTATCAAAAAGCCCCTCCCTACAGGAATGGGGTCACCCTGGCCAAGTCAGGTCCCCGCATTCCCCGTGTGCCCGCCTTCCAGCAGGCAACGATCCTTCATCACCATCGTCACCCTCTGCCATGTGGAAGGGACCGAAGGAACACTCTGGCCCCCTGGTCGATCAATTCTGCTTTAACCAACACTCACTCGCACCCCAGGGTAACCTGAGGCATGGCCCCGGTAAGCCTTTCCCCAGGGTGGCAATGAAAGGGTGTTTCTTCTTTAAAAGAATCCGAGGAACCAAACAGCTTGGAGACAGAAGGTGCTTAGGCCGGGGAGCCCCCAGAGTCACCCCAGGCCTTTCATCCTGCCCTGGCTTTCTCTTCCTCTCCTCTCCCCACTCACCCCTTACAGGCTTCCTAGGGAGAGGCTCTGTCTTGCTGTACCACCCCACGTCCGCTAGCTCCTACGCTCTGACCACCTCCGAGGGTGGGATCCTCCAGACACACGTGTGCATGTACACGGCATACATGCAGCCTTGGAAGGCATGTGCCTCGTTAGTGGAACCAAGACACGGTGGACACATTTCTTTCCATGACTAAGGACCACAGCTGTGCCCACTCATTACTGAATGCTCTGTTCCTTTATTCAAAACCCCAGGGTTGATTAATGCGCAGTTCCTGAAATGGGAAATGGATCCCATGACTTCTAGAGGAAGAAGTGCAGCTCTAGACCAGAGGTCCTTGGCAAGGGGTGGGGTGAGCTGCCATCTGACCGCGTGCTCCCCTGTGTGGGCACATGGGGTGGCGGGTGAAATGGGAAAGGGTGATGCTGGCAGGTGGGGGCGATGGCCAGTCAGCAAAAGGGGTCAGCGTCAAGCTTTAATTCTTGCTTCAGGGCTTGACATCTGGGTGACTTTGGGCACAATACAATGAATGACCTGTAGGTCTCTGTTCCCCACCATGGGGATCGGGGGATCCTAACAATGCCCGTGTTGGGGTCTTGCGAGGATTAACTGGAACAATCAAGACAAAGCCCTCGGCACAGTGTTTGGCTCCTGGAAAGGATTTAATAATTACCAGCTTTTAAGAAAGTACCGTCCCTTATCTCAACTTTCTCTGCCTCTACCTTGTGTGCCATAGGCATTCTCCCCATTTGATGGATAAGAAAACTGAAGCTGAGAGACAGGCAAAGCCAGGGTCTGAGCACGGGTCAGTGTGCCATGCCCCAGGGTCACTGCAGGCCTGGGGAGCAGAATACCGCCTCGCCTGGGACATCAGGGCTCCGGGTGACTGCATGCCCTGTTTCCTTTGTCCCTGTCCCCTGCGGTTTCTTTCCAAAGTCCTGAGAAACCACAGGACCCCTCGGGAGGCAGCCAGGCAGTGTGACAGGAGACCAGCAGCAGCAGGGGGAAAAAAAAAGAAAGAAAAGAATGTTTTTCTTCTTCCAGGGATAGGTGCCCCGCAGCGGGCCCTGGGGGAGGGGGTGCTCCGCGGCAGGCCCCAGCCTTCTTTCGGCCCCTGCCCTTCGCGGGTGGGGCCACAAGCCTACTGGGTCCTGCACTTGGGTGGGGCCTCCCTGCCCGGGAGCCGCAGGGAGACTGGCAGCCCAGGCGGGCCCACGGCACTGCCCCAGAGAGAGGAGGCAGACTTGGGAGGAGCAGCGGCCTGAACCACTGCTCCCAACCCCCACGGGCCTTCTGGATTTGTCCCAGAGTCCTCCAGAGAGACAAGGGCCTGGTTCTGTGACCCCTGACCCCGCCTCTCTGTCCCCAGACCCCACATGACTGCAGGCTCGGGGAGACCAGCTCGGAGGCCTGCGCAGGCCGCTCGGGTGTTCCTGAGCTCTGCTGAATTCAAATGAGGCCGCCCGCTCTGCAAAGTGAAACTTGGGCACCGCTGGCCTTCACAAGGAGCCGCGGCTAGCCCATCCCGACACCCCTGGCAGCTTCAGGTCAGTCATCCTCGTCCAAATGTCTGAATCACAGCTTCAGGGAACCCTTTTCACACAGCAACCCAGCTGAGAGCCATCTGCACTTCAACTTCAAAAGTGGACCTACATGAATCCCACACTCGGAAGCCAGCTCGCCAAGGAAAAACGTACCCGGCGTATTACATGGAAAGTCAGGCCACCAAACCAGTGAATAAAACGATCTAAATTGGGAGCTAAGGCGGGACATATCTGCGCAGTGACAATACATCTTGGACGGAGATATCAAAATATAAAAGTCATTTCTGGGTGAAAAATCATGAATGCTTTTTATTTCCTTCTTTGTGTTTCTCGGTATTTTGTAAAAGCGCACTGCGGAATGTTTGGCGTCGAATAAAAAGCTCGTTTTTGAAAAGCCTCCTTTTTTCTTTTTGATTTTCTTCTTTTGCATTCCACACTCGCCAGCCCGCTTGAACTCTGTGTCCAAACACCTTTCTCCCCCCAGCACAAGCCCGAATAGGGAGTTTTTGGAGCAAAGTTAGAGCCACCATCAAGGCGAAGCTTGAAAAGAGGAAACAGACCAGCCCAGCCCTTTCTCCCTTCAATTCCTCCCCAAAATCAGAGTGGAAATTAAATTAAATTGTAGGTCTTCAGCATGCCCCCAGCTTGGGGTGACTGACCTGGTAAATAGCTATTGGTAAAATTGCAGAAACGTCGTGCAGGCAAGAAAACAAATCAAAACAAGAAGTAAGAAAAGAAACACATTTTAAGAAGAATAAAATCAATGGCAAGGTTCCTCTGAACTGCCAGGCCAAGGAGGAGGAAGAAAGCCAAAGACCCCAGCGTCTTCCTTTCGCGTAGTAAGTGGGGAGGCGCTGCGTTCTGAGCAGCAGCTTTGTGCTCCGAGGCCTGTGCCCCTCCAGCGGGCAGAGCCAGGCGCCTGGAGTCACCGGGCAGGACCAGCCCAGGGCTGCCAGCAAAGGTGCCGCCCGCGCCTGGTGGAGCCACAGCGCCACCAAGTGGCCACTTGGGAAATGGCTGCACAGGGGGCAGGGAAGAAGTCCAGGGCTGGAAGCTTCCAGGGGCCCTGAGGGAGGGTCTGGAGCAGAGCCTGGCCCGCCAAGCTGTCACTCCAGGCCCTGGGGTAGAAGCCTGCAGACGAAAACCAGCTGTCCCAGCGCAGGGCTGGCCTGGAACCGGCTGCCCTAGAAGATGTTCAGGGGCTGCTTTTGCAATTCAGGACCTGTGCTCCTCCAGCAACTAGCTCCTAGTTAAAAAGGTTTGTTTCCCAGCAAGGGTGGGGTTAGCAAAGGGAGATCTGATGGGCAGCAGAATTACCAGTCACACCCTCGGAGGTTGCTGAGAGGCACACGCTCACAGCCATGCGTCACATATAGGGTCGAAGGACTGTGAGACTGGCTACTGGGTACATGGGCTGGGTCACCCTCCGCAGCCCTGCAAGGTCCACCCACCTAGGACACATCTCTCTCTCCTATATTATGGAACGCGATTCCATGTGCTACCCGGGACAGGATCTGGACCTCAGAAACAAATTACAGGGAAACTCAAGAGAAGAACATGTGATCGCTAACCACAGACCACTGGAGGAACAAAACCTAGAGGGAAAAAAAGTCCTCAGAACACCAACCAGGAATATGCCTATTAATGAGAATATTAGATAACGGGATAGTGGAAGAATGCAGCAATTGCTACATGTGAATCACCGACCTAACTCCTTTATGCACATCATCTTGCTGAACTTTAGCTACCACCTTAGGAGATGGGCACTCACATAATTTTGGTTTTAAAGAAAAGGAAAGGGAGGTACCCAGAGGTTAAAGTCAAGGCCTGTGCTGGCAAGTGGCAAAGCCAGGCCTGGATCTCAGAACCTGGAGCCACTCACTGCTTACTGTTCCTCAGCCCCCATTTCCATCCAAACCCCTTTCCCAGGCAGGGATCCAGGCTTCGTGGGGCCTAAAGCTTATACAATTTTCTGGAAAGAGGGGCAGTTTCTTTAAGGAAAAATGAGGTTATAAATATATAGCTAGGTACAGGGCTTAGAGGCCCCAGGTAGGTGGGGGGTTGTTGCTTCATTATCTCCAGAGTAAACCACCTGTGCTCTCCAGAGCCCCCTTGTGTGGCTTTCCTGAAACAAGCTGCAGTAACTCCTCCCAGCCTTGGCCTCTGCAATCGACAGCCATGCATGCCCCCCGTTTCTCCCAGAAACTACCTTGACCCCAGTCACCCAATAACACCACACTGCCAAGGACAAGGAGTGCTCTTCAGTCTTTCCCCTCTGGAGAAATGTGCACCCCTGACATTTCCTCTCCCGGAGACTCCTCTTCCAGAGTCCTGGATGTCATCCGTTCCTGGTGTTTCCTCTTACCGCCTGGCCTCTCTTTCTCTGTGCTCCTCATTAGTGGAATGTTTGTCACCTGCTCCTTAAATGTCCAGGTGAATGTGACAGAGGAAAGAGGGTAAGCTCAGAGACAGTCAGTCCTGAGGTGTCACTCCGACCCCTAGTTAAGAACAGTGTGACCGTCAGCAAACAAGTCACCTCTCTGAGCCCGTTTTCCCTTCTGTACAATTAGGTTGATACACTATAAGTTATTTAAAAGACGAAATGAGATAATATATGTAGTGTGCTCAATAGGACGCTTGACACACAGTAGGGCTTCGCAATCGCTAGAGGCATCGGCAGCCCTGAGTTCCAGTCCATCTCTCTGTCCTGGGCACGAGATGACTACTTCCAACCCCTATTTCTTCTTAGCTGGGGGTCCCTCCCAGGAGCTCATCTTGCCTAAAAGTGCCCCTCCCCCTTCTTCCTGCTGATTTCTGAACAGTACCACTGACCAGTCAGCACGGAGACAAGAAGCCCAGGACCCACCCAGAGTCCACCCCCCACTGCACCAAAAATCTCCCTCGGTCCGTGCCGAGGGTGCCCCCTCAGCCCGCGCTCCCCTCTCCTGCCGTGCCCAGGTTCTTCTGGCCTCGCCCTTGGACCTCTGGCCGGCCTCCTAAATGACAGGCCTCCCCGCTGCCTCCAAGCCATCCTCCTGGACGGAAGAGCGACCTTCCTCAGCTGCAGCTCACGCACGGCCTGCTGCTTTTCTTCGCCCAGCCTTGCGATGGGTGTCTTTCCTCTTCCAGCAGTATGAAGTTCGACCCTAGCACAAAGCCCAGGATTATCAGATTCCTGTCGCCCACGTGCCTGTCCCATATCCCCCTAAAATCCCTTGAAGGCTTGTCCTACAGGATTCTCTCCTAAAGGAGTCCCTCGGACATCCCGAAAGATCTGTACTCCCCAAACCTGGCCCAGGCACCCTCCCCTCTGTGCCCGTGCGCACCCTATGCCACCACGTGGAACGCTCACCTTTCTCTCTGCCAACTGCCCTCAGGGCCCAGTTCCAATGTCACGCCCCTTAGAAGCCCTCGAGGATGCTCCCTCCAAGTCTGGGACCGATCCTCTGTGCATACCCCAATCACAGCACTATTCCAACCCTATGACATTAGTATTCATCTCCCATTTCCCAGGCTACGTGGTGGCTTCTTTGAAAGCACCAACAACTCGAAAGGTAAAAATGCAGTGGTCAGGAGGGCAGGTTCTGGAACCAGACACCGTGAGGACAAATCCCACAGACGGGTGAACTTACACCCCCTCTGGGTGCCGACACATTCTTATCGGTACCGTGGGATAGTATGGGACCTCCCTGAGAGGCTGAGGGAGGGCAAAATGGCTGAAAACAGCACCTGACCTAAGCCGCGCTGACCAAGAGAGGCGTCATGCCTGCCGCTTAATTTTAAATGTTCTAGTAGCCACATTGAAGAGCTTAAAAAAAAGAAACACTGAAAATAATTTTAATAATGTTCATTTAACCCACTATACCTCAGGTGTTATCATCACAACGTGAAATCAATATTTGAAAAATTATTCGTGAGCTATTCTATTTGATTTTTTCATCTGAAAAAATGAGTCTTTGAAGTCCTCTGCATTTTACACTGTGAGCCTCTCGATTCAACGAGCCACATGGGAAGTGCTCTGGGCCACGTATGGCTGCTGGCGGCCGTGCCGGGCCTCCTGCTCCAGGCCGCTCCCCTGGGAAAGGACTCCTGGAAGCTTGTGCCTGGTTTCCTCCAGACTTCACGCCACGTGCCCTTCGTCCCGTTGCCGATTCTGCACTTCATCCTTCCACGGAAATCAATCATAGCTGTCATCACGTGACTATATGCTGAGTCCCTGGGTCCCTCCTCAGGAGCCATCAGACCCAGTGAACCCCCTGCATTCACAGTTTTCATGAGGACGGCGTTTCCGTACTGGTCTGCAAAGCTGGGTGGTCCCTCCCACCTCCATGCACTCCCCATTGGTAGCGCTGAGCCTTAATGTGCACCCATTGGATGTAACGGTCCATTTAAATATCTGAGCTGAGTGGCAGACAGAGGAGCCCATTTTCAGTCATCTCTGCCCCCCAAGAGCAGCACGTCACTCTGAAGGGGAATTAAATATTTACTGAGTATTAATGATATGTACTCTCTAGCCTAATGGCCTTTCTGTGGGAGGACATGATAAGCAATGTAGAGGAGGTTAGCACTACAGCATCATACGCCGTAAGCGGGTATTTTTATAATAATGCCGCCCTAAGACACAGGTGTTATTCTTTCCATTTCACTGATGATTCACAATTTGCCAAGGTCACTTGGGACATCCTGCCCAAAACACATTTATTACATGGCAAACAATAATTAACCTTATTTTAAAACAAACAAAAGGTGAGCACACCATATCCAGGACGGCTATGTAGCATTTCATGAACGCAGGCACTGAGGACACCAACATGCGGTCAGAGCTGCCTTACGAATGGCTGTGACTTCACCTGGCTGGCCCGCTCTCTCATTCGTGCATTCTCTCAGTCAGCTGCCGCAATGTGACCTGCACGCGGAGGCCCACGCGACAAGCAGCCAGGGCCCTCAATCCAACAGCCTGCAAAGAACGCAACCTGGTCGAGAACCATGGAGTGAGGCTGGGCCTGGATCTCACCCTTCTTGAACCTTCAGAGGACCGTGCCCGCCCCCCACCCCATCGCCACCGTGACAGCTAAGGCACGACCACGGTCCCGGTCCACAGAAACGTGAGATCACAGGTGCTGCTGTTTTGAGCTGCTACATGAGGGGCAGCTTGTTAGGCAGCACTGGCTAACCTGTGCAAAAGTGAAGCACCAAGAACAGTGCCTGACACACAGTAGGTACTCAAACACTTGCTGAATGAGCCAATGAAAATTAAATTCTAAGGGGGAGAGTGACTACTTTGAGTCTCATTTAGATTAAGGCAGGGTATAAATGAATACTTGGAGAAATACCGCCCTCCCTGCCAGATCTGAACAGCCCCCGCCGTTGGGGCCAGCCTGCCGGGTTGCTGCAGTCTGGTCTCCGCCTCCTCACCGCCCGCGCCCAATCTGCCCTCACAGGCAGGGTGTGGGGTCTCCCCACAGCCCCCAATCCAGAGCTTTTTCAGCACCTCCAATACCAGCAATGTCAAGGCCAAAAGCTGAAAAGGCCCTCCCAGTGCTACCCTCACCTGCCCCCGCCTGCATGGCCTTAGGCCCATAAAACTACGCAGGGCGCCCCTGGGCTGCAGCTGAAACGCGCTGCCCCCCACCCCTCGGCTAGTGTAAGAAACTGCTCTCAGCAAACTGCCTCACAGCCCAGAATGTCCTAAGTTAATCTACTTTTATGGGCACTTCTAAATTGCTCTCCATCTCCTGGTTAAATTACAGCCTGCCCCACTCTAATGAGAGGAGGAATTCCTCAGTGATGTCTCAGAGGCAACTCCATGGCACTTGCTCAGTAGGCCCCCTGGCCTTCCCCACTGTTAGCCAAGCCCTAGCAGGACCCTCCCCTTACCCTCCTGATCACCTCACCCACAGATGAGATGCCATGGTAACTGTCCTTAAGATCCACTCGAGAAGCTCAACGCGTGTGCAAACGTCCGCTTTTAAATATGCCAACAGGCTGTGCCTCGACATGCCCTCTCACCAACCACACAGCAACTCCATTTGTGTACTCTGCTCATGTCCCCTTCCCCTTCCCTCGCTGAGTGAAGGGAGGTCCTTCTCTCCATTATGCATCTAAGTCCCTGCAGTGTCACTGGCCCAGTCCTGGGCGAACCTCTCATAAAAGGGAACCTCCTTCCCGCCCGTCAGATTCCCACATCACCCAGTTCTCCCCTCACCGTTGCTCCTTTTATTTATTCTCGCCTGCACACACATGTGGACACAAAGACACATATGCACACACGAACAGCTGCACCTCTCTCCCGTAGTGTATGGCCCAATCAGAAAGACAGTATCTTAGCATCGCACGCATTTGTAACTAACAAAATTAAGTGAAAGCTCAGCTACAGGAAAACACAAAAAGGTAGACGGCAGCGGGGGGCCGGGGGGGACATCGTGCACCTCTGTGTCAGTGGTCCATGGAGGGGTCCCATGGTGGTGTCTCCCCAAAAAAAAACTAAGTGAAAAATAAAAGTCATTAGTGTGAAGGATCAAACTAATTAAATCAGCAAATAAAGGGCTGATTTATGATTTTCTTATGAGGGACTGGGACACTGAGCAGGTCACACTGATACATCACGTGGAGGTCCTGTGCACACAACTCACAGGTGCGTAACCACACCCCACATACACATGTCCACACTCACACCTGTGCATGCACACCCACTCACACATGCAAGCCCACACGTGAACCTGCTGGTTTGTAGATAAGGAAGCTGCGAGAGGGGCGGGGGTGGTGACTGGCCCAACGGGGTTCCCACGCAGGGCAGAGGCCGAGCCCGGCCCCCCTCCCAGATGAGACCATGCAAGTCCTCACCACTGCCAGAGTATCCTGGGGGCTGCCACCAACAGAACCCGCCAGGAAGCCTAGTTCTCATTGTACCAAAAGACCCCGCCAAGTCCAGATCCAAGTGAGTAATCAGACACGATCATTATTGTGGGCTTTTAAAAAGCTAGAGAGAAAAGAAATGATAAAGGACTCCACTCAAACCCCAACCAGAATGAGGGACTGTCCCTCCAAACTTGAAAGGAGTTATTCCATGATCAAGACAAGGAAGAGTGTGGTATGACAGGTGTCCGTGAGCCCATAGTGATATATAAATAAATGACTGAATAGACAAATTAATGGGGGAGAAAAGAACAACATTTCCTTACAGAGAAATTCCAATAATATATGTAAATACCTCCCCTCCAAGGAATGGGCTTCCTTCCCCTTCTGTTGAGTCTGGGCTGGGCTACGTGTCTCTCTTCTAATGAACAGACTATGGAAAAGAATAAAATAGCAAGTTTACAGTGGAGAAACCTGGTAGACACCATGTTATCTGAGTGATCGAGGTCAGCATCACCAGGGATAAACCAGGTTGATATCAAGTGCCCCTGACTCAGTGCAATGAGCACGCATCACATCCGTGGTCTTCCCCCAACTCCAGTCCATTATGAGGAAACAGCGCACAGGCCAGAAGTCCCCAGAACTGTCAAGGCCTTTAAAAACAAGGAAAGAGGCACAGCCTCTGTGGAAGACAGTATGGAATTTCCTCAGAAAACTAAAACTGGAGCTGCCTTTTGACCCGGCGATCCCACTGCTGGGATCATACCCTAAGAATCCTGAAGTACCAGTTTGAAGGAACCTGTGCACCCCAATGTTCAGAGCAGCACAATTTACGAGAGCCAAGCTCTGGAAGCAACCTAAGTGCCCATCAGTAAATGAGTGGATCAAAAAACTGTGGTATATTTACACAATGGAATACTATGCAGCAGAAAGGAAGAAGGAGCTACTACCCTTTGCGACAGCATGGATGGAACTGGAGAGCATTATGCTAAGTGAAATAAGCCAGGCAGTGAAAGTCAGGTATCATATGATTTCACCTATAAGCGGCCCCTAATCAACAAAACAAACAAGCAAGCACAATATGACCAGAGCCATTGAAAGAAAGAACAAACTGACAGTCACCAGAGGGGAGGGGGAAGAGGGATAATGGGGGAAAGACGGGGAAGGTTGGTCAAGGAACATGTATAAGGGACCCATGGACAAAGCCAAATGGGGGTAGGATTGAGGGTGGGAGGGGCCGGTGGGTGGGGCAGGGGAAAGTAGTGGCAGGAAAATGGAGTCAACTGTACTTGAACAACAATAAATAAAAAAATTTAAAAGTAAAAAAAAAAGAAGAAAACAAGGAAAGCCTGTTAGACACTGCACAGACTAGAGAAGACCAAATGCAATGTGGGATTCTGGGCTAAATCTTCAAACAGAAAAAAAGGGGCTATGAATAAGAAACCAGTGAAATACAATAAAGTCTGCAGTTTAGCTACAAGCATTGCACCAACATTAATTTCTGAGTTTTGACAACGCCAGGGTTATGGAAGATGTTACCAACAGGAGAAACTAGGTATGCAGAGGGGTATGCAGGAACTTTCTTCACTAACTTTGCAACTTGGGGGGTAATTCTAGAATTATTCCAGAATAAAAAGTTCATGTTTAAAAATGTACTTGATATAGCAAGTGTATAAATGGCCCAAACCATCACCTGCCCCCAGGGATTCTACAACTGGACAGTGTCAGAAGGGGACACACAGTTTCATTGGCAGCAGATCCATGGTCCACCATTAAACGCCACAGAACAGCCACTGTGTGCCAGGTGCTTTATCTCTGATTCCCCAACAGTTTTCATCAATGGAAAAATGACCATGGGGAATGGCAAGTGACCTTGACAAAGTCACAGCATTCTGGTGTGCACCTGAATCAGTGCTGGCCCCAAGCACACGTCTTCCACCAGCCCAGGGCCCCTTCCGATCCTAGAACTGTGGAAGACCACCACCTCTTCCCAGCAGGGCCCTCCATGCTCTGTAAGAGACCAGGGAGGGGTCCTCGGTCAGATGGATTGCACATTTCACAAGCTCAGCTCCTTGGAGTGAGATGTTCTGCTGAGAACTGGTACAGAAAAGAACCACTAGGTGGCGACAGACACCATCAACGTTAAGGAGAGGTGTACCCGCAGGGACAAAAAGCAAAAAACCCCTAGAATTTCGCTGAGAATATGCCTTGGCCACGTGGCATTTTGGGGGAACCTAGAGTCCCCAGACATCCCTACCAATGACAGCACACAGGCAATGTGATCTAATGAGAATCGACAGAACTGATCTAGAAAGCTTTATACTAATCTAGACCATATCAATGTCACCCTTAGCAATTATGTAGGTGTTATTTTTATCCATGGTTTCATCATTTTTTCTATCTTTGTTCTTCCTACCTTTATTTTCTTTACTTATAAAACTAAAATTTTAAGTAAACCGCTTTAAATCCTCTTGGCGGCAAGGCCTAGTATGAGGATGCTTAATAGTTCGCAAAGATATGTGACTTTTGAAAAGCAATGTCCTCGATTTTCAGTTTTTCAGCCCCAAGCTGAAGTTGGTCAATTTGTAGAAGCAGCTGCAAAACCTGACTTAAACACTAGAAGGCGCCGTAGCCCAAGAGTCTGGCTGGTGCAGACCTGGTCAGGCTCCGCCAAGAGAAACACCACAACGAGAAAATGCCCCCTCCAGACCTCATCACCACCCCATTATCCGAGCTGCAAGATTCAGGCCCTCTTCAGCCTTGCACCTTCGAACCCCCACCTTCCTATGTTCATCCCCAGGGGTGGTCAGTAAGTAAGCAGCTGGGGACACAAAGGTGCAAATGAGGACCATTCGGTCTGCATTTACATTAAACCCTGCATTTACATTAAACCCGTGCCAAGAGCTGCAGGGATAAGAGATGGGGACGCTGAACATCTGCAGAGCACATGACTTTACAGGACACTTTCTTCCACACACAATGCACACGTACACACTGCCGCATTACACTGTCACTAGCAGCCCTTAGGCGGTCCCATCAGCCACCTTGCAGATGAGGAACCTGAGTCCCAAAAGTGCAAAGTGACTTCTGTGGCCCGTTTGGAAGTCCAACTCAGCCTGGGGAGGTTTGTGCTTTAGTGCAGAAGCTCCCCAAAGGCAAACAGGAGCCCACTGCCAGGAGTCCCGTCCCTGGTGACCTGGAGTTGGGATGAACCTGGGGCGGGTGCTGCTGGAGGGTCCATGGCGAAGAGCTGCGGCCACTCTCAGGGCCCTTCATCTCAGAGCGAGGGCCTCAGTGGCGATAAGTTGGGCACAGGGCACAATGCCACGGCCCATGAATATGTTCTATTTCGAAATCAGAAGAAAAATGAACACAAACTTGGGACTGAAACAAATGTCTTAATATGTAAAATTAATATGTCCATGTGTACACCAACATAGTTATAAAGTATAATTTTTTGTAAGGAAGGGGCCGAGGAAGGTACAAGTGCCCAGGGCTCATGACAGTCAGAATGCAGCCCCGAGCAGCCAGCGGTAGGGAGCAGGGTCCCTGATTCACCACTTGGGTTAGGGATTCTAGAAGCAGAGAGACCAGCCGAGTGCCCCCCATCTTGGCCATGAATCCATTCCGCTTGACACTGGCTGCTGGACTTCTGAGCACCCTCATCCCTGAAGAGGGGGAGGAGGTGGCCAAGCATCCTGGGGAGCGGGGGGGGAGTCTCAGGAAGGGGAAGAGGGAGGAAGAGGGAGGAGGAGGAAGGAGGACGAAGGAGGAAGAAGAGGGAGGGCCTCGCCCCGAGTGAAGGAAGGACTGACCGATGCGAGATGACAAGCAGCGGGAACGTCTGGGGAACATGGCCCACTTGGGGCTCAAAAAGCAGAGAGTCAGCATTGAGGTGCCATCCCCTCCAAAACAAGAGCTTTGATTTGAAGTGAAGGAGGATGAAGAGAGGAAGAGTGTGTGGCCCAGGGGAAGAAGAGCAAGCTGAGAGGGCCCTGGCCGCAGTGAAGGCCAAGTCCACTGGCTTCCAGTGCTGCCCCACCTGCAAAGACCTGGGAGAGATGACCAGGAAGGGGGCACATTTTAGCTCCTTTCCGCCAGCGTCACAGGAGATTCAAGGACCTGGAGAGGGGCTGGGATTGGCAGATCAGAGACTCAAATCAGTTCAAGTGTTGCTGTCATTTAGAAGAAAAATTTTTTTAAAAGATGCAAAAGTACTAAGATGTTTATGGTAGCCTTGTTGTGAAAAATGGAACCCAAAGCCCCAGCCTTGGGGACCTAAGAAAATAATGGTCCATTGACTCACGGGCCCTCATGCCATGGCAGGAAAAGGGACAGGTCCCGCCAGGGACCTCTGGTCACGGCATCAAGGAAGCGTCGGACACATTCCATCTTCAGGCCACCGCCACGCATTCAAATTTTCTGACACTGTTTTAATATCACAGCTGGTTTGAGAACGAACAGTAACAGTCTCAAGCATCACTATTGTGGCCTGTTTGCCCCCTGACATTTGTCACCACCTTCTCTCCTTTTACGAAAGTAATTACTCAGAAGAGCGCTCTTGGAACAAAGGCTCAGCCACCCCCATCACCCATGTGCCCGCATGTATCACCGTGTGCACACACACATGTCCACACACTCCGCAGTGCCACTTAGCGATTCCCAGCTCTCGAGTCAGGGCAAGTGGTGGCCCTTGAGGCCAGGTCATCAGCACGGGGAGCAGCTCAATGCAGCTTTTCTCTCCAAAGGGGTGTTGGCTAAGCACGCAGCACTCAGTGCCCTGAGCCTGGACAGGGTTTACAAAAGGAGGAAGACTTTTCAGTGCCTGGAAGGACTCCCCACATGTGCTGCTCCCTTCTTTCCAGCGCTCCTGTGCCCAGTGGTCCTTCCAGGATGAGAAGAGGGACATGTGCCTGCTGGAGACTCCTTTGGGAACTCGGCACTCCACCCTGCGCCTGGAAATCCACTTAGGAGACAAACAGTCCTCAAGCTGCAGCTGGGTGCGAGGCAGGTCCAAAGGCGAAACTGAGGAATCACCACGTTTCTGGGATATGGAATTTGAGAGCAGAAGAAAAGATGACACCAGAGACTAGGAAAACACCAGCGGTTCCCATCCTGTTACCGAAACACCCTGTGTGGCCAAAAGGTAAAAAGAAGGGAGAAGTGTTTCGTGGCATGGTTTATATAATAAGATTAAACTAAAAGTCAACATGTTCCTAACACTTGATAGTTGTGTTAAGCAAACTGTGACATTAGTTTCGCAGACTATTATACAGGCATTAAACCGAAATGCAAACACAAGGAACGTAAGAATGCAGAAAAGCAAAAACAAAAGGTGAGGTCAAAAGTGAGAATCAGACCACGAGGTCTGAGATCCTGACTGCAAAACCCAATCAGGTCCCGATAAGAGAGACCTCCAGAAATGCAAATGCATGACCAGGAGGCTGGGGTCCAGTAGGAGCTTTTTTATTTTAATATCAGATTGTTTTGAATATAAATATGGGTTAAAGGGTGTTAAAACAGAAAGAGTGCACCTCAGAGAGATGGCAGCAGAGAAAAGTATCCACCCTCCCCCTACGGCTTCCCCCTAGGCCACGGTCAAGTCTATCTAGAGCGTGGGGTTAGCATCTCCCATGACCTCTCCTCTTCCCTTGACTGCAGGTTAGGAGCAGCCCTGATGGGACATCTGGGGGCTGCCTGCCTCAGAGCAAAGCGTTTCCACCTTCTCTGGCCATGAGGATCCCCGTGTCTCCGGTCACCCTGAAGTCCCCTCTCTTCCCTCTTATGCCTAGTCCTCTGAGTTCTACGTCCACCTTCTTCTCAGCCACTCCAAGCAGCAGGTGCCCTCGCCCATTCTGCCTGTATTCACTACCTAAGGTTGTTCAGTTCACACCTTCTCTTCCAACTCCTGGCTTCAAGCCTCTGGCCACCTGGGGCTGACTCCACTTCAACTTTCTCCTCCCCTGACTGTACCAGACATTCAAGATAGGTTTGCAGAATGAATGAACCGCTCCTCCCTCTCTCCCTGGATTGGGGCTGGAACAGTCGGAAGAGGAGGCCTGAAAATGAAATGAAATGGGCATTCTTGCCCTTGGTACAACCACCTTGAGACCCAGTCAGGGAAGAGAGTACCGGCCACAGCCAGGGAGCCCCGGCAAGGGCAGGGGGTTCAGGCCTCCCAGGTCCCCTCTGGAGAAGCAGGGAAAACGCAATGAGCAGGTCAGTCCCTCCTGGCCGAGAGGGGGGCTGCATCAAGTTCCGATCTCACACTTACTTTAATTGCCAGGAAACAGACCTTCTCTGTCTGTCATTATGACTTGATTGAGTCATAACAGCCAGGAAGCAGGAAGCCAGGTCCATTAAAACTGGCTGGCAAGGTGAGACGATACATCAGGAGCCCGGGCAAGGGGCACTGAAGACCAGACACTGCTCAGGCCCCCCGGTGCGTCTTCCACCCTGCCCCACCCCAGCTCCACCCAAGCCACCCACATGGCATGTTCCCAGTTCACCCACTCAGTGCCACATATTCAAGTCTGGACACATACACAAGACTCACCGAAAAGTCGGTGGTGGTCACTTTCTCAGAACCATAATAAGTGCAGGCTGCCAGGTGCACAAGACTATAGGTGTAGAGTTCCATGGGTACAGGTGTCCACAGAAGTAAAGGTACAGAGCAGATTGGCAGTGGTCTCAGGCAGGCCACTGCAGTGGTGACAGACTGTGAACAGGCATGGGAAACCTTCAGGGCTCATGCAAATATTTTTGGGTTTTTTTTTAAGATTTTATTTATTTTATTTTAGACAGAGGGGAAGAGAGGGAGAAAGAGAGGGAGAAAAACATCAATGTGTGGTTGCCTCTCGCACGCCCCCTACTGGGGACCTGGCCTACAACCCAGGCACATGCCCTGATAGGGGAAGCAAACCGGCGACCCTTTGGTTCTCAGGCCAACGCTCAATCCACTGAGCTATACCAGCCGGGGTAGCTCATGCAAATGTTTCAAAACTGCATCGTGGAGACGGCCACAGACCTTTACACACTTACTAAAAATTCACTGTGTTGTACATTTACCATAGGTAAACTTGATAGTATGTAAATTATACCTCAATCAAGCTGGTTTAAAAATAAAAAGTGGGTGGCCAGGAAGGCAGCTCAGAGGGAGAAGAAATCAAGCATCACTCTTGCACCTGGCACCTGTCGCCAGCAAGTCTTACCAAGAATATCCCCTGCCCCCAGGCACTGCTGGCCCCACCTGTGTGGCCCCGGGCACGCCTCAGGCTTCTCATCTGTGAAACGATGCAAATAATACTGACTTGCATGTGTGATGTCACCAGAAGGTGGCATGATGTCAGCACTCAAATGCCTTTTTTAGCTTTTTCTCTCAATTTAACAGGTACTTCAAGAGACCACTGCAGTATGCCCAGTACTGTGCTAGGCACCTTGGGTGATGCAAATATAATAGAAAAAGTGCTACTTTCATGTTTACAGCCTTGTGGATACACTTAAAGCAACTCAAGGCAGCTGAGGATGAAACCTCATAACCAGGGTCTAAAAAGTCAGTGCCTGAAAAGCCCAGAGGTCAAGCTGTGGCATGGGTGGAGGGGGGCGTCCCCAGGGAAGGCTTCTCACAGAAGCTGGGGCCCAGCCAGCATGGACGAGAGACAGAAGATCAGGGAAGAACATGGCTTCCCAGTCCCAAGCCTGGTTTAAAATCCGGATTCTGACATTGACTGGCTGCGACGCTGGGCAGGATTCTTAACATCTCAAGCTGCACAGAGCAAACAGAACCCCTTGCCAATGTCTATCAGGAGGACAAAGACAGCACGGAGTGCCACAGGGCCTGGCACATAGTAGGTGCTCAGTTATCACTGGGCACCTTGTGCCATTTCGGAGAGGTGGCCATGCATAGGCAAGGAGGAGGAAGAGCATCCGGACAGGAGGACACCTGATTACAATGGAGATGAAGACAGACTACGGAGGGGCCGTGAAGGGACCCGCCTCCCAGAACACGCTTTCCTTGATCTTGTCCGTCTCCCTCAGAAGACCCCCTGGATTCCAGACCTCAAGGCCAAAATGCCAGCCACAGAGAGCATCCGCTGTCCCTCCTCCACCTCAGCTCTGGGTCCCCTTACAAACAGCGAAGGAGGTCCCTGAAGCCTGCCCGACCCCAGAGGGAAGATGAGAGCCATTTGTTTCAGGGAAGAAACAGGTTGCATCTGTCATCCGTCTCAGCCTAAGTGGGCTGTCCTCATGAGCCTGATGTGTGCTCATAAAGGAAAAATGTGGGAGGACCAAAGGGACGAGAAGAAAAGGGAAGTCGCACCGGCAACGTGAAGGCCCCGGAGTCAGGCTGGGGCAGCAGAGTCAGCAGGGCCTCCCGGAACCTGGGAGCAGAACCAGGGCGGAAGAGGGGCATGGGGAGCCTCAAGACAGGCACCTCCCAGACAGGCCAGAGAGTGAGCCCCTCCTCCCACCAGTGTGGGGGCAGGGTGGGGGCGGGGGGCTTGCTAGCTTCCCCAGCCTCACCTTCAAAGGCAAAAAATACAACTTCGGTTCCAAAAACTCCTGGAGATCTGTCAACAAGTAACAGAGGCAACACCCTTTGACTTTGGGAGGGAACGCTACCCTTTAGAGTTGACAGAGCTAAGCTGGCAAGTGGGTGACCTTGAGCTCAGTCATTTGGCCTCTGCGAACTGGAAGGCCTGATGAACAGAGGTCCTCGCAAGGCTATCGCGAGGGTTGGCATGACCACAGATGTTCATGTCTGGCAACATTGTCTACTGCTTAGCCTTGGGTTTAGAGCCCGGTGGTACCGTCTGATAGCTGTGTGATCTTTGATAAGGTACTTGCCCTCTCTGTGCCTCAAGTGTCCTCCTCTGTAAAACAGGGATCACAGTCGTGCCAACCTCGTGTGGTCACCATGAGGAATAAATGAGCGTGTAGTGCATACCCATGTTTCTGAGCATGCCTACACACAGTAGCCGCCCCCCATCTGCGGTTCCACCTTCCACGGTTTCAGTTAACCACAGTTGGAAAACATTAAATGGAAAATTCTGGAAATAAACAACTCAAAAGTTTTAAGTTGCGCACTGTTCTAAGTAGCCTGGGACGTGACTCATCCCTTTGTCCAGCGTCTCCACCCTGTGGGCGCTCCCCGTCCGCAGTCACCCAGGAGCTGTCTCCGTGAGCAGACAGTTGTGGAATCACAGTGCCTGCATCCCAGTCGCCCTTATCTTACTTGATAATGGCCCCAAGCAGAAGAGCCGTGCTGCTGGCAGTAAGGATGCGCCGGAGGGGAGGTACAGAGTGCTTCCTGTAACGGAGAGAGTGCGCGCAGGGAATCACGTGGCACATACGCTGTTTGGTACTGTCTACGGTTTCAGGCATCCAGTGGGGGTCTTGGAACGCATCCCCCGTGGATAAGTGGGGACCACAGTGTGTATGTGTATTGTGGGGGGGGTGTCTTCACACAATACTTGGAACACGGAATTGCCATGGTGTTACCAAGTGCTTTGCTGGCTAACATCGATGCAATTGGCGTTCATTGTTGGTACCCAACCACAGGGAGGGTCATAACGGCCTCGACAATGCAGAGCGCGTCTCTCCTGTATGAGGCCCCTGGGTTGTCTCCATACGACCTGACACCTGCAGTGGCATCTGTCAGAGCTGATCGTGCACACCCAGCACCAGAATTCTCTATCACAGTTCCCACTGGCCAGTGGGCGGCAGTCCAAGTTCACCCAGAGCAGGTCTCTTACTGGCAGTCAGGGCCACAGCCTGGGGACAAAGCCACGCACTAGAGGGACTGCCACCGCTCTCGCTCTCCCAGGGCTGCTGTGCCTGGTGGAGTCCTCACACCCACACACCCATGGCATGAGCACGGCCAAGCTCACCCAGGACTACAGGCCCATAGCAGCGAGGGCAATGCTTCTGCCCACAAGGGAAGGGTGACTGGAACCAGTCAGGGATCCTCAAGGCCCTCTGGCTTAAAGAAAAAAAATCATTATTCAAAAGCAAAAGCGAGTCCCTGGGTTTGGGGGACACACACCCACCGGGTTGGTAGGGGTGTCTGCAGAAAAGATGAGATGGAGGGAGGTGCTTCAAGAGGAAAGCACTCCAGCAGGGAGGTCTCTGCCTCCTCCTGCAGCCTCCAGATACCCCAGGTCTCCATCAATACGGCAGGTCAGCGGAAGGGCTCCCCGTGGATGTCCTTCTCCCCAGACACCGTAGCTACCTGTGTTCGGGCTCTGGGGGCCTCTCTGTCCAGCCAGATCAACCAGCCGCGCTGAGCGGCAAGCGAAACTGTAGCCCATCAGGGGCCACGGAATCAAGGCAGAGCCCTCTATCCACCCTCCCTCCCAAACCCCAGGGACACCCTCACGTGGTGTCTTCTCACGGGCCGCCCGCAAGGGGCAGAGCTGATAAGGAAGTAGTTCCCCCGAACCACCCAAAAGCAAAGCCTTGGAACCGGCGGCCCCAGGAACTTGGTCACCTGGTCTTCTGAAGCCCCTTTAGGGCCCCAGGTTCCCAGGACAGAAGCGGTGATTCTCCGGGCACCAGAGTCCTCCTGACGTGCCTTCCCCTGCCCCCCGGGCCTTGCTGGCCCTGACCTCCTGAAACAAAGGTGCTTTTCTCCCTGCGCCTCGGAGCCGCCACGTTTTCGTCAGACCTGTGCTTGTTTTCCTCCTGCTTGGGCCCATCTTGGCGTGCCTCCTCAGGCACCACCGTGCCCTGGAGACAAACCCAGTATTGTTTTCGGGGACCTAATAAATGACAACACTCCTCCACCTCCTGCCACCAACTCCGCCAGCCGGCCCAGCTCCCCCTTCCCAGCTAAAGTCTCCTTGTGCTAAGGGTCGCCCTCCCCCAGCCAAAGAACAGGAGTCTTATGTCAAGTGGAGAGAGAAACCTGCCTGTGCTCAAGGGCCTCCCCCTGCGCACACCGTATCAGGTGAAGACTTGGTCCAGAGACCTGCACGTCAGCGGGACCTTCAATCACCTGGCCCCACCCTCCTGCCAGGCCTGCAAGTGCAGGGAATGTGCGAAGGTGGTAATTAACAGTGCAGGTGACAAAAGAGAAGGGTGTTTGCTAAGTTTTCCAAAACACGGCTTTCATCAGCAAAGCTCCTCCTCACCCCTTGAAAAAGTCAATGATGAAAGACGTAGAAAAGGGATTAAGTCAAGCACAGACCGACTTTTTCCTCCCTCATCTAATCAATGAGTTTGATCAGGCATGCTCTGGGACTGTTGGGGCCCAAAGGACACCGATTATCAACAAGGGCTTGTTCTGGGCTATGTGAATGGGGGCTGCGACTGTGTGTAGGAGCAAGAAGCCAAAATAAGAGGCTCACTTATCCTGCCCAAACAGACTCACCCATGGGTTGTTCCCGAATCTACAAAACAGTTCCCCGAGCCTCTGGCTTTCCCCTGCTGTGGGAGAAGCTGGAAGGGGACAGCGGCCACCCCGCCTATGCGGGCAGCTGCCCCTACCCTGACCTCATACTCAGCATTGTGTTCACCAACCACCCATGAGGCGAGCGTCTTGACCTCTAATCTCAACCCGACCAGCCTGCCCCTCCCTGTCCTCGGTCAGGCAGTACAGGCCGACGGACGCTCATGCCCTCATGGCCACCAACGCCAGGGTCCCACCCTCCTCTGGCCAGGGGTGGAGAGATGGGGTGTCACATTAATCAGAGGAGGAGCGACTCGAGCCACAGGGAGATGCAAGTGAAGAAACAGGAGACAAATGAGTCGATGCACCCACCTACACACACTGATGAAGCCCCATGTGTGCACATGCTAAAGCACGTGATCGTTTGAGTTTGAGAGCTGGATGGAACTTTGGGACTCATCCCTGGAATTTTGCCTGTGAAGTAAGTGGAGGCACAGAGAGGTAGAGAAACTTGCCCGGGATCACTCATCTGGGACGTAACAAGCTACGGTTGAGAGACCCAGATCCTTCAGCCATGGGTCCAGTGCAACTCTCTCTGTCAGCTTCTATGTCACCAATCTATAGGCCGGTAAGAATGGGGCCAGCGTATGATGCAGCAAGTGGGTCCATGACACTCACCTGCGTGAAAAGAGTGCTCGAAGTGTGGTCAAGGTAAAGAAATGACCCAGGCACACCTGTAATGGCTGCAACCCAGAAGCGACTGGGAGACAGGCAGGCCACTGCAGGGGAAAGGGGGTGGATGAGTACCCAGTCCATCCCCATCTGCCATCTGGTCCCATCTGGTGGATATTGCCATGGTGGCATAAGTGTCCCTGGGGATTATTCTGGATCCCATGGTTGGCAGGGACTTCAGCCCAGTAACTGTCATTGCCTCAATCCAGTCCTAGGAGACTACCTAGGAAACATACCAAGGGTGCAGAGACCCACCCTCCAACTGTCCAAGAGGTCCAACGCCCGCCTTCGTCCCACATCCTCATCCTCGCCACCCTTCCCGTCCCCCTACTACCAAGGCCAGAATCTTGGCTCCTCTCTTTTGCTCCATCCCTTTTCCCAAATCCCCCCTCCCACACCTGCCACCTCTCCTTCATGCAGCCTTTGGAGTCCATGGGTCATCTAACTGTGGAATGGAGCATGGCTTATTTCTTGCATGATCCCTTTCAGCTCCACCCTGAATTCCCCAAACCACCCTCCCTCCTGCCTCTTCCCCACCCGGGCTCCAGGCTCCAGTTCATGGTGCAGTGTGCTTCTCAGACCAGCCCCTCCTGCAGGATGCCCACCTGTGGGGCCCAGGGATCCAGTTCTCACCAGTGTCTCTTCCCTGCCCGTTCCTAGCATTTCCGGGGTGATCCTCACCCTCCCATCCACACTCTAGGCAGGTCCCAGGGGGAATGACCTCAAGTCCAGGCCCCCAGGATAAGAGGGGCTCAGCCAGACAAGGGGAAGGCCAGGCGCCTTCTGCCCCTGGATGCAAGCTCCTGATGGCCCTGGCAACTGTGATATGAGAACATCGCTCTGAACACAGCCAGACGCCTGCCTGGGAGGGCCCTTTAGTTCCCACGGCTCCCCCAACACGACTCCTCCAGGCCACCTACTCCTGGGACAGGAAGGAAAAGCAAGGCCACAGAGAGATGGTACGCAGGCAACCTGGGGATTCCAGGAACCCATCCTCCTGTCTCCACAACCACACACACACACTCACTCACTTACTCACACTTAATACACACACTCATAGGCACACACTCCCAGGTTCATCCCCGGGACCCAGAACTGCCCTGAGGAAAGGAAAGGAGAGAACAGGTTCTCAGAGCTGGGGTTGGGAGCTGGGTCAGCGCTCCTCTCTAAGGATTCGTAGGGACAGGTCTTTCTTGGCAACAGCTCCAGCAAGGACCCCCAGTGCAACTTGTTTGCCAAAGCAGCTGGGCTCCTCCCTCCCAGCCCTACTAAGCTGTAGCCGCTCCGGCCTCTCTGCCATCTCCCCACTAGAGCAAGGGCGCATGGGTGCTGAGCCCTCCAAGGGCCCAGGTAGGAGGGACATGGGGCAGACTATATAACATGGCTTCAACTCTCCGGCACCTATGCGACAGGTTCCCAGCCAATGCCAGGGTGGTGGGGCCAGGGAAATGCAGGAAGGTAGTGGAAAAGTCCAAAACCAAGTCCAAAGTGGAAGGCAGGGGCCTGACAGTGCCCTCAGATCTGCTGTGACCTCACTCCCCTAAGTATCCGCTACACCCCCAGCCTCCAGCTCTGCAGCAGGCAGAGGCCTGAGCATCAGGCACAGCGGGGCTGGAAGCAAGGACATTCCACTGCTGGGTGACAGAGGCGTGCGCTTGCATTCTCTGAGCCTAGCCTTGCAGGTCTGTAGGATGCTCTTAGGATTGAGATCCTGATACAGTGCAGAGCACCTAGTAGGTGTCCAACAAACATTAATCCAATATGAACAGCCAATGACGGAAACTTCTGGTTCACGTGACTGAGTGGAAAACTCTGTGCCACGTACAGCGAAAGGCTATGCCAGATAATTATGGCTGCGACCACACGTAGGGGGTGGAGGTACGCACCCGCCGACAGACACCCGGAAGGGGCACACGCTGACAGGGCACATGCACACATGCCCAGATGGAGTGTGCATGCACACGCACACACCTCCCCCCAGGTGGCCACAGTTCTCCACGACATTGGCCATTAGACCAGACGTCTCCTAAAATGCACAGGGGCACTCGGTCCACCGAGTGGGTGAGGCTTTCCTTATCCAAACAGACAGCACGAAGAAACTAGGGACTTTTCCCTGGCAAACCGAGGGCAAGCCTGCCCAAGAGCCTCCCGAGCACCCAGAGCAGGCGGGGAGGCGGTCTGGCAGCTACAGCCAAACGTCCACTCTGAGGTTCCCCCTAAAAATGGAACGATCAGATAATAACCCGGAATGCTCTCGGCCCCAGTCCGGCCCCAGACCCCTCCCCACGTGCTCAGACCCCTGCTCTGCAGCACAAACCCTGCTGATCTCCCCACAGGGGCAAGATAAAGGGGGTTTTGTCCTTCTCCCCCCGCGGGTCTGGGTGAGTTTATCTGACACTCCAGCCCTTTTTGTAAACTGAGTGTCCCAGGATAAACGCTCCCTTAAGAGTCGCTTGGCCAGGGACAGAGGGACCCTCTCCAGAGGAGAATGGGGAGCTTGTTCCGATGGTCTTTTAATATGGGGGGGCGGGGTGTCACCGAGGACAGGCCTCCAACGGACTCTCACAGAAGGGTCTCTGTCCCTGGGCTACAATGGAGGGAATTCTTAGAGACACAGATGCTGACAGGGCACAGGATTTTTTTTCCCCGAAGAGCAGGGGAGGGAGGCTAGGGCAGGAAGGAGAAGGGGGCCCCCGCGTGGGTGGGGAGGCCTTCCCACTCCCCAGAACCATTCAGGTTGAAACAAGGCGCCTCAGCCTCAAGAGCGAGCGAAAGGCCAGCAGACGAGCGGCCTGCAGAGCCGAGCGCTGCTTGGTGGCCGTTCGCTTCGCTGCTGCCCCTCCGCCTCCCAAGTCCAGGACATGAACCCACCAGCCGGCAAAAGAGAGTCTCATTTTTACCTACATGAAAGGCCTCTATTCCACTGCCCTGAAAGATCAACGGTTTGTCGGTGGTTTACGTCCAAATTTCATTCTGGAAAAGGGGCAGGCGGAGCACCCCAAGGCCCTTAAGTAAATAAAATTCTCTCCAGCCACAGGGCAGGGAGGGTAATTTACCCTTGTGGCTGTTTATTTTGGTCCAGGGCCACCCTAACAGATCGCTGAAGACATCCCAGACAATCACAAGTGATGTTTTATGAAGACGGCCCCATGAGACTGTTTCATGTTTTGATTTCCTTGATGTTTAATTGAGTTCTTCTCCAAGAGGCCGAGCAGTGCTGCACAAAAAGCTGGGAGTGGCGTGACCTCTGGGAACAATCGGGTGTTTCTTCTTGCCCGCCTTGCTCATGGTCATCTCCAGAAGGCAGAGAAACACAAGGAGACGTCCCGTGTGCTGAAATTAATCTAGGGACCATCTAGCACACGTCTAAGGTACGCAGGAGGAAACTGAGGACCCAAGATGTGGGGCAACTTGCCCAAAGCCTCCAGGCGAAATGAGGAGGCTGAAACTGGGCAAAAATCTGGGTTTGCGGCCGAGCCGCCGTTTTAAGGCACACGGGATAAAAACGTGCAATGCTCAGGACCACTCGGACCAAAGACGTGGAACTGGTTTCCTAATGGATTGCGTTGGGATAACCCAGCCAGAGTCTGTGGGCCCAGCTTCCACGGGCACGCAGCACCAAAATGGCAGAGCAGCGTGGGTTTTCAACCCGCCAGGTCACCTAGCGTGTACGTTGTCTTTACTGGTCAGCATCAGGCCAGGTGCTAGGAAGTCAGAAATGCACGCCTCGGACTCTACTGAAGAAAAAAGATCCATGCACGCGACACACTTGCAGTGGTAATATAACATTCATTAATATTGTAAGATACTCTTATCAGCTGTCACCACCACAGAAGCTCGGGGAAAGGAAAGACTGGCTAAAAATGAAAATGTTGCAAAAATAAAGGCTGGCACTCTACTGGTGAGTTTATTCAAGTACAACCTGGGCAACCACTGGACAATACTGGATTCTATGTCCCCTCCAGGTGTGAGTGTCACTGCGTCTGCTCTGGGAGAGGAAGGAAGGAGAGGAGAAAGACAGAGCCCACGAGGAAGGAGCAGCTAACAGGTCCCAGGGAAGGATGCGTTGAGACAAGCCCAGGGCAGACCCCAGAAAGGAAGAGCTAACTTCCCGGTCTCCTCTACCCACATCCCACTCCTTTCAGCCCACTCAGGCCAAGAAGGTTCCTGGGGTTGGTCACCCACCATATTTGCCCTGCACATTAGAGTGTGCATGTCACCTTTAAATAAGTCACGTCACTTACGCTAGGGGAGGTCACAGTCCAAATTTCACACTGCCAAGAAGAAAGCCAGAAATGCCTTGGACCTCTCAGGTAGAATATGGAAATTTTCCTCCCCAATGAAGTCCAGCCCCATCTGAGCTGAGATGCAACACAGCCCAAGCAGAAAGAGCCATGGAGCTGGTCCGTTTCTTTAAGATGACCACAGAGATTAAGCCAAGAAGGGGAAAGTAAGAGGGAGAAGGAATCCAAGAATCAGTCCAATGAATGAGACACAGTGTGACTCCCCACCCCACCCCCGCCCCAACCTCAAGGCCACATAGGCTCTGATTCCCACCCTCCCAATCATGTCAATTTAAAGGTTCTTTGTGCAAAGGACAGAGTCTATAGTGGCTGATGGGAGTGCAGCTCAGATGGGACAAGGATTTCTCACCTGGTCCTTACCCCATTTGTGGGTGATGTTGGTACAGCATCAGGCAGCTCCCTCTGGTTTCCAACTATAACATTGGAAGGGCGGGCTACGCCACAGATCTGCCCTGACAGCTCACCTAAGCTTGGAGCTCAAGGGGCAAAAAGCACACGGCACGGTCCTGGGAATTGAGTCAGAACCCTTCATCACAACCCCTACAATAAATGCCTCGATAATGAACCCCTCGACTTTCCTGTCCTACTGGTACGTGTGTACCCCAACCTCATAAGCCTTCTTCAGTGAGGATGCTAGGACCTCCCCTGAATCATCACTCCACATGCCAACGATCACAGGAGATGGAAAATGTCAATGAAACTCAGCTCAGTACGCTCTGACCTCCACATCCTTTGGGGGGTTTCACCAAGGGTACCAATGATGCTGTGGCCTGTTTTGGACATGGGCATCTCCTGAGTGAGGCAGGACAACACCGTGGAAAAACCTACTGATCTGAGAGGCAAACAGACCCATATTGGACCCTGACTCCATGCTCACCCACGGGTGAGGGTGAGTCCTTGCTTACGGCACTCCAAACCAGCTTTCACATCCGGGGAGAGGGATGGGAGGACGGCCTGGCACCTGGGTAGCAGTTAACGAGGGCTCCTCGTCAGGGTAACTCTAGCAGTTGAACCTTTCCCTTAACTTGGGTATTAGTTACTGTAACATTGACCTCACCGTGTCATCCACGAAGGAGAGCGAAGTCGGTTTCTATCCGGCTCCACTCCTACAAGGAGGCAGGCCTCACCTCCATCAGGAAAGCGGGGAGGAAACTGTTTTAAACTTACCAGCAGGTAATTGGGGAGGAATACGTGAAGGAATAATCATAGCTACAGAGACCTTACCAAATAAATTTGACTTGTGACTTCTAGCACGTTCCAAGAAGCAGGAATTCAAGCTTGCAGCTAGAAGCCAGGTGGATGCAGTCATGTGCCAACTGGGGGACAGGTCAAGTTCTGGCTCTGCCACTGACCAGCAGGGTGACGGTGACTTTGGACAAGAAACTTAAGCCCTGGGCGCCTCCACCTGCTCGTTTATTACACGGGGCAATACCAAATACATAGCTAGCATGCTTCCTAGGACATCCCTGTTTAATACATGATAACCGCCCCTCTCCTCCCACTTCTCCACCCGCCCTACAAAGGCCCTTCGGACTCAAGCTTCAGAGTAGAAATAATCCATCACCAGGACAGTGAGCTCTTTCCTCCCAAGGCCAATCAAGGACAGCTGGTGACACCGGCCAGGTAGCATGGCTTCCTTGAAAAGCTCGCACAACCAACCCACAAGCATGACTCACTGCTCCTCAAACAAAGCCTACGTGTGTAACGTGTGGACAAATCAGGCAAACTAGGGTCCCCCACCTTGAGCTCAGCAGCCTGGAGATCAAGGCCATCTGTCTAACAGGGAGCCCCCAAAAGTTGAAGCACCAGTTGACACATGAAGGTGCAAACGCAATGGAGCCATCTAAATAAATCCACTCATGCTGTCTCCTCCCTGGGCTGCCAAGCGCAGAGCCCAGCCAGGAGTCTGCACAAATCCGTCAGCGCGTTGCCCCCGACACACATCCCCAGGCTCACGCCAGTAATGGACCACAGTTTGCCTCCCCAGGCAGGCCAAGAGCAATGCCACCAGCCTGGAAAAGCCCAGAATCAGGGAAGATGTGTCCTTCGCTGGCTTTGAAGATGGCTTTGAAGACACCTCAGGTGAGAGGTGCCGTCCCAAGCCTCAAGCTGCTATTCCAGTGGCAGCTCTTTGGTACGGGTAAATGGAAGCCCAGCCGCGGGCCATCTGCTGCAAGACTGGACTGAGAGGTGCAAGAGCCACATTCCCAGCTCCCTGGAGGAGTAAAAATGGACCCTCGGGTTCAGAGACTCAGAGGAGGAAAGCGCTTGAGGTTCGTTTATCAACATTCACGGAGTGTGAACGTGCCCCTGCACTCTCCTGGGCACTAGGTGCACAAAGGTAAAGAGAAGTAACTCCCTACGCCCAGCGCGCAGTGGTGTATCATCCTGCGGCCCAATTCATTCACAGCCAACGTTTGGTGTTATTGCCCTTCCCCTATCCCAGCTTCCTAAAGGCCTCAATTTCCCTTTGCAAAATCCCAGTGGCTCTGGGGAGGGACACTGGCCCCACAGACCCAGGGATAAGGCGTGTGCCACAGGAGGGTCATCAATGTGTCCATCTGCTGGACACAGGGCTGGGCCCGCGGCTGGCCCCCAAGAACACAGACACAAAGCCGCTCTCTCGCTCTGGGTCTGGAGAGACAGGAGGCCTGTAAACGCTTCTGTTCTTCTGCTCCTACCAGGGAAGCCAGCCTGAGGTGAAAAGGGCTGGAAGAAAAACAGGGCTCGACCAAAAGTACAACCCCGAGACTTCAGTTGTAGGAACAACCCAAACCCCTATCGTTTAAGCCAGTTAGTGTTGGTTTCTCTGTAACTTGTCACTAAATGCCACCAACCTAAAAAGACCCTTCTTTTGTGGAGGAGGAACTGAACTCAGAATGCCCAGCAACTTGTACACAAACACACAGACATTGGCGACGAGGCTGGGATGGGACCCCAGTGTCAGGCACAAGGCAAGACCTGAGCTTAAGCCATCGTTCCATCCTTCAAAGCTTTGGGGCTTCAAGAATATTCCTTAAAGTCTCTAACCCTCAGACGTCAGAAACAATGATGACCACATCCAGGCCCTACAGGGATTAAGGGACACAGGCACACTGGAACCCCCTGCCCGTGCCAGCGAAAGGCTGGCTTCTCTCTCCTTCCCGATGAAACACTGCTGCTCTGGCAGCCAGCGTTGCCTGGCACATTGAATCCTGACATAGGGATGTAGAAGGAATAGGCTGGGGTGTAGTTTAAGGGACAGGTGACATAAAATGGCCAGTTCGACCAGTGAACCATGAATACTGCCACACAGACGGCCGTCTTCCCCAACTTGGTGCCCTGCAGACATGTGCCCGGGATGGCACGGGCAGAGAGAAGGGGTTTCGGAAAGGGGGAAGGAGTCAGGTTCAAGCACAATGCGGGAGGTGAAGGGCGGAAACCAAGACGAAAAGGCGGCGGTGGAGAAGGATGAGGAAGGCCGTTCCAGGAAAGGCGTAAGAGCCCAGTGGTCAGGGTGGAATGAGAAACCAGGCCCATCTCAGCTCTCTGGTTAACCACATTCCTAGTTTCCACTTCAGAAATTTAATTAAAAGCCCAAACATCTAAATTTCCCAACTGGCCTGCCAGTGGCCACAGATTCCCTTAGATTCTCAAAAACTTCCGTCAGCATGACCCTGGGGCCACTAAAGTCTGGTGTGAAGTCATGGGCGGAGGTCATGGGGAAGGTCACAGCAGGCACCCTCTCTCTTCCCCGCCCCTCCCAGAGAGAAGAAAGCCACCAGGTTTGGGATGTCCATTCTGTCGCCTCAGCCACAGGTTCATCTCTTGCTGCCTCATTATAAAAATAAAAAATGATACCACAATGAAAAAAAATAAAAATGAAAAAAAGGCACATGAGGTGGCTCCTGGGGCACAAAGTTACTTTCCTCTCCCACGGGGAGAAGGGTGCAGAGGCCCTGAGAGGCAAACAGGCGCAAAGCTGGGGAGCAAACACAGTTGGTCCCCCAGGGCCGATAAAACCACTTCCTGCCAACGCCGAACCCCTACCTCAAGGCCAGAAACACACTCAGGACGTCTGATGACAACCCGGGGCAGACTGGGCTTTCAGGGCCCACACACAGCTTCAGGAAGAAACCCTCAAGGGGAGGTGACCGTCTTAACCCAGCTACTGACCGGGGCTCCCCAGCGGAGTGGCCACAGTATCTGACATCTCACCGCCAAGCTCAAAAAGGCATTTTTCTTAAGTACAAAAGGCACTTGATTTGTACAGAAAAGAGTTCTATAGAAAAGTAATTTTTCGAATTTTTTCAAAACGACCCCCACTCAGCAAACTGCATATATGACATTTGGTCATGCAGGACAAGTACGCAGAGAGGACAGGATGCCCACTGGAGTTCTCTCAAACCGTGACTCCAGTCTCCATCTTCCCAGCGCCCCCTACACCAACACTTACAGAATGTTCACTTGCCAGAGGGCGCTACGTTAGGAGTTAGGGGATCAGTATCTACCTGCGTTACTTCACTCACCTGGGCCTTACTGTTCTCTTCTGGAAAATGGGGGTGACGCCGGACTATTTCACCAGGTTGAGGGTGATAGATGGCATGTGGGCACAAAAGCACTTGAAAAACTCCAGTGCTAATAATCGGGACCTGCAGAACATGCTAGAACAGCAAACCCATTAACGTAGAACGCACAGATGCAGCAGTTTGGGAGCTGAGTTCCTGCATGCACCCTCTGCTGCTCCTAACGTCCCTGGGCACTAAGCTCTGAGAAGGTTCTACCTCAAAGATAAAAAAAAGCCCCTACGGGCCCCTGGAATGTACACAGAAAAATATCTAACTGTCCTGGTCGATCCGCCTTTAAAATTACTTAGGTGCCACTTCACACCCACTGGGATAGCAATTATTTAAAGAGAAAAAAAAAAGCGTCGGCGCGGATGTGGAGAAATCAGAACCCTTGCGTCCTGTAGGTGGGAATGAAAAGCGGCGCAGCCACTGTGGAAACCAGCAGAGCAGTTCCTCCAGACGTTATGCGGGCAGTTATCCCGCGACCCGGCACTTCCGCTTCCGGGAGAACCGGAAGCGGGCACGCGGACCGGTGCCCTACAGCCATGTTCACGGCAGCGTTAGCCACCGCAGGCAAGAGGAAGGAGCGATCCGAGTGTCCCTCAGTGGATAAACAGATAAACAAAATGTGGCCTATCCATACAACGGAATATTATTCAGGCTTAAAACGGGAGGAAATTCTAACACACGCTGCATACAACATGGATAAACCTTGAGGACGTTATGGTAAGTGACATAAGTCAGATACAAAGAGCAAATATTGTATGATTCCACTTAGATGAAATACCTGTAGTGAAATTCATAGACAGGAAATAGAATGCAGGTGGCCAGGGTCTGGGGGAAGAAAGAAGGGAACTGATGTTAAATGGGGAGAGGGTTCCGTCTGGGATGATGAAAACGTTCTGCAGGTGGACGGTGGTGACGGCTGCACAACAACGTGCATGGACATCGCGCCATTTACTGCACTTAAAAATGGTTAAGATGCTAAACTTCATTTTACCATAATAAAAAATGGTTAAAATTTTTAAAAAAATAATTAAGTGAAGAAGGTACAAATGCAGGAGTGATAACTGTCACTCAGAGCTCCTGAGGGCTTCACTCACATACCGAAGAATGTGGCCCCACAGGCCAGCATCTCAGACACCTTCCTTTCATGCCTAACGTTTCGTGGAACCCTCCCCAAAGGCTGCGAAGTCAGGCCCGCTTCCCGCCAGCCCGAAGGCTACCCGGGCCCACATGCCGGAGCACTGAAGCGATGGCACCATCTGAAGAAGCATCCGCAGGCACTCAGTATCTGTCGAATTAGTGAGAGGAAGTCTAAGGCCAATGACTGGAAAGGCGTCTACAGCAAGAGAGAGGGACTGTGTCAGAGATGGCTCAAAAGCAGGGCTGAGACCCCCGGTGACTATCTGACGGGATTGCCAGGCCGGCAAGGATGCTTTTTGCAGTCCAATGAAAAGAAAGGGAATGGAAGGGAATCGCTACAGTAAAATGAGCTCAAGGGCCCTTGTTTCTGGCAAAGGAAGGGGGTCTGAAGCCATGAAAATCAGGTCCTCTTAGGGGCATTTCCAAACCTCCATAAGCCTCACAGACCCAAGGGGAGACACTGAAGGTCCGGTTTCTTTCTGGAGACCCAGAACCACTGTCCTTCACCACTCACCCAAATGCAGCCACTTCCGTCTTAACCAACGACACGAGGCGCCTGGTTGCAGCCCTCTGTGTACAAACCTGTACCAACAGACCGACTACAGGAGGACGGAATAATTCACATGGCGAAATGGATTCTTTGACAGAAACTGGCCACTTCAGCATTCCTCTAGGCTGCACGCTTCTCCCGGCCTTCCCTGCGGCAAGCGATCGACCGAGGCTGGTTTGGCACAGGCATTTTTCTGGGCACAGACCTACTCTGTAAAGTAAGGAAACCCATGCGCTTTTGGACAGGGCAGCTTTAGCCAATGGCACAGTTCAAAGGGAGGAAATTCATCCAGGACCACTCTCGTCCTCACGTATGGTGAGCTAGGTACATCTGTCATGTGAAGAAGGGGGTGCTAACTTGGTGTGAAGGACCCAAACCAGCCCCATGGTGACAGTGGACATGGCCTAGGATGACATGAGCCAGCAGCAGCAGTGGTCTCCATGGGCACATGAAAATATACCAGGAAGCTATCTATAAAAGTGTACTTTCCAAGCACCTGGGGAACTCACAGCCCCCATCCCAAGGGGGGAGACTGCAAATATAATTTATTCCTCAAGCCCAGAAATGCCGTTCCTTTCTCTTTTGTCCAAATGCAGCCATTTCTGTCTTAACCAAGTACAAAGGGCACCTGATTTCAAGACTTCTATGTCAAAAACTTCACCAACAAACCAAACAAGTACATGTGGGGACCCAGACCAAGTGGAGGTAAGCCAGGAAGGCTTCCTGAAGGAGAAGAAAAGGGAAGCTTTGTAGTTGGGCAAGCTTCAGCAGGAAAAGATTCAGTCTGGGCTTTAACTGGCCAAGAATCCAGTCAACAACCCGTTCCTTACAGTGTCCATCTGTATTGGAGTGGCCTGGGCAGCTTGTTAAAAATGTAGATCTCTGAGCACTCCCCACCCCCACACATACCAACACAGAACCTCTAAAACTGGGCGGCAGGCAGGGATGGCTGCTAAGAACCCCAGTTTTTACCAAGTTCTCCGACCAATTCATTCTTATGCAAACAACAACTTGAAGGCCAGGGGATCAGGTGGAGCACCTGAACTGGGCTCCTGTTGCTCTGGGCAGAGGGGCAACTCCTGAGAAGACAGGACCCAGGAGACGGACAAGGCAGGTGTAGACGAAGGCTGTTCCAGAACCCTTCAGTCACAACATCCCCAACCCCTCTCCCATCGAGACTTCCTGTTATGATCCTCACTGGAGCTGGCTGGGTACAGAAACCGTCTGTGCCAGTGTGGGAGCGGGGCGGGGACGGGGGACAGGGACAGAGGGAGAGGGGCCTCTGTTTCGGTTTACAAGCTACAGGATAAGACTGGGAGCGTTTCAAAGAGGGGGGAAAAAAATCAAGCCTAGTCGACCATACCCTAACAGTAACAGAAAAACTCTATTTGAACAACAAAAGTCTGTTTTGTTGAGATTTAAGTAACCTCAAAACTTCCATATCCCAAACAAACATCACCTGCACTGTGTGGGCAACCCCTCTGAGCTGGCACTGAGATACTGGAGGCAGACAGCCCCCATTCGTGTGTGTGTTGTGAGGGAAGGTTGGGTTAATGGGGTCTCTGGTGTGGGGGCAGAAAAGGGGCTTCTTCCCTGGGTTGTCCCAATTTCTTACAAGCCTCTCATGCAAAGACACTGGGCCAGACCTGACTCCATCCCCATCAGTAGCTTCCCAGAACCCTCAGGCGGGCTCTCCTCACCCCCCTGTGGTGAAATAAGTCCCCAAAAGAGAAGGGGGATCCCTTCCTGACCCAAGATTGCTGAACAACACCCTAAATCCATTCTGAGGTGAGAGCAGAAACCTATGTTCCTTTAAATCTGTCCAGGCAACCAGGAAATGCTCTTGGCTAGGTCTGCACACCGAGCACCCGACACACCTGCTGCTGGGCCGCGTGAGTCACCCACACAGGCACGGCACGCAGGGCTCATCAGTGGCGGATTTGGGGCTCGGCAGCTTGCTGCTCCCATGCACACCAGATGTCATCCACCCACCTACCCCGCGGAAGACATGCCAGGACAGGTCAGGTTATAGCCCAATTTTTACCAAACGACTCGTTCCCAGTGGAGGTCTGGGGAGAAGGAAGGAGGGGAGTACACAGAGAAGCTTAACCCTCTCATGGTCAGGGCTCCACTCCTCTCCCCTCAGGGCGCTGGAGGGTCTCATCTGCTCTGCTGGCCATAAAGAGGGAGGAGGGGTGAGCTTACCTGGGGAAGAGGAAGGAGGGGACTTCTCAATTGCAAGCCTTCTCCAGAATAAATCCTAGACTCTCCTGTGCAGTTTAGCACCTACAGTTAACAATACTGTATTGTATACTTAAACATTTGCTAAGTGGGTAGATCTCTTATTAAGTGTTCTTATCGCACACACAAAAATAATAATAACGTATGTGGGAGGAAACTTTTGGAGGCAATGAATATGTTTATGGCACAGGTTGTGGGGTTTCACGATGTACACTTATCAACAAACTCAAGCTGTACACATTAAATATGTACAGCTTTTTCTGTCGGTCTTACTTCGATAAAAAGGTTTAAAAAAAAAGGTCTGCTGAACCCCTCCCAGTTCCCCGTTTTACAGGACAACATTTTCTGCAACCAGATTCCTGAATCACAATAAGAACTTTGGTGGGATCACTGGAGAAAACTGGGTAAGGCCTCAAGACTGACGGTTGTCAATGTGGGTGCCCTGGGGGCTGAGCGGGGGGGCTGTGGATGTGTAATATGTTAACATTCAAGGAAAGTGGGTGAAGGGTGCAGGGAAAATCCATGCACTAATAGTGCAACTTCCCTGTAAAATTAGATTTATATCAAACTCAAAAGTTAATTTTTTATAAAATGACAATATTTTTCATCCAGCTGCCTAATAAATTTTAACCTATAATATCACTAACATAATTTACATCAGCGTCCTGAAGGCAGAATTTACCAGTCTTATACCAGTGCTGATCAACTCTTTGCTACAGGAAAAACAAAACAAAACAAAAAAGCCACAGTATTCTGCCTCCCAGATGTGGGTTACCTGATGGATAAGTGACGCTCCTTTCGGGAAAGTCCACCTTAGGAATGTCCACCAAGACTGACATTCCTTTGAACTTTAGACATGATGGTGACTTAAAGCAAACACAGTGATTTCTAAAAATTTTCCAAAGGAAATGATCCCAAATGTGGACAAATCTTTACGTACAGAAGATGCTCACCAATGCATTAATGGTAAAATTTTGAAAACACCTTAGTGTCCAACAATGGGGAATTGTCGAGCAAATTATGATTCAATGCCTGGGGCAGAATACAGTCATCACATGGGGAACCATCCAAATAAAATCATGGGAGGGGGGAAGCAGGAAATAGCGTTGTATATATTGCAGGGTTTCAGCAGAGAAGGAATATGTCCAATTGACAGCATTACTGTGGGAACTGGGTGATTTTTCCGGCTTTTTACACTTTTTTGTAGTATTCTATAAAATAGAGAAAGAGCGCGAATTATTTTTAAAATCAGATGGGGTGCACAAGTGGAGCAGCGGGTCATCAGGAGGACAGTTTCAACAGCCCCTCTCCCAGGGTCTGGGGGGTGGTGAGGCTATAAGGATTGTCACTGCACCAGCTGGGCAGTTCCAGGGACGCGGTGTGGCCAGAGGCACAGCTCCTGGGGGAGGGAACAGCACCAATGCATACCACGTTTTTTCTTCCTAGGGTACCTGGCCCTCCTTCACCCCCAAGCAAGTGCTCACTGGGCAACAGCACCCAGAGCAAACCACGGAGACCCCTGACATCTTCCAGAAGCTTTCAATGTAGAAGCGGCTCTGGGCAGGGAAATGGATGGGGGTAGACAGGCCGCCAGCAGGGTTGAGGGGAGGGGAGGGAATCCCACATCTGGGAACGCATCTCCAGGAAATCATCTGCAGGGGTTGAGGACATGCGCCCAAGAGGGAGAAGGAAAAGAAGGACCCTGGTTTATCCGCACATCACGGTGGACGGGCTCAGTCATTGATTCAATGAACATCTATTCCGCGCCATTCACTGACAGGCACCGTGCTGCCCAAAACAGCGCAGGCACAAAAGAACGAGGAAAGCTGGGTCCACAGGTACAGGAGCGGTTGGCCAGGAAACCTCTTCCATTAACAGGTTGGGCGGAGGGTGATGGGGCGGGGGTGGGGGCGGCAACGGCGCGGGGTACGCAGTAGACCGAATTCCTGCCACTTTCCACCCATTCAGTGACCTGCCCACGCCATCCCAGCGTCTGCCCGACGGGTGACCCAGTCCTTGCAGTAAAGCCGGGTAGGGATGTCCAGAAACACATCTGTCCTCCATGCCCAACGGTGAGAGGGGCTCGGCCCGGTTGCCTTCCCCAGCGCTGCGCCTGGGTCGCATTCTGAGTCGCCAGTGGCCAGACGCCAGGAGCTTACGGAGGCGGCTCCCCTCCCTAAGTAACGGGCCCCAGAGGGCGACGAGACGAAAAGGTAAGTTCAAGGGCCGCGCAGTGCGCCGCGGACACGGAGCCTTTCCCCATACTGGCCTCGGTCCCGCGGGGCCGTCAGCGGCTGGGCGGCGATGGGGGCCTCTGGGCGATGACCGAGAACACCCGGCATGAGCGCTGACCACCGTGACCCGGACGAGCAGCTCCGTCTGGAGACAGACAGATGGCTAAAATGTCCTCCGAGAAGATGTCAATTACAAGAAAAAAATTATGTATGTATGTATATGTATATATATGTGCGCACATACACACACACACACATCAACCCAGAGCCTCCAGACCTTCAGAAAGTGACGCAGGGTGGTGGGGGTGGGGAGTCAAATCAAACCCCTACGCCTAATTGCAGGGAAACTTACCTCCAGGTAAGCCACCCGACTGCTAGGTAGAATGAATCAATCCATGGATGGAGAGGTCGTGAGTCTTCAGAGCCCGGCTGATACGCACCAAGTAATCCACGTTAGGGGTCCGAAGCACCCCACCCCAATACCCACTTTCCATCCGGAGTCCAAGAGCTGGCAGCCGGCCTCTTAGTTCGCGACCCGCGGAGGTCGTGGGGACCTCACGGGCTGGGGTTCCCAAGGGCCGCCTTCCCGGGCCTGGGGACAGGCGCACGCTTCGGGCGGGTGCGGCCGCCCCGCGGACCCCGGCGAGGGTATCCCGCCTCCTCGCTCTGGGAGAGCACCCAGCCCGGACGCAGCTCCTCGCCTTCCTTGGCTTCGCATCGCCAGCGCGAGCCCGGATTCCCGCCGGAACCCCTCTGCCAAGCGCAGGAAAGAGCCAAGGGCAAATCCGCTCTCCGCCTCGGGTTAGCAGGTCTTCGGGGCCCAGGGAGCGTAGGGTGACCGCCCGCGAGGCACAGCAGGTCCGGCGGCTGGGGGTTGCGTGGAGCGGCGTCTGCCAGCTGTGGTGGACGCGTCCTGCCGGCTCTACCAGCAACCTGCGCGCCCGCGCCGTCTTCGCGCTCTGCCCCGGGCCTGGCCATTCGGCCCCTAAATACCAGCCGGTCCCGAGGCGGGGCGGGCAGGAGCGCGGGGTGGGGCGGCGAGAGGCCGAACTGCTTCCTGGGAGATGTAGTTCTGTCTTCCTAGGCACAGCAAATGCAGAGCAGCTGTAGAAATGGTTAGCGTCCACACGCAACAGCTGTCCTCCCTTGCGCCCTCCCTTCGTAGATAAGGCTGGGATTCCGGCCGCACTGTCAGCTCCGTTAGGTCTAGGCTGGTCTCTGTCCATAAGGTGGGTGGTACCAAGACCCTAAATGTCTTCCAGGTTGACAAAGCTTCTAGTCCAGGAGTCAGACAAACCCACCTAGGTTAAAATGGGAACACCTAGGTAGCAGCGGGTACATCCTGAGGCATGAAAGTATCAGGTCAAAAGTGAACCAGACTAGATCCTGGGCTCAAAGCCCAGCTCTGTTACTTTGTAGTGGAATGACTCAGGCAAGGTACTGACAGGTCTGTGTCTGGCCTGTCATCATCTGCAGAATGGGGGAATTCATAGAGCATAAACGAGTTAAAAGCTGGGAAACATGTGGGACAGTGCCTGGGACAGTGCCTGGCACAGAGCAAGCACTCAGTGAACACTGGCTGCACCTAGACAGAAACAGGACCACCAGGAGCCTTCACTAACATACTGGCCATGAAAAGAGTCCCTAAATCACAATATAACTGTAATAGAAGAAATTATTATTATTATAAGTATTGTTGTTGTTACCCTGAAGAGGATACACAGATCAATAAGACACAGTCTCAGCCCTTGAAAAGTTTACTATTGAGAACTACACTGTCTCTTACAGTGGCCAGGAGTCCACATGTGGCTATTTAAATTTAATTGAAAGCAAATAAACTTTAAAATTCAATTCTTCAGTTGCACTAGCCATATTTTTGGGGCTCAGTAGCGACAGAAGTCTAGTGGCTGAGACGTGGACAGCACAGACATAGGACCTCCTATCACTACAGAAAGTGCCACTGGACAGAGCTGCGGCCTCAGCAGCCCTGGAAGCTTGTTTCAAAATGCGGTCTCAGGCTGCCCCCTGAGCATCAGCCCGCACCTTCTGATGCACGTTTTTTTAAATCTTTAATTTTGCAAGTGGGCATAAGTACATACCTAATCCTACTCATAATCAAATCAAAACCTCTTGGGCAGAATGTTTGCTTTAAATGAATGTCTCATTCTGCAACATTCTTCTTCCTGTTAGGAATATATTTTGGAGAACTTTCACACATCTAGAAATTCTAGAGAGATACATTAATTCTCCCTCATCCACAGGGGATACATCCAAGAGCCCCAGTGGATACCTGAAATTACGGGCAGCACAGAACCCTATGTATACTGTTTTTTCCTATCCATGCATACCTATGCTAAAGTTTAATTTATAAATTAGGCACAGTAAGTGATGAACAACAGCCAATAATAAAATAAACAACATACTGTAATAAAAGTTACGTGAACAGCTTTGGGGCCATCGCTGAGTAAAACAAAGGTGACTTGAACATAAGCACTGTGGGACTGCGGCAGTCGATCTGATCACCTAGACAGCTAAGTGACTAACGGGCAGGGAGTGCCTACAGTGCGGAGACACTGGACAAAAGAGATGATTCACGTCCTGGGAGGGACAGAGCGGGATGGAGCAAGATTTTATCACACTACTTAGAACGGCCAGCAATTGAAAACTGATGAGTTGTTTATTTCTGGAATTTTCCATTTAATATTTTCAGACCATGGTTGACCACAGGTAACTGAAACCAGGGAAAGAGACATTGTGAACAAGAGGGGACTGCTGGATAACATGCAGAAATAGTTTGACGTGGAGGAAATGCAATGAAGTCCAAGACCAACCTGATGCCCCATGTGGTGTGAATCTCTCAGATCACAGGATTTGCATATTGACTGGTGGAAATATGCAGATGAACGAGGTGTCGATGTCCAAAAATACCGAAGAGAGGTTTGCAGAGGGAAGGGTGTGTTCCGGAAGTGAGAAGGAGTATCTCTGGGCTTTAATTATAAAACCCAGGTTGCTGGGCTTCCTATGCTTGGTGCAGAGGCTGAAAAAACTAAGACACAGCCCGGGCCAGGTTGCTCAGTGGATTGGAGCGTTGTCCCATAACTGAAAGGTTGCAGATTCGATTCCTAGCACATACCTAGGTTGTGGGTTTCTTCCCCAGTCTAGGTGCTTGCAATACCTGGTCCAGGCACATAGGAGAGACAACCAGTGATGCTCGTCTCACAAACCAATGTTTCTTACTCTCTCTTCCTCTCTCCCTTCCTCTCTCTCTTAAGGCAATGAAAAAGAATGTCCTCAGGTGAGGATAAAAAGAAAAAAATTTTTAATAAAATAAAATAACTAAGAGACAGGTAAACCCAGACAGGTTTCAGCAAAAATAATGCTATTGTTTAATGAAAATGAGTGCTCCAGAACCACCAAGAAGTTTCAAAAAGGGCAGGCAGGCCATCAGGTTTCTGGCACATTCCAAGTGCGAAGGGTCACACATGTAGTCAGGTGAGGGCTCCTCAGAGCCCAGATCTCTACCTTCTTCACGTAACAAGATTATCGTCTTCCTCTTCAAACATGCTCGATTTTCAATTATAACTGATTTAAAAAAAATTCATTGAGCACTTACTACTTGTTGGGCTCTGTGCCAAGCCTTTAAGCAGTTAATGTCCACAGTAACTCTATAAAGACAGGAAATAAGATCACTGCTATCTCACAAATGAGATAATTGAGTCAGAGTAGCATGTTCATGGCCTCACACCCCTGCCGCCACCTTCCTACCCCCATCCTCCTGGCTTTGCCAAGTCCCCTCGGCCTCCCCTGCCGACCCTGGGGAGCTTGCGCAGACCTTCTTAGTTTCACGTCTCTGCTGTTCCTTTTTCTGGCACAGCCAGGTCTCTGCCCTGCACCAACTGTGCCCCCATCCCTGCGCCCTAGACATGGGGCACATCCCAGGCTCGGTTGCTGACCTGTCCACACGTCTCCCTCCTTTGACCCCTGTCCATGCTCATCCCCAGTCCTGCCACTGTGAGGCTGGCTGGACTCCAGGTCTGTCTCCTGCCTGCCTGGTGGGTGTTTCCATGTCACCTCAACCTGGGGCTGCCTAAGAACAAGCACCTTTACTCAGGCACTGTGGGTGTCTCACCGAATATCCCTCACTGCCAAGTTCCGTGCGGCCCAGTGTGCCATTCGAGCACGCGCCTGCTTCCTTTCTCAGCCGGCTCTGGCTCCTGCTTCCCTTTCTGTCTCTTCGGTCCCTGGGGCTTGTTCGACTCTTTACAGGAGCATCTCAGGAGTGCCAGGGGTTTAATCCTCCAAGGACAACCCTAAAACAATGAAGGAAGGGAGGTGCTGAATAAACATCCCATCTCATCCATCCTTCTATTACCTAAGGGAGGGGGTGCACCGGGTCTGCATTGGGAGGGGTGTGGATTAGAGCTCGGGATTTGCACAGGGCTCCTCAAGGTTAACAGGAAGCCCTTCCAGATTTTGCAAGAAGCTTTGTAATGCAAATACTATCAAAAACATAGGTCCAGGTTGGCCCAGGCATTCACCTGAGATGCCCTTCCTTTTCCCATGGGTCATTCCAGGGAGCAGGTCAGATGGGTGAGAGGAGTGATTGAGCGGGGGCTGGGAAAATACCTCAGCCCCACCCCGCTCCTCCTACCCCCACCCCCAGTAAGGAGGAGGCACAGGGGCACTCCCCCTGGAACACTGAAGCTTTGTTCGCTGAAGGCTCTGAAACCAGCCTCCTCAACTCCTCCTCCTCTTGAAAGGGCAGTCTCCTCCTTGTCCTTCACTGAAGAGTTGGGAGGGCTGGGAGTGGGGACAGAGGGGCAGAAAGAAGGCTTAGCGAGGCCCATGTGCATATCCAAGCCTGTCCCCCAACCCTGTGAGGTAGGGCCCATTAACCAAGCTCCCTTACAGGTGAGAAAATTGGCTTAGAGAGGCCAAAGAACTTGACGGAGGTCAGGTGGCGAGTAGATGCCTGAACGGTCTTTGAACTTGTTATTCTGACTGTACAACCTGTGGGCTTTCGCTTGACTTCCCCTGCCTCTCCACAGGCCAGACCTCGGACCAGCTGAAGGGGTCTCTACTGAAGAAACCCCACGTGCAAGGCAGGGGCAGGCCCAGAAGAGCGGGGAGGGGCTGCATTCCATGGACTTGCCCCTCAAAACCACACTGGAAATTCAACACTGTCATAGTAGCAATTTCAAGTGGAAAGAGCAACTCTTTATTTGATAAATTGACCTTTAACCTACCCATTTTCCAAAATTATCTGAGAAATAGAATATTTAACTAGGCTTATAACAAGAAAAGAGATTGAATTAGTAATAAAAAATAAAAATAATAAAAACCTCACACGAAGAAAACCATGGGACCAGATGGCTTCATGGATGACAGTTATCAACATTTAAAGAATTAACACTAATCTTACACAAATTCTTCCCAAAAATAGAAGAGAAGGGATCACTTCCCAACTCATTCTATGAGGCCAGTATTACCCTGATACCAGTAATACCCAGTATTACTTTGTTACCAAAACAAGACAAAGACAAGAAACACAAGAAAATTACAAACCAATGTTCCTTATGAAAACTGATGCAAAAATCCTGAACAAAATACTAGCAAATCAAATCCAGTAAAAAATAAAAAGATCATATCCCATGATCCAGTAGGATTTATCCCAGGAGTGCAAAGTTGAATTAACATAAGAAAAATCAACCAATGAAACATACCAAATTAATTGAATAAAGGTCAAAAACCACACAATCATCTCAACTGATACAGAAAAAGCATCTGATAAAATCCAAAACCTTTTCATAATAAAAATACTCAACAAACTAGGATTAGGAGAGGACTTCTTCAACCTAACTAAGGCCATCGATGAAAAACCCATAGCCTACTTCATACTTATGGAGAACGATTACTATCTAATCAGGAACGAGACAAGGATGTCCACTTTTACCACTTCAATCAACATTGTACTGGGGGTTCCAGCCACAGCAATTAGGCAAAAAAAATTAAATAAAGGCATCCAGATTGGAAAGGCAGTAGTAAAACTATCTTTGTTTAAAGATGACGTCATAATAAGTTCTGGTGAGGATATGGGGAAAGTGGAGCCCTCACGCAGCGCTAGCAGAAATATAAATGACATGTCATTTTGGAAAACAGCCTCTCAGTCCTCGAATGATTAAACATAGTGTTACCATAAGACCAAGATTTTCCACTCCTAGGTATGTACCCAAGAGAATTGAAAATGGACGTCCAGACAAAAACCGGTACACAAATATCGACAGCAGCATTAATCATAACAGCAAAAAGGAGAAGCCACCCCAACGTCCACCAACAGACGAATGGATAAATAAAAGTAGTGTATCTGTACAATGGAGTATTATTCAGCAAGGAAAAGGAATGCATCTTAAGAATAAAAGCACATTTTGAAATCACTGTGATTTCAATGTTACCTCTAGTGGCAAGGAAATCAAACTAATATCACTGAAGACATTTAAAACAGTTGGAATATAATACTTAACGGCAACTGGTGAGATGTAGAAATTTCTAACACAAGCCAGGAACCAAGAGGTGACAATCTCCCCTCTATTCTTGGTCATCTAAGTCCCCCTTTTGAGGTGCACTTCTCCATATGCACTTGATTTCATATTAATCACTTATTGCATTTCTACCTCACTGTGTAGTTTTTGGCCAGGCACTCAAAACCCATCTGGACAATGAAAGGGAGGGGCAACACCCTTTCCTGCTCTCGAGCCTCGGATGTCTTGGTTCAACTTAGGCAATTGGAGCGTCTGAAGCACACCAGGCTCTCTCTTTGTCTTTAAAGGGTTTATATTAAATATTTCTTTAATGGCCACACATTGGAAGTTGGAAATAATGGATCAAGCTATCATTAAATAATATTTGTTTTATATCTAAATGCTAATTTAACAGGGCGATGAACTAGGTAGTAGGAATATGCAAAAAAAAGAAAGAAAGAAAGATGCAAATACCACCTCCTTCAATTTTCACTCAAATGTCCCCCTTTTAAAGAGCTCTGGGTCCCTGTTTAAAATTTCGAACATGCTTGGATGAGAAGCTTTTCTCCCTCTCTTTTCCTTTGGAAACAAGGAAGCACATAGCCTCAACTGCCAATAGTAGCCCTTCTTGTAGCCACGCCAATGGTTAGTCTCAGAACGAAGGCAACATGGGGGCTGAGAGAGCTCAAGTCAAAAACCTGGGTTCCTGATGACATCACTGGCCCATTGAATCAATGAGTCCCAGAGCCCACCTTAGCTCTACCATACATCCTCAGCTTAAACTCACGGGCCGTGTCAGGGTTTATGTCACTTCCACAGAAGGCACCCTTAGCTATAATAACCAGTCCCACTGACTGCCTAGCCCGCTTGGCTACTGATGGTCCTGTGTGATCTTGGAGAAACCACTGAGCGTTTCTGAATCTGTTTCCTACATCTGAAACATGGGGAGAATTTTTGCAAGCCTTCATTATTTTGCAAGGTGGCTTTAGAAGCCACAGAGCTGCAGAGGGCCTATAGACCCCCGAGGCAGCCCTGGCTGGCATTCAGCATCACAGTTTCTTCTCTCTTGGACCTTAAACTCTGAGAGGGTTAGCGACACCCTTTTAAAACAGGGTATCATTCCAGCTTCACATCAATGCAGTGAGGCGACAAGTACTATGATTTCCATTTTCGAAGATAAGGAAACAAGGTCAGGCATGTTGAATGCCTTGCCCAAGGTCACATAAGCTGGGGCTTGAACCTGTGTCATGATATTTACGGTCCATTATCACACAGTCTCAATCACCACCTTATCAAATAGCTAACGCCATCCATCAACAATCAGAAAATAGTAAGTTGTTCCTACGCCGACACTGCAATTAACCCAATTTATTTATTTGCTTAACTGATAGCTTCTGTCTATTAAACTGTGAATATGCCCAATGGTGTTTGTGGAGCCCAGGAAAGTCTCTAAATGACAATTAGCTTGTTTTTTAAAATCATTGCTGTTTAACAGTGCCCGTAATGAACATTAATTTGCCCAGTGCCCTCCCTTCCTTTGAGAAGAACTTCTCTTCCCATCACATGAGAAAAGCAGATCTACAAGGGAGAAGAAGGCTAGCATGCAGAGAAAAAGTTCTACACATGTCCTGAAGATGGACTGTATTCTTTCCAACCTGCCTTTTGATAGTTCATTCTTTCATTTGGGTTTCCTTTTTGCCCCATGTCCTTCATATCAATTCCTCTTTGGGTCCATACTAGTTCCATTTGGGTGAGTCTCACTTGCAATTAAACGTTCAACTCCCAAACCTCGTGCTAAGGGGTCGTAATAAAGAGAGCCACGGTGAGTTCCGGGATGGGACAGCAATCCTAGCACGGTGTGCACGCGTGCAGTTAAAAACAGAGTGATACTTACAGGTTATCTTTCAGCTAAAATGCTTCTATGTCCTGGAGGAGGTGTCAATAAACCTGAACAAATGGCATATTCTCCCACTCAGAATTCCTTTCTGCTTAGATAGTGCTGGTCCCTCCATAGGCGGAATACAGAATCCATCTCTACGAGCACCAAGGGAAAGAAGTTGGAAGCCGCTGGCAAGGGGTGGCTCTGATTTGAAACAGCACCTGGCCCCTGTGTTAAGGGGAAGTTCTGAAGGCTCTGAGAAGTCGGCAGACACAGTATGAAAGGTTAAAAAGCAAAAGGTCAAGAACCAGTACATGAATGTTCAGAAGGACGGGTGATACCCAGAAAATTTGTGAATCTTCTCGGTTTGTAGAGCTTGTCTCAATTGCAATGATTATCTGTCCATTTCCTAGACGGCCTCTGTGCGTCAGGAATACCATCTGTGAGAGTGTCCTTGGACTCCAGTTTTTGCATTATTCGGGGTCCTGCCAGGTTACAGATGGCCCATCCAAGTTGGGGGATTGGAGAGAGTCAGACGGGAACTATATACCAAAGGGATGGGTAGGGTTCAGGGACAAGGGAGGGTGCAGGGCCTGAGGACCAGCCACAGTGGTGAGGCTGGACCCCAACTAAGTCAGAGGCATGAGGGAAGCAGCCGTTCCCAGAATCTAGAGAGGGCAGCTACAGAGGGAGAAGCCCCTGCTGGCACTGCGATCCTTTCCTCTCATCCTCCAACCTCCTGTCTATGGTTCCACTGGCTGAACCCATCTAGAGCCCAGAGGCCAAGAGAGCCTGGCGATGCCGCCCACGTAGGGCAGCTCTCGGGGCCCAGGGCAGGCAGGGAAGGCAGGGTAGGACCTGGATGGGCAGAGGGAAGAGATCCAGCCCGTGTTTCCAGCACGTCTCCACTTTTGCAGCTGCATCAGAGTGGAAAACTAGGGAGAGAATGCAGTTCTCTCACCCAAGCTCAAAAACCCCTTATCCAACTGATAAGGGGACATCTACCCCTTGGTGCCCGGCTGGCCTCTCAGGTTCATCCAAACCATACTGCTCATCTCACTGATCAGTTCTGACCTTCATTGGCCCTCCTGATGTCCTGTATTTCTCTAGTTCTGTCCTCCAGGTCACCCAGGTTTAGAGCCTTAGGGCTGTTCCACTCCGCTCTCTCCATCTGCTAGAAGACCTCCACCCCTTAGGGTTCACCACCTTGGCCTTACCGTCTTTTCTCTTTTCTTCCCTCTTGGTGATGGGCAACCTCTGCTGACTAGCTTCCGCTTGGCCCATGCCTTCCCATTTGCACAGATCTTACACACCACAGCCCTACTGCTGCAGAGCACCCCAAGGATCTTGATTCGTCTGCCCACGACTTAACCAACCCAGACCCTCCCTGTCCCCCAAATAGGCCCCGTGATCCCCTGCCTCAATTTTTTAGCTAAAACTTTTCCTTTGTTTGGAGGAGGGGACACCCTTCATTTTAACTCCCTGGAGCCCCACCCTCCTTCATGCTCCCAAGAGAGTTTGATCTCCCCCCTGCTCCCAGCTCTCCCTATATATTCTGCTTGTACCCCTCTTATAGCATAGACCCCATCCGTCCTTATAGAACCGTAATCCAGGCACACGCGTCTCTCCTGTGTGCCTCACATAAACTTAAACCATGCCCTGTTTATTCCTGTAGTTGCTCCTAGTACCTAGCCAAGCAGCTGGCTTGTCATAGGTGCTTGATACTTATCTACAGAATAAGTGGATGCCACTAGCACTTGTGAGTTGTCCCGAAAGCCAAATGTGCATTATGTTTCTTCCTCCATCTCCCTTGTCCATATAATGACACAAATCAACTCTGGCCCTACTGAGCCCCACATGAATTGTGGAGCATGTGAGCAAGCCCATAATTGCCTCGAGCTGCTTTAGGAAAGCACTCTCAAACGGCGTCACCGCCTGCCTGGGCGCTCACGGCTGGGAAGAGATATCTGGAGATTTATTGGATTGTTAAGTGAACTCAAAGACGAGACGCACTGTGTTAATCAATCTGCACAGTGAGAGGGATCCAGGATACCTGACCCAGCTGCACGTGAAAAATCAGCCCTCAGGCTCCATGTCATCTACAGCTCACCGAAAAGTGCCCCACAGGGTTCGCATGAGCCTGTCCTGGAGTCAGTGGGAAGAACCTGAAGTCGTAAGTCCATGAGGATGGGGGGTGAGGGTGATGGGGGCGACTGTCAGAAGTGCAGTGATTGAGTGTCTGTCTCTTTCTTCCTCTCTCCCTCCCTCTCTCACTCCCTCCCCCCACCTCAGCGCCCTGCCTTCTGCACAAGGAACTATTGAGAAGGGACAGAACAAACGCTCCCTTATGCGGCTCCCACAGCGTCTCTGGGTTTGTCCGAGACAGCTGCCTGTAGCACGCTATGGTTACTCATTACCCGGGTTCCCAGGCAGGAAAAGGAGCAAACTTAATAGACCCGAACTAACCCTCTGCTCAAATGCTCCAGCCATAAATAAATAAATAAGTCAGGTGTATGGGGGGCGAGGGGGAGGGGGGGAGGGGCAGCCCAGCAAGTGGACTGATGGGAAAAAAACCAGAGTTTCTATAAGGGGAGGGGGAGGTGGATGGAAAACTCCCTCTGGAGAAAGGACAGAGGGGCGTTTGTGCTGCCTGCTTGTCCTTTGCCGGCAGAGTGGACTCCAGTCTCCGTTGGCCACTCACAGACCTCGCAGAGGAGGAGGATTTGGATGGGAAAGGAAAGAAAGTCCCATTTCTCCTGTGCCCAGGCCCTGGCCCTCTGAAGCACAGCTTGCTTCCTGAAATGATCAGCTGCCACCACAGTCGCTAGTGCGGGGGCACTCTGACATAGGGCATGAGTGCTGCCCTCCTCCTGACTTTCAAAGCAAATGCGTTAGTCCACGGCCGTGGCAGCTCCCGCTGAACAGAGACAGGGTGGGCATGGAGGAAGAAGGCCAAGGGGCTAAGAGGTAGGGTGACTGTTGGCATGACGACAGTCATATCCCCAAATTTAATCTATATATCAGTGGTGCTCAATGAGGGGCGATCGCTCCCCTCCCCCAAGGAACACTGGGCAATGTCTGGAGGCATTTCTGTTGTGTCACAGCTGGGGGTGGGCATGATGCTGACATTCAGTGCATAGAAGCCAGGATTCCACTAAACATGCTACAACGAGCAGGAAAGCTGTCCTCCCCGCAGCCCCCATGGCACAGAATGACCCAGCCCCAATGTCACCTGCTGAGGTGGAGAAGTTCTGCTCTAGACCTATGTCTGAAAAGCCAGGTCACCTCTAATTCTGCAGATGGCATCAGTCCATGACAGTTCCATAAACCCATTCTTCCAGGGTAAATGAGGGGGGAGTCCTAGAATCACTCATGCAATAATGCATTGATCTCCCTTTGACTAGCTCGGGGGACAAAACCATGGAGTGAACAGGACACCCACCAAGGAGACGAAGAGGTACCTCAAGGAAACCAGCATTCCTTAGTCACTACCCAGTCCTTCAGTAGACTGACAGTAAGTTCAGTACCAAAGGATGTGGGCACCTGTCACTCGGTCTTAGAATCTGCCAACCCTGGCTTGTTAGGGGCTCAGGGGGTTGCTTTTGGGGTTGTGTTTTCTCCTGACTGAATTTGTTGCTCACTGGCCAGATGATCTTACACAAGACTCTGACCCTCACTGGGCCTCAATTTAACAAAGTCAACATGGGCAGCGATGGTCCCCAGCCACCATCTCGGGACCACTGAAAAGTTGAGTGAGCTCTTTAAGGAGTTTAAAGTGGTCCCAGAAGGACCTCCGGCAAAGGTGGGGCATGGCCCAGTTACTGTGGCCAAGTGTGCAGTGAGTGTGGACAACAACGAGGCCAGTGTGAGGTCTGTCTTCCAGTGTGGCTGTGGTGACCAGCGCTGGGGGCTCTGCCACAACCCTGGATGTAGTCCGGAAAGGCCATCAGCTGCCCTGGGGAAGAGAGCCTGCATTCGGGTCAATGATTCTGTTGCCGTCGTGCCAGTTCTTCAAAGGGGGTGGGGGGGAGAGGGTGATGTGTGTGCAGCTGTGTAGTATGTGTACATGTGCATGTGACATGTGTGTGCTGGGTGTGACCTGCAGGTGCATGTGTGGTGCCTGTGCCTGTGTGTGCATGCGTGTGTCACATGCTTGTGTGTGGGATGTGCAGGTGTGTTGCATGTGTGACACGGGTGCATGTGGCATGTGTGCAGCAGGTGTGACATGTAGGTGCATGTGTGGTGTCGGTGTGCTGTTATGTGCGGTGTATGTGCACGTGGTACATGCATATGTGTAGCATGTGTGTGGTGTGGTGTGTGGCAGGTGGGCGCATGAGTGGTGCCTGTGTGCTGTTGTGTGTGCATACACTGTGTGGTGTGTGCATGTGTGTAGCATGTGAATGACATATGTGTTGCATGTGTGTGGTTGGTATGGCATGTGAGCGCGTTATGTCTGTGCACGTGTGCTGCATGCACATGTGTGTGCATGTGTGTGGCGTGTGTGGCCACATCAGCTGGTTAATGCCAGAACAAGAGGACCAAGAAAGATTCCAGAACTAAGACTGTGCTAAAACATCTCTGATTGATGGGAACTTTGGGGGACAAGGTACCTGGGGCCTAGATGCTCCAAGGAAAGGCTGTCTTAGTTCCATTCCAGTCTCTGTACTTTGGAGCCATGTGACCTTGGGCAAAGTGTTTCGTTTGTTTGGGACCCAGTTTCCTCTTCTCTCAAGGGGATAATAAAAGCACCTACCTTGCGGTTACAGGAATTAGTGACTTCACGTAAAGCACTTCCTGCTGGGTGCATAGCAAACACTCAGTAGATGGCAGCTGTTCTGGTTATCACTGCTCCAGGGGAAGCGCTTCCTGGAGCCTAACCTAAGGCTGCCTGCTCCCTCCCCTTTTTCCATGGGCTCATTCCCTGTGGGCTGATCACCACGTCTGCATAACAGTCCTCTCTTGACTTCAGTTGCTTCTTTGAGGAGGTGTCAGACCTCAACACTGCAGCTGTTCCCAGTCCATGTGGCCCAGACAGGAAGGAACAGAGTGAGCTGATCACCAACTGACCACCTCAAGGACCCAAAAGCCTTTCCTGGTGACCCAGCAGACTGTGAAGAAAGCCTGGCCGGCACTTCCCTACTTCTACCCGCAGCTGGCTGACGCCAGCCTTCCTAGATCCCCAGATGCTTGATGACAACAGTTATTGCCACAATAAAGCCATGATGGCCCCTATCAACACTCTATCAGCCTCGCCTGCCCTTCACAACCGGTTTGTCAAAGCTGCCCCTCCCATCCCCATTGTTAGCTCTCAGCCAGCTTATCTGCTGCTGGAGACAGAAGTCTCTGGTTTAATTGTGGCAAATTAATTATTGAACTCCATAGCCAGCATATATTAGATTGCTCCCATTCAAGGTCAAGGCAGAATCCAAGGTCATCGGCAAAATCCACAGTCATCATCGCAGACCAGCTGGGGGACCACACTCAGTCCCCCAACCACAGAGGGGTTTGAGGCCACTGAGTGAAACTCTTCCTCCACCAAGCCTCTCCCAGCCCTTCTGTCCAGGATACCTCAGTGAAAGCACGTCTTTACAACACCCCTGGCTGTGTTAAAACTCCTTCCTGGTAAATCAATAAATGATGTTAGGCTGCATAACTCACCGTCTTATTTCTGCTGAGCCGTATTAGCCCCTGTGCCTGGTTCAGGGCAGATGCTTAATCAGTTGAACTCCTGAATGAGCACAAATCAGCATCCTCCCCAACTCAGCCTGATTTATTGTATAATAGTTGCTGTATTCAAGATACATACGTAACTCATTCATCTGATCATCACTAATTGCACTTGGTGTCAGGCACTGTTTTAAGCACTTCCTCCTAAGAACTCTAGAGCTTGCCATCACCCTCCATTTTATAGAGGAGGAAACTAAGGCACAAAGAGGTTAAGACCTAAATGAGTGGCAAACCGAGATTCAAACCAGAGCTCACACACCTACGCGCGACACTCCTTGAGTGGCTGTTACCTATGTGTGCACTAGGGACATGAATACCTGGAATCCGCCACCCGACTTAAGATCCAGAACTTAACTGATACCCCTGACGTTCTCTACACGACCCTCCCCAATCGGCCTGCTCCCCCGTCCCCAGGAGGCCAAACATGCCCAGTTCTGCTTGTTATGCCCTTTACCCCAGCTGCGGTTTCACTACCCACGTGTGGACCTCTAAACAACATGACGCTGCTGAGGTTTTTTCCTCAATTTCATCCAAAGGCTATTATGTCACAGGCAGTCTGCAGCTTCCTACGCTGAAGGCATGGGCATATTGTCTGGTATTTTCTCACCTACTGCTCCACTGTTTATGCTCCCCTCTACTTCAGCTCTGCTGGGTGGAATCGACGCCGAGCCTCCCACCCTCCTGAGACTCTGGGCCTTCAGGGAGGGCCCCGAGCTGATCCACCAGAGCCGGATTCCAATCCAGCCCTGGCCTCTGACTCACTCGCTGTGTGACCTGGGACAAACTGCCCAACCTCTCTGGGCCTCAATATCCCTCTTTGTGAATACTCCTGATTTCCCAGAAATCATTGGGAAGGGGAGCAAGGTCGCCCCCTAGAGCCAGGAGGCGCCATTACAGGTGAGTTGGCACTTTCCATTGATTGCCCAGTCAAATTAGACAGGAGTGTGACAGTGCTCAGTCAACTCTAAGTTGCACACACGGGAGAGGGGAGGAGTGTGGGGCTCCTGCTGGCACCCCAGTTAAGTGGCGTGTGAACTGACTGGGATCGAATCGATGACGATGGAGAAAAGATACTGCAAAGCACCCACAATTTTCCCCACTTCCCTCAGAGTCCGAACTCTAAGGACTAGATTGCCACCCCCGAATCCCTGTCCTGGAGTCTTTCCTCTTCCGAGGGCATCGAGAGGACAAACACCTTCTGATCGGAATGTTTTTGGAATGTTTTTCCAAATATTCAACATCTGGAAGGACCTGTTACAAAGGCGCCCTTTGTGTAGCCGGGAAATGGGCTGGCAATAAAACAGCTCCGGACCCTGCAGAGCTGGGAATGGGGGTAGCGGGTGGGGGAGGAGGCGGGAGGACCGGGCGGGGCGGGGGCACTGACAGGAGGACCTGTGTGAGAGCGAGGTCAGCAAGAGGTGCCTGGTGATATAAAACCATACACAGCAGCCAGCACTTATCTAGGGCTTCTTACGTGCTGGGTGCCATTCTAAGTGCTTTATCTTTAGTGTCTTATAAAAGGTGGTTAGAGAGGGAGACATGTATCTGAGAGGGTGTGTGGTGTGAAATGTAGAGAGACTGAATGAAACAGAAAGGTGATGAAGAGATGGAGGAATTCACACAATAACAACAGAACGATTTTCATGTCTGGACAGGGCGAGGCAGGGAGATAATCACTGTTGGCATGTGCAAAGGTGTCAGCATCCCAAATCTGTCTCTAACCACCTTTATTCCTTGGAACCATGTGCTCGGAAGGCAGGGACAGGTGCCCTTGCAGAAGCCTCCGGCACTTTCATTCCAGCAGGTGTGTGTGTGCCCACAGGGTTACATGAACCCGTATAACAGACCGCTGGTTCTTCCTGCCCATCCTGCAATAAACAAGCCCCTGGCAGGTGAAAACACTACAGGAAACACTTCCCCCTTTGTGGGAAGCTCCTCAGAGACTGAAGGCCCAAATGTTATGCCGAAATCCCTATCAAAAATCTAGAATAGGGAGCTTTATCCTGATTCTTTCAAAAAGTATCTGGAAATCAATTCGGGCAGCTCTTGCGGGATCTCAGAATCTTGGAACTAGAAAGAATGACAGGAGTCTGGTCACAAATGCAAAATGGATGGACCACTTTGGTGGGGTTTGTTAAAATGCAGAGTCCCAGGCCCTGTGCCAGACCCAGTCAACGAGCAGAGGTGGGGAGTGGGAATCTGGGAATCTGCATTTGGAAAACTCTGTGGTGATTTTTTTTAATGCACATTGAAATGTGAAAAGTATTGGTCCAAATCATGACCCAGCTTCTGGAAGAGCAACACTTAACTAATCAGAGACACACTGTATGTATTAAATTCTTACGCATCTCTAAGGCTGCATATTTCTCATATTTCTTAGGATTCAGTGAGCCTCTTCCAACTTTCATTTTTAATATCCAATTTTACCTGTCTAAACCTCCTTGTTGTATATTTTTATGGAGCACAAACTATGTGCTGGGTGAGTACATTGCCCATTTATTTATTTAACATTCATAATGCTCCTCGGTGTTACATATGGAATGGAGGCAATAAGAGAGGCAGGGAGAACCAGAGGAAAGGAGATCATAGGAAAAGGAGAAGACAGACGTGAGAGAAGACATTTCCTTGTCTTCTTGGCATATCCTGGTCATTTTTGCAAACAGAGCATGGATAGTGTCATCAAAAGTCAGAACAGCCACAATTGGGGAAAAAAAAATTCTACTCTACTTTTTCCAGAGTCCCTTGCAGCTAGGATTGTCCATATACATATTCATGAGCAATGGGATGTACAGGAAGTTGGCTGAGGTGGTTCTAGGAAATCTTTTGCTTCCCTGATGAAAGGGAGGGATGCAGCTGATACTGATCCCTCCCCTTTCAGCTTTGGGTAGTATATTAGTTTCCAAGAGCTGCCACAACAAATTCCCATAGACTTGGTGGCTTAGAACAACAGAAACTAATTATTTCATAGTCTGGAAGCCAGAAGCCTACAATCAAGGTCTCGGCAGGGACATATTTCTTCCGAAGGCTCTAAGGAAGAGTCCTTCCTTGCCTCTTCCAGTTTCTGGTGGCTTCTGACATTCCTTGCCTTGTGGCTGCGTCACCCCAATCTCAGCCTCCCACTTCACATGGCCTTCTGTCTCTGTGTGCCCCTTTCTGCCCCTTCTATGGGCATGCTCTCCGGATTAGGGCCCACTAATCCAGATCGCAAGTTGGATGATCTCAACTTGATCCTTACCTTAGTAACATCTGCAAAGACCCTATGTGGTCACATTATAAGGCTCTGGGTGGACATAAATTTGGGGGGAACACTATTCAATGAACTATAAATAGGAATGTTATTCATAGAGCTACAACAAACCCATAATTGAGGAACAGCAGGGCAGAGGATGCTGGATTTCATTTAAAATGTTATTATGCTGTTCATTCAAGTTATTAACCTTTATTGATCTGGTACTTAATAAGAATAAAATTTTAATTTAAAAAAAAATGGCAAAACGGAGACATGAAATGGTCCATCCAGGTGCCGACATGGAGCACGGCCAGGAGGTGCGCTCTCCGCCGCGGCTCAACAACGTCCACATTTACCTCCCCTGGCGAGGATGCCCCGGGCCCTGCGGCCCCCCCAGCTACAAAGGGCCAGAGGTCAGGACAGGATCCTGTTTCCCATTGCTATCAAGGCGCTGTTTTCAGGAGCAAAGCTCAGAAGAGCAAGCTAAGAGAAAAGTCAGGGCACGAGTTCCAGGGAAAGGAGAGTGACCGTGGTCATTCCTCTCCGCACATCTGCTTTTCTCTGGCTGGCCCTGGGGAACGGCGCCAAGATCTTAATCACCCGGCATCGCTCTGGCACGCCGAGTGTGTGATACACCTGTCTCCACCGTCAGGCAAATGAGTGGGTTCACAGGCAGAGGCCTGCCCCGCCAAACAATGCACCCCTTTGTCCCCGCCCAGAGCTCGGGATCAGCAAGGAAGCCAAATCCATCAGCACTTGTCAGGGCCCTTGATACACACAATGCGAGTTATGATCCACATTCTCCAGCAAAGCCCCAGGCTTCGCACAGGCAGCTCTCACTGACACGCAAAGTGTCAGTCAACCTTCTCAAACCCAGGGTGGGGAGCCGGGGAAGGGGGGCACTGGGCTCTCATTCCGAAAAGCCGACCTGGCCCGGGGAAGGTGTCCCTGAAACTCTGACACATTCTTTCTCAAAATCAGCCCCGAGAGAGCTGCTCTAAGAAAAATCCTTTCCCGTACTGACGGAGGGCCCTTGAGGCTACTTCAGCAAATGTTATGCGCACATGGGCAGTGCCCGCCCTGGCCCATGCAGCCAGCAGTTTAAAGGACTAAACCCTGCCAGGGAAGAGGGAGGGTGGAAGTAGAAATTCCCCAATGAGATTTGCTACAAATGCAACACCAACCAAAAAGGGGTGACACCATCCTTTGCAGCCAGGGAGGTGGCAGGCCCTGCAGAAGTCTGGGGGGTTTTGTGTCCTAGGAGAACGCAGAAGTGGTTTCTGTGGATGTTGCCCACGTTATTATGCGCAACCCATTCTGTCTGTCCTGTTCTGTCCGGTCATCCCCCTCCCTTCCCACCTTCCATCGACATGACCGCCAGTCACCCAGATAGGAACATACAAGCATTTCCCTCCAACAACAGGCTCAAAGATTGGCCCCAGCACTCAGTACCAAGGGAGGGGCTAGGAGAGACATGTGTCTTTATATATTTATTTTAAAGAATTTTATTCATTTTATTTTTAGAGAGGGGGCAGGGTGGGAGAAAGAAGGAGAGAAACATCAGTGTGAGAGAGGGACATCGATCGGTTGCCTCTAGCACACACCTCATCCGGGGACTGGACCCACAACCGAGGCATGTGCCTTGACCAGGAATCGAACCAGCAGCCTTTAGCTTTGCAGGACGATGCCCAGTCCTCTGACCCACACCAGCCAGGGCCAGGTGTGTTCGGGTCTGCTGCCCCTCTGGGGTGGGATCACTGGCACCACCTGCCTAGGCCACAGCACAAGGTACATTTAGAGTGGAGGTTCGTGCTGACTCAGCCACGGTCCCTGATCTCCTTCCCCGCACTCACTCCACAGGCTTCCTTTTGGGAATGAAATGAGCTAATGAATGAGTTTCGAGGAAAGCACAAATTCCCTTAGAAATACAGGGTATCAGAGCTGAGTAATATCAGGTAAGCCGGCTCAACTTAAAGGGAAGGAATAAGTTGTAGGCAATATTTAAAGTAAATTATATAATGCCACTTTTTTTTTTAAACTTGGTGTGATAATAGGATCATGTAAGAACATCTTTTCCTTTTTGAGGTAAATATTGATCTGTTATGAATAAAATAATGCAATTTTTTTTCAAAATAATGAGGAAGAGAAAAGTGAAAGAGGCCAGATTGGTAGGGGCTGGGAGCTGTTGGAACTGAGGGACGGGTACTTGGGGGTTCATGCCACCATCCTGTTCACTTGAGTGTAGGTCTGAACTCCTCCATAATAAAAAGTGGAACAAAACCAAATTTCAAAGATCAAAACAGAGTAAAGCATCAGTCTGCCAACATCAGAACTTATGTACGCATCGTAAAGCCAATGATCAGGTCTGGCCTGGCTTTTAAATTGCAGTGGCTAAAATAAATTCAACTTTGCTTTTTTAAAACCAGACGGTAAAAAGGTAAGTAAGCACTTGTCGGCCTCGCACCATTTTGGGTAGGATTCCAGGGCAGCGTGAGTAACATTTGCTCCCCAAACACTTGTGCTGTGGTGGCAGAACTGTCACACAATGGAGGTCAGGTGGACCAAAGGCAGTTCCTAAACTCAGGATACACTGTGATCACAGCTGTAGGGATGGTTAAAAAACAACCAAAACAAAACAAAACAAAACAAAACAAAAGCCTGTCTCAAAAGATCCTTGAGGAGGAGGGAAGGCAGGTCAGCTGGCAAAAATCACTTTTACTCATTTGGTCCTCGTAGGTAAAGCGTGCCCAAGAGGGACATCATTATTCTTTTCGTAGGATGATTGAGAGGGCAGCCCGCCCATGTTAACAGGTACATTGCTCAAGCTAACATTAGTCGCTGAGTCTTTTCCTCTTGCTATTTTTGTTCTTAGAGATTAGAGAGGTGATATCAAAAATAACCCAATGCAAGCTCTGAATTGTAACAATCCCATCCAAGTGCACAGGTGGTATCTTTCCTTCTGATTGGCAAGATCGAATCTCCTTCTCAATTCGTGTAAGCATCTAGCCGCCCCGGGCTGGCGCAATTCCTCTTGGTACCTGCCAACAGACTCTACACACAAAGATTGGCGCTGACCAATTCACGGGGAATGGGCAACTCATGTCGAAAAGCAGGGCATTGCGGGCTTACAGGTGATATCTCCCGGGGCAAACAGGTGGGACCAGGCTCCTGGACCAGTAAGAGGAGGAGAAAATGGAAGCTGAGCTGCTGGTGGGAGGAGCCTGGGTGTGGATGGGGGTGGCAGCTCTGGGCAGGAAAGGGGGTGTTTCCGAGGAAGCCTTGTGCCCTACTTGTCTGCTCCACTTCACCAAACCACAAGCCGGGCTGGGCGCTCCTGCCAAGGCTGATCACAATCTGCCCTGCTATCAGCATTGTCATCTCTCACAGAGACACGCAGTTAGTGCTGTGAATTCTAAGGGACCTAATCTAATCCTGACTTTTCCCAAAGCCATGTTTGGCCATCCAGACCTGCAGTAACACCTGTCTCCCCTGCTGTCAACGGTGCCAGCCGGCATCCCCGTCAACGTCCCGCTCTCCTTCTCCCTTAGCTTCCCCTTTCACCCTAACCTAAACCCCCCACCCATTTTCACCCTGACCTTTCACAGCTGGGAGATGAACATTCGGAACGACAGAGCCCACTGAGGAGAAGATCTAAACCTGACCTTCCCATTACCCTTGATGGCTATGTCATCCAACCAGACTGTCCCCGTGTCTGGTGTCTGGACTCACTGAGAGCTAAGACAGGTGGCTTCCTGATGGAGCTGTGAGGGCGATAATGGGAAACTGCCATCTGTTTTTCAGGTTTGGAAAAAGAGGATTCACTTTTCAGCACCTGCCGACCTGACAGGTTTGCCAAGGATTTTACATTTGCCAAGGATTCTACATTAAACAAATGCACACCCCTACATCAACCTTCCTCCAAAAGAGACACAACTCACTGGGCGAGGAAACAGCTCTTAGCAGGAGGACAGCCTGGTTCCCGGACCTTTCCCGTCTACAGAGAATTGTCTATTGTAATCTCCACAAGACGATCAGAAACGTCTCCCTTACAATCAAGTTTGGATTCCAAAGCAACAAAGTTCAGACTTGATTTTTGACTGCCAAGATTTGTGTTATTGTTTTATACAGCTTTTGACTATATGGGTATATAAAAGAAATCCTTGGGAGACTTCTTGGTCTATAAACTCTTACAGACCTGGAAGTGGACTCTGATTTTGGTCCTCGCTGTCCCTGTGCCTCCCTTCCTTTCCTTTCGCCTGTGAGGCACAGTCAACGGCTAAGACTTAGCCACTGCCACCAACGTGCCATGTTGGGAGTTGAACGGTAAAAGTTCCTAGGCCCAATTACAGGCAGTGACCAAAATTAAGGCATCTCTGTCACATCCCAGTGGGTGTCAACATGGAAACAGTAAATTGAATCCAAAACACTTTTGTACTGAGCTCTGCTGTGTTAACGAGAGGCAATGGGGTAGCAGAGGAGAGACTGGTAGCCACTACTCCCCAAGCTCTCGGTACCTCCAGCGCCTGTCACTGGGTCACATAAAGAAGTCAAAAGTTGGCCATGTAGGAGTCAAGAACTGACCCAAGCTCTGGGGGTCCGCTCATGGAGACTCCTCAGAGAGGAGGAGGGCAGAAAGACCAGAATTCATTCTCCGAGCTCATGCAGCCTAGAGCATTGCTCTCGGTACGTGTCCTTGAGTCTGGTCTCCTCTCTGTTCACTCAACCCTTCCCTCTTTGCATGGCAGCACTCAGAAGTGTACGTGCAAAAGGGAGAATAAAATCAGACCACACCTACATGTACAGAGTCGGCTGTGTCATGCTTACCCAGGCTGATGAAATAGACAACCATGGGCCTATGAAATCAACTCGTGTGACCCGGGTGTATGAGTCAAGAGAATAAGGCAAAGGGGAAGTGCTGTCTCTCCTATGACTGTTACACTGCGCAAGGCTCCCTCTTGCTGGTAAACTCACTAGGAGGCTGGTTTCATGAAGCGAGCAGCCACGCTGGGAACGTCTATGTGCCAAGGAATTGTGAGTGGCCCCTAGGAGCTGCAGATGGCCCCTGGGAACTAAGGAAAGCCTTTAGCCGACAGTCAGCAGGAAGCTGGGCCCCTAGTCCTACAACTGCAGGGAAGTGAATTCTGCTAACCCCCCGAGTGCTCCCGGAAGCAGTCTTCCTCACCAAGCCCCTGCATGAGAACACAGCCCAGCCCTGAGCTTCCGAGACCCTGAGCAGAGGACCCAGTTAACCCATGTCCAGACTCCTGAGCCAGAGACACTGAGACAGTAACGTGTGTTCGCTAAGCCACTCAGGTTGTGGGAGCGTGCGATACAATAGAGAACAAATACCACGACCATTTCCCACTGAGTTACCAAATATAACCACTGTCCACATGGAAGAAATCTGCGAACTCACGAACCGTTTATTTAAGACTGGACTTTTTCTTTTAACTTGTATTATAGGCTTGTTAGTAAGTGAAAATATTTACTTTTCTGTAATTTCACATGTGGAATTCAATCAGCAGGAAATGGAGCAGATTCCTAGTGTAGCGAGGCTATGAAGTCCAAATGTAAGTGCTAATTTTAAAGCACTTGATTGTTCTTTTCCACGGGATACCCTCCAGCGTGTGTGTGGTAGTGACCCAAGCGCATACTGAAACCTGACCCTAAAAGGCAAGGGTCAGTGAAGGGACACCCCTCTAACATCCTTACTGCACACCTACAAAGCAGGGCCACACTGTGGCCCAGGGCCTCTTCCCTCTTTGCACGCTTCCCCCCAGGCTTGTTCTACATTTTCATTCTTCCATGGCGCATCCTGGACTTCCTGGATGTCATGGCTCTTGCAATCAGGGAAGGGAGATCCTGGTCTGGCCTAAAACCCTAGCGCTGGGTCCTCACCAACTCCAAACAGCAAAGTCCCTACGCCTCCCTGCTAGACAGGGAGAGGGGTCAGTGACAGGCTTACTAACTTCATGGCCCGTAGTTTGCCAGAGATCTCACACGATTTCCAGTCTGACCTTTTCATGCAGGGGAGGACCATGGGGTGCAAGGGTGCTGCGACACAAGTCTCGACGTCTTGCCCTGTGCAAGGAATCATGTACCTTTCCCTGGGCCCAATGACCCAGTGGCCCTTTTAGCTCCACCATCCACCCATGTCTTCCATGTTTTGGAGCATGAGCCCCAGTGGGCTAAGGAAACCTGAGGGTCCTGAGGCTGAGCAGCAACCCCAGAAGCTGTGGGGGCCTCAGTAACAGCCGTTTCCGGGTCAGATGGTGGCCAGCAGTGCCCCTTTGCCTTCAAGCCACTGGCAGGGCCTGCACACTGTGGAAAGGATGGGAAATAGCAGGAAAGAGGCTGGAACAGACTCAGGGGTGCTGTTTGCCACTGCCCCTCGTTGGCGGCCTGGGCCCGCCTCCCTCCTGCATCCTGCTGGAAGGAGGAGGTGAACAGCCCCTTCCAGGTTCAATCCCTCCTGCTGGAGGAGAGAGAGGCGGAACTGGGAGTTGTATCCCTCCAGCCTGCGAACATACTGCCACCCTTCTCCCAGCTGTGGGAGTGGGAAGATGACCAGGCTGTGAATTCACTACAGGACTCGTGACAAAGCCTCTATGTCCCCGAGCACTGCAGGCCTTCCTGGCAGAGCCATTTAAAAGCGCGGGAGCATTCGTGAACTTACCTTAGGGCCAAGGAAGTCTGAACTGCTGGAAGGCTGGTTCACAGGCGCTCCTTCCAAAGCCCTGTGCCTAATTTTGTGTTTGAACTTTTGTGCTATTTTTCTCAAAGATTGCTTCTAAAACTATAAACTTCACACCCCCCAAAGCTGGCCTTGGAAGGGACAAGCTGGGAGCGACCAGCCTGTAGACAGGCAGCAGGGAGCCCCAGGAAGTCACGGGTCCCTTTGGTGGCGTCAGGTTGGCCTCGCTGTAGCCAAGAGGGGTGATAGAGGGGGCTGGCGTCCCTCCCTAAGCGGACAACCGAGGGAGGCGGGTCCGGGGCGTCAGAGGGCGGGGTCGGGGGGGCTGCTGCCTGTTGCGTGCAAAGCTTGGGTGCCGCAGTGAGTCCCGCCCAGCCCTGTGGCCCGCGGCCCCGCCCCACGCAGGTAAACAGCGACTCCCGCCCTCCAGCTCGCTCGCCGGCCCGGGGACCTGCCCCCAGCGCCCCGCCAAGGCCCCGGGAAGGCGGAGGTCAGGAGAGTCCCTCCGCCCCGGAACGTGCGCCCGCGCTGGCAGCCGGGCCTCACCTGGCTGAGGCGCCTGGCGGCGTCCCCCGCCCGCCAGGCAGTCGGATCACACCTGCGGGCCCAGCCGGCTGGCCCCAAGGTGTGTAGCCGAGGCGAGGTCGAGGGTGAGGAGACGAACCGTCCAAGAGAGGAGCGTAGGTAGTAATTGGTGGAAATCCATGCACTTCAGATCTGTTTCTTGGTTATACGTAATCTTACTGTCAATACCAAAAGAAGGGGAAAAGAACCACCCCCGGGCTCCTCTTCGCTTCCAACTTGCACCGACGTTTATTGGGATAGAGATGTGGCCGGACCTTGCTTCAGAAAAGCTCTGGCGAGGATGGTGGGAGGTCAATTTCTGCATCCTTGCGCAAAGCAGAGCCGACCCGGCCCCTGGCTATGGCCACCCCGACATGTAAGACTTTCTGGCCCTTGCCTTCCTTGTCAGTAAGGTGGGGTTAATGGTGTCAAAGTCAAGGAGGGTGGAAGGAGGTGGTGAGAGAGGTGGTCGGTGTGGAGATCACTCCCATGGGGGTAGAGGTGGCACCCAGGGCTGTGGCTCAGCACCTAGGGACTAGCACTGGGGACGCGGCACCCAGGCCAAGCTGCTTCTGAGATGTGGTGGGGCCCTGAGGAACCCAGACCTCTAGCTTTCTTGGCTCTCAACCAATTCCAAGCCTGTTTCTCCTGTGGGTCCTGTGAGCTCCCCACAGCCTTCCATTAAGTCCCTTATCTAAGCGCCCTGGCACTGGACACAGTGTTTGCAACCAGGAATCACCTTTCCCATCTGAGCTCTTTACTTTGCTTCTACCCGTGTTGGGTAGGGAAGGTGTTAGGACTAACTTTTTAGTTAACTCTTACATTTACAACCCTGGAAAGAGGGCAGCTCTGAGAAGGACTGAACACATGCACAGGTTGTCCACAACAATATCCCTTTTATTGATATTAATCACAGTTATGAGGTCTTGTCCATCAGAAAGAAGTCTGCACTATGTAGAACTACATACAAAGACATAAAAATACACATCAACCACCAAAACAAATCATCTCAACCAATCAAACACCTGGATGTGTCTTCAATTTTGATTGTCAGTGATTCAGAAAAACATACATTGATTGGCCCAGTATAAGGTTGGCCTTTGGGGTATCGGGGCATTCACAGAGCAGGGCATTCACCCTTGGAAGCAATCAAACATGTAAACTCGGGGGTCAGGCGTTGCTCACACAATGCCCGAGCACCTGACTCCTGGGCTGCCCGCCATGCCTGCGGAGCCCGCTCAAGGTCCTAGGGGCTCCTTTGACCAGTTGAGCATGGCAGGCCCTAGCTGAGTTTAAAGCAGGTAAGTTAAATCACCCCTGTTGGAGAAACTGTGTGTATGGAAAAATAGATTGGCTTTTAATCTGGCTCAAGTTACTGTTTAGGGTCATCTCAGAATGACGATTTGCTGAAAATTTACTTTTAGAGGGAAACATAAAAATCTCTCTTCTTTTCCTACCCTTTCTTCCTTTCTCATCCTAAGGATTCTGGCCAAACTCCAGCAAAGCTTGCTGTACCTTAAAAAGAGTTTGGGGGTCAGGTTACAATTAAGCAAATGGCCAGCAGAGAAGGACCCATCACAGATGCCAAATGACTTCCCTTCACTTAAATTAGCTTAAGTGGCTCCATCCACAGGTAAATGAAGGGTTTGAGTTCTAGCAGTTGGCTGGAGTCCCCTAGTCTCTTAGCAAAATGAAGGCTATAAACTTATCAAAATGAATGTCACAGGGATTTGGAAACCATGACAATCCACTTTGCTTTTGGAATCCCCAGAGAACAGAGGTCTCTGATCAAAGCTACAGCCCCTTCTTTTTGCAGGGCTCACAGTATGTTCACAGTTGTTGCAATTCCCTAATTCCTGTAATTTCAAAATGTCCATCTTTGCACAAAAAAAAAAAAGAGAGAGAGAGGGAGAAGAGAGACTATCTGATTTTCTTCCTTTGTCTGCACCCCCACCCCACTCGGCATCTCCCTTGGGGAGGCAGAGGAAGGTATATTCCTCCTGGGGCTGGTTGGACCTGGGAGAGTAGCAGGTAGCTATGTCCACGATGTTCCAGTTCCAGGTCAGGAGGGACAGATGACAGATGTCCTGACCTGGCTCTGAGCCACCAGGCAAAAATGCCTAGGAGACTTCTCTCTGGATAGCTTGCTTCTGTAAGTGACTTTGGGGAGTTGCCATTGCATCTAGCGAGGGAGATTGAAGGCCTCAAAGCAGAGATTTCGCTGGACTGTAATCCCACAGAAGCAAGATTCTATTCAGTGGCCAAAAACCTGTAGTCCCACTGACACTTTGGAAGTCCAAAAATAAAACCGACATCTCCCTCAAAAGAAAAGTAAAAATTGTCATGTAATCAGTCAATCTGGATAATGAGATGAACAGGAGAAAAAGTAAAAATGTTTCGATGTGAAGAGAGGTCCGTGGTCCCGTGGCAGCCAAGCATTGCCGTGTCCTCGTGCGGCCTTTCCTGGGGTCTGAAGCGCTTCAGCACTAGCCCAGGCCAACATCCAATGACATCATCACCACAAACCCCAGGATGGAGGCCCAGGACGCCACCTTCCCGTTGCCACTGGGAGGGAAGGAAAGGAAGAAGACCTTAACGCACTCCGGGACACTGTCCAAGCTGCAGGCGTCCTCTGCGAGGTCCAGTTCCTGTAGAAAATACCCTACTACATGAATAATGACAGTGATACTGACAGCTAATACTTATTGAAGCTTACACCATGCCAGGCAAACTGATTAACTCGAGTCACCTGAAAGGAGAACCACAAGATTATTATTCCAGTTTTACTGGCGGGGAAACTGAAGCATAGGGGAGTTAAACAACTTGCCAAAGGCCACCTATCGTGGCTCTGGAATCCATGGTCAAATAATAAAGAGTGGTGATTCAGTTCTTGAAGATCTTATTTAATCTGACCTTGTAAACTAGCCTCAAAAATCACTCTGCTCTGAAAACCAAAATGAAACAAAGGGAGGACAACCCCAGCCCCCAAGACCTGGCCTGTAGCTAGATAATGAGACCATGGATATACAACTTTGGCTAACAAAGCTCACCTCTCTCCTCATTCCAGCTCCAGGAAAATCTGGAGAAGGTGGGAGGAAGGGGGGCAGTGAGAGAGAGAAAGAGGGAGGGAGGGAGACAGGAGGGAGACAGGGAAACTGTTTCATGGTGGGGGGCGGGGGGGGGCGGGGAGGAGAGGCTGGGGAGACGCACAGTGTGCATGCCACTGCCTCATGTTACCGGGTCTGTCTCTCCACCTACCTACCTGTTACTCCTCTTCCTTTCAGCTTCAGGCAGCAGGGCTGCAGAGGAGCTGAGGACGATGTTGGAGAGGGGCAGGAAGGGGTGTAAATAGGGGAGTGGCAAATGAAAACAAGAGCAGATTTGGAGGCTGGGATCTGGACTGGGACGGGGACAGGTGAGGGAGGGGAAGCTCTCCCACCTGATCTGGGCTTCAGGGATGATGTCGTCCATGACCACATAGACCATGGCGCCAGCAGCAAAGGCCAGAGCGTAGGGCAGGACGGGCTCAGCCAGAACCACAGCAAAGGCCCCAAAGAGCCCAGCCAGAGGCTCCACCATGCCGCTCAGCTGCCCGTACCTAAGGAGAGAACGGAGACGGGTTCCACCCGGCACAGTCCCGCAGGCACTCTGCACTCTCACACTGCTGACTCCAGAAAATGACGCGTTTATCCCGCATACAGGGGCTGGCGGCAGTAACGCTCGCCTGAGTGTGACTGGCAGAGTAATAACACGAGTGTAATAATTTATAGTTTGCACATTTCACCTAAAATGTCATATGGTGTGCTTGTTTGTTATGTTACAGAACTACATGCTTATGATTTTATAACAAAAGATTTTGTAATTCAAAAGGGACATTATTTGTGCCAGACCCTGTATCTGAGCACAGCAGTGCAGAAGCATTTCTTTGTTTTATCCACCTCCTCCTCTTCCTTCCCCACAACCTAGTACAGTACAGTTGCTACCCCCACACCAGGTTTTCTTTTCTTTTCTTTCTTTTTTTTTTAGGGTTTTAAGTCTCCTCCTTGTCTTTTTAAAGTAACAGCGTTACTGGGATCTAATCCGCATGCCATATGGCACACCCATTTAATGTGTGCAGTTCAGTGGTTTTTAGTCTATTCACAAGGTTGTGCAACCATCACCACTATCTAATTCCAGAACATTTTCATCACCCCAAAAGAAACCCCATACCCATCAGCAGTTGTTCCCCGTTCCTCCCTCCTCCCCCCACCACCAATCTACTTTTCATCTCTATGGATTTGCCTATTCTGCACATTTTATGTAAACAGAATCACACAATACGTGGTCCTTTCCATTGACTTAGTTTACTCAGCATGTTTTCAAGGTGCACCCATGCTGTAAGCATGTATCAGCACTTTGCTCCTTGTATGACTGAGTACTATCCCTTTGTGTGGAGACACCACAGGTTATAGACATCCATCCGTTACTTGATGCCTCCACCATCATTTAAGGACAGGACACTGATCTGAAGCAGTAAGGACATTTCCCGAGGACAGCTGTGCCTGGCATGTCTGGGGGTTCAGGCCAAAATGCATCCCTTCTGAAAGAGCTGCACCCACCCGCCTATGTGAAATAGGTGGCCTACCTGGCCATGTCTATATTGAGCGTCTGTCTGCACAACCCTCATCTTGGATTAACGTGAGATTCTTCTTTTTATAAAAATCCCTTGCCCTGACATATCATTCCGTACACCAAAAGGTTGTGGGTTCGATCCCCAGTCGAGGTGTGTACAGGAGGCAACTGATCAATATTTCTCGTGTCAACATCTCTCTCTCGCCCCACCTTCTCTTTCTAAAAATCTATTTATTTACTTACTTACTTACTTATTTGCACTAGTGAGAGTGGGTCTTAAAACCCAGTGAGTCCTGATTAAAACAGCGGCCACGGGAGCACCGGGCCTTCAGAGAGGAAACAAGCCGGTGCCTGAGCTCTACCCTGGAGCCCCACTGGCAAGAGACACCTGCTCCAGGCTGAGCACCAACGGACAAGGTGTTGGGGCATCTTTCTTATGGTCCCTGGCTGCGGGCATTTAGAAACATACATTGCCTCTGTGCCTCAGTCCTTCTGTCTGTGAAATGGGAGTGAGACAACTTCCCCGTCCAGCCTCCCAGGTGACGGGATGGTAACAGGGCAACTGTGGGGACTGGGAACTCCCACCCTCTTCCTGCTTCTCTTTGGCCAGGCTGGGAGCAAACGACTGGCATGGGGGAGACACTGTGCTTTAGAATCCTCTAAGGGGGCCATGACCTTGGCTCTGTCACTTCGTAAAAAAAATGGGTTTGCCATCAAGCCCAGACTGGAGTGAGAATTTTAAATTTTAATCTCTGGGTCTGGATGCTGACTACGATGCCCCATTCCACTGCACGAAATGGCAGTCACGGCTTTTGGGCTCTGGAACTTGCATTTAAAAACACCTCTAAGGCCATCTTGCCCTACCCTCACCCACATCCTCTACTCTGTGGACTCCCACGATGGAAAAAGAGATCACAGAGGGTAGAAATAAAGTAATTTAAGCATGTGTAAGAACTTGTAGATCACAGGCCCTATGAAATGAAGACACTGTTACTGTGGTTATTATCAGTCCTTTCACACACTCCTGCCATACGCTCTAGTGCACTGAGTGTTTCAACAAAGGGGCGTTCCGAGGCTCAGATCCCTGAGCTGAGGGGCAGAAGATTAGACTTCTAGTCCTGGAGTCACCACCAAATGAGCTGAGTGGCCTGAGCTGGTCATCTACACTCTGGGCCACAGTTTCCTCCCCTGAACACTGGGGACTCACCTTACATGTCACTGAAAAGGTAAGATCAAGGAACAGACTAGAAAGCCCTTTGGGGACTATGAAAATGCTAGGCATCGTCTCCCAGACACTACTGACATAATCTTCGCACTGACAAAAGTTATGATAGAAGCTTCTATAATGACCACTGGGGACAAAGGCTGCAGTATTGTGAGCCCAAGTTAAGGCATGTGGCATTAAGGTAGACCTAAGTTCTAGCTCAGCTCTTCCTGTCAGAGGGAGCAAAATCATGACACTGAATGGCCGTGGTCTGGCTACCCACAGAGGGGTCTTGAAAAAGGAAAGATGGTCATTTGGGCCAACTTATGTAAAAGCTGAAGGTCAAGAAATGAGTTTCTTAAGTTTCCTCCCAGTCCTAGGGGTGCAAGATTCAGCATTTTACCAGAATGTGAGGGCGTCGCTTTCAAGTCAGAAGAGGTTGTTCCTGCAAAAAGAAGCTGGCACAGAAGACTGCTCTGGGCTTTACATCAGCCCCGACCTTGGCCTCCGACAGTGACACCCTTGAACACTTACCAGAAGGCTCTCCAGTTGGAGAAGCCAGCTCCTCGCAAGGGGAGGCTGACAGCGAGGCCCTCTGGGAAATTCTGGATCCCAATTCCAATGGCTAAATTCCTGAAAGACCAAGAAGACACATGAAGGTGGTCATCCGGAACCAAATGCCCTGCAGACGGGGACCCCTGGCCTTTGGAGTTAGTGATCCAGGCGACAGCTGGGACAGGTGGAGGAAGGAGAACGGTTAGGGCATGTGTGTCGGTGGAGAGCCAAGGAGAGGAAGGGGGGTGACATGGATCTGCCACCCCTTCGTGCTGTCCTTGGTCCCTGGGGATGCTCCATTTTCATGATGCTACAGTACAGCAGAAACATGCTGGCTGGGTGTTAGGATGGTCCAAGTTCCACCACTCAACTGTCCAGCTCTGCACAAATCATTTAACTTTCCATACCTCAGGTCCTCATATGTAACATGGAAGGGTTTACACGGGGATCATAACACCGGCCACCAAGGATCACTGTGGCCCAGTGACCTAACGCCTATAAAGCTCCTAGCGCAGATGAGGAGCTCAGTACATTCTGGTCTCTATTCCCTTACGGCATGGAGACTGATCATCACATTTTATCAGTGACCCAGATCTTCTGGGTCTGGGCTCAGCTTCCCCACGGACACTCTGTGTGGGCCTGGGCCTCCCGCTGCACCTCTCTGGGCCCCCACGGTGCCCACTATGGTCCTCTCCCCTCCTGCCTCTGGAGGACACTGTGCTGGGTGAATTGGTCAGCTAGTCAGCACCGAGCCTAAAGAGACTGCTTTGTGCACAGACCAGGTATAGGAGTGCAAAGGGAGGGAGCAACGGCATGAGGTGGGCGCAAACGCAGTCTGTGACCCCAGAGAGAGGCATGCGCATCAGCGAAGAGCCCTCATTAGGCGCACTGCAAACTACTGCGAGGAAACGGAATGCCCACTTCCAGAGAGAGCAAAAGCACCAGGATCGGTCTGAATGCACCGGCAAGCCAGTGTTAGAGCGTCTATCTTGGCTGGACAGGCCCACAGGGCAGCCTCTCCCCAAAGGACCCACCTGATCACCAAAGATTCAAGGCTATGAGAAGAAGGTGCCACTTGGCAGGCCATGCTGGGTGTGTGGCCCGAAGGATTCTGGATAGATTAGATAGAAAAGGGATGCTCCACTGTCACTTGGCTTTTCGGTCCATTTGCTCACATTTGTCCCTCTTGCTGCTAACAGAAACCCGCCCATCAGCCCTGGACAGTGACAAGTGGTGCTCCACCCTGTCCTCCTGCATGCTCACCACCCCAGGCTCCTGGGACAGGGACACATGTGCTTCCCTGGACGGTCCCGTTGGGCTGACTCTGGCCATGGTCTCCTGTTCTATCCTCCAGCAAAAAGCACTGGGGACAATCCTCAGTGTTTAATGTCTAACCTCTTTATTTCAGGCCTTGAACCTTGGCCTGTGTTTTTTTATTCTCCAAATCCTGCAGACATGTTTCTTAAGGGGTTCAGAGCTCCCAGATACATGCAAGGCTCTAGGATCAATGTTTTCCTAAGAGTCTCCTTGACCTGGGGGACACTTAGGAAAAGACTGACCCTCTCAGAATCTTGGACTTATAAACCCGTGGCTTGCACATGGTACATTTAATGAACTCTCATCCTGTCCCTTCCTGGCGGCTTTACATTTCCCCTCCACATCCACCCATCAGCTCATCAAAGTGAAGGCATGGGAAAAATTACTATTGGTTCTTTAATACAGAAAGGTTCTGGTGTCTTACAGATGACAGGTCACTCAGGAAAATCGTTCATAAAATGAAGTGGACAGTCAAGAAGACACCCACCCACCAGGCCCCACGACAGGTCCGTAAGGACCCCCAGCTGTGTCACTGCCTCCCCCGGGGGCTCACTCAGATCCCTGCCTATGTTATCTAAGGCAGCTCTATCCTTTTATTTCTTAGACAGGAAAGGTTCAGACAAGCTGACTTCATCCCATGACCCATGAATCCCCTCGCAGGGTAAGACTGAATATTCTGGGCTTTGAGGGCCACTGGGTCTCTGTTGCAACTATTCAATTCTGTCACTATAGTGGAAGAGCAGCCAATATGTAAGCAAATGAGCGTGGCTGTGCTCTAATACAACCTTATTTACAAAGCCAGGCGGTGGGCCAGATTAGGCCCACAGGCTGGAGTTCGCTGCTCTCTGCCCCAATATCTCCGTGGCTGGCTGCAGCAAGATCTGACCGGGTGGAACCAAAGAGCCAATGAGGGTCTTCCAATGAGCAAGGTCAAGGTGTCCGACCAGATCTCGAGGCCCTTGCCAGGTGTGGAAACAGCACTCTGTGGCTAGCTTGCTGTTCACTGCCGTCACCTGCCCTCACGTTCACAGGCAAGAGCACGACTTATCCCCAGACTGACCACGGACAGTTGCCAGCCCTATGTCACTAGCAAGTCAAGGTGGGGCTCCCCGTCCAAAGTCCTCACCCTGACGCGGCGCTGACTGTAGCCATCCACCAGGCGGGCCGTGGAAGCCTCCTCCCATCCTGTCCAGGAGCCTCCGTCCTGATAAGCAGCACAGAGATTCCATTCTTCTACCCCTGGCAAGCCAAGTTACCCCTGCCCTGTCCCAGCTCTGGCATGGGGCTTCCAGGCCAACCAGGTGCCCCACCCTTGGGATCCTGCCAGGCTGCTCTCAGGGTGCCACCTTGCTGGGTGATCACAGAACCTCTCCTGGGCTCCATTACCTCACAGCAAGGGCTTGACCACAGCTTCTCTGTCCTTTCCACCTTCATATAGAGCCCTTCACCTGGCTTTCCTCTACACACACACACACACACACACACACACACACTGGCCCACCATGCTCCCTTGCTCCACTCTGTGCCGTGCACCTGTTAGGGGTGATCCAATGGGAGGGCTCAGTGCCCTGTATGCCCTCTGCTCTTCTCCTCACTGACATCAGCTCCGGGACCATGAATTAGTCCCAGAAATCAGCCCTGGCTACACACTCCGATCACCCAGGACCTAAGACGTCATCCAAGGGGGTGAGGATGAGGAGGTCGCTGCACCTGTCTTTGACTCAGACATCCTGTCACCCAGCTGACAAGCATGTCAGGGTGGCCCAGCTGAGAGCCGAGGATGCCAGTGGCCACTTGTGAGTGTGTCAGGCTGGGTGCTTTCTGGGTATGAAACCTGATTTGGAGAGGCCTGGAGGGAATCTTTGAAAACAGAGCAGGAGCATCAAAGCGGAGGGTCCCTGGGGAGGCAGGATGTATCACCAGCAATAATGGGGGTAACAGCCACTGTGTCTGGGGTGGGGCAGGAGACAGAGAGGCAGCAGTGGCTCAGGTTGGCAGGGCTGGTCCCAAGGCACTGGAAGCTTGAAGCTAACTTAGGAGCAGTGGGGACCTAGAATGGCAGCATGGATGGGACACAGTGACATGCTCGCGCCCTGCCGCAGCCTTACTGTGCTCTCCTGGTGGCCTCTATACCAATGCACACTCCGCGCCGGCATCCTGACGCAGCGCAGCTTGGCGGGCCACACCCCTCTTTAACTTGGGGAAGGAAAAACCCAAATGAGATGCTATGAAGATTCAAAGCAGGACTCCAGAGCAAGGGGGACACCCTAACTTGTGCCCTTTGGGGGACAGTGAGGTCGCCAACTTCCGTCTGGCTCATCCTGGGCCAAGCACGAAAACACCATTACCAGTCTGGACCAGAGCAAATTAGGGTCAGGGGAGGAAGGGGGAATGAAGGGTTCTGTGAGGACAAAAAACACAGGCTGTCATCCCCTGACAGCGTCCCTGCCCTTTGGTGGGGTCAAGCCAAGCACCATGGGGACCTGTCATCCAGGCCTGACTGGGAGTCACAAGAGAAGGGATCCCATGAAAAGGGCCAGGAAAGGCCATCATGGGATAGCAGGGTGGGGGAGGAGAAAGGGAGGGTGGGGGAGGGGAATTACAAGGCAGGGTGTCACTGCAGGGGTGTCACTGCAGGGGTGTGGGGCAGATGGCTCCTGGGGGCTGGCCTGCACCTGCAGGGACAAGAGCAGCCTCCCCGGGACAGGGAGCCCAGGGACCGTCGGGAGGGGCGCCTCTGGGGAGGAGCTGAGTTTAGCTAAGAGAGGAGTGCTCAAACTCCTCTTTTCTTTCCCTATGGGATCAGCATTTGCTAGGAAGAGCAACCTGGTCAGTGTGAGGGCAGATGCGGCTGTTTTTAAGTTCACACTGCAAGAGAGAACGGCGAGAAGGGGACGAATGTCCGTCTGCTTCTCTGACCTGGGGAGGACCTGGGCAGCAACGGTTTGCCTTACCTTGGTGCTCTCTCTTTAGCAGTTAAGCAACTATGTTAAGGG
>PVJD01001990.1:0-225938 GCA_004026545.1 Mormoops blainvillei
AAGTTTTATTTATTTTTTAGAATACTTTTATTTTTTTTGCATTAAAAGAAATATTTAATATAATATTGATTATAAATGCTGAGGTATATTTTTACTATATTTTCAGTTCAGATAAATTTTAAAAATATTTAATCATTAACTGAGTTCTTATTTGTATCCTCTTTAGATATTATTATGTTAATGAAGTTCTTTCTATTACTAGGTTGTTAGCAATTTTATTGCAAATTGAATTTTGAATTTTTATTAAATGTTTTTTCTGTATCTATTGTGATGATTTTATAGATTTTTCAATTTGATTTTGTTGATAAGGATATTACTTTGTTTAATTTTCAAGTGTGAATGAAATATCTTAGGTGATATCCCAAAATAGCAGTGGCTGAAGCAAGTATTAAAATGCTAGCACTTCACAAAGAAAGCATAGGACCAAGCAGTAAAGATGATGAAAAAAAGGGAAAGTAAGGCAAGAAAAAGACTCAAAGCAACGTGATGCTATGCAATATCTAATTGGTTTCCCTCGCACAGTCAGCCAGCATGAGATCCAGAATGTTACTTAGTAGAACCATTTGCTTGCCACTGCTGCTTTTCTTTTTCATTGATTTTGTTGCATAATAGTGTACAATACACAACACACAACACAACACATTTAGAATGACAATATTCTGCTCTCTGGAAAAATGAGTAAGATAAGAACCCTGTATTTTTTTCATCTTTCATAATATTTTAATGGTGAACTTTTCTTGGGCAAGCAAGAAAGATACATGATTATAATTACAAAAACAAAAAAAATTAGATATATAAATGCATAATAACTATGACAACCTAATCTGAATTTTATTAAAAATTTAAATAAAATAATCAAATTTTAATGAAATCTTGGTTTTGTTGTCTTACCAGCAACAAGTATCATTAATGATTAAATATATTCCTAACTCAATAGCTATTGACTAGGAATGGCTGATATCAAATTAAATCCTTTTCTTATCTTTTATAATTAACCTAATGTGTTGAACTGTCATCAATAACAAAGTTATTCAAGCTTACAAATATTAACTTGTAAAAGAAAGACATTAATGAATTCCTGTTAGTCTGCTCCTATTAAGAAATACATAATGATAAGGCACATTCTTCTGGGTAACAACAAGAGCAAAAGGAAAGAAAAGGCAGTTAATCAAAATGTGAATTTATTGAAAAACAGAACTGGAAGTAGCACAATTCTGCTGGAACCCTAATTACAATTATATACAGTACCTACCTAGTGGGTAAAAAAAAAAAAATTCCAATTTATAAGTAATATTGGGTTGACCAAATATTTTGGTTTTTTCCCTGATTTTTTTCTGTAATATGGATCAAGTAGTGCTTAATTGTCTTTAACTTCATCTGATACAATTTTGTTAGACTGTATTTTGACAGCTGTCATATCAGTGTGCATTTTTAAAAAAGCATCAAAATCAGTAAATTTTTGTGTAGACATTTTGATATTGAAGGTGGAAGAAAATATGCAATGTTTTCAGCTTATTATGCGTTATTATTTCCAGAAAGGTAAAACTGCAACTAAAGCTCAAAAAAGATTTGTGCAGGGTATGGAGAAGGTGCTGTGACCTATGAAATGTGTCAAAAGTGGTTTATGAAATTTCATGCTGAAGATGTCTTGCTGGAGGATGCTCCATGATCAGATAGAGCAATTGAAATTGATAGCGATCAAATCAAGACATTGAGAACAATCAATGTTACACCCCATGGGAGATAGCTGACACACTCAGAATACCCAAATCATTAAAGTTATTTGTGAAAATAAATAAAAGGAGTCTTTTATTAAAAAAAACACAACAGATTTTTTGGCCAACTCAATACAGGTAATCGTTTAGATTATATGATATGAGAAGCCATTTCTACTTTTGAAAGTTTTACTCACAAAACAAACAGGCAACATTTTAAAGTGTTTAAAGCCATCTGTACCACATATATCACTTTAATGTCTCTTTCAAATGTCTATAAAACCTATTATAAATACATTAATATTGCATCTTTATGCTAGTCCTATAAAGGGGGATGTAACTACACATTGCACTCTGAAAGTGTTAAGCATTTTTAGTAGCTTCTTTTTGGCATTTTGCTCCAAATTAAAGTTTTAGTAAATTTATGGTAGTTTATATCCTTCTTTTCTCTCTATCAGTCCTTTTACTTAATATTTGATCTAAATTTTATTGGTTTCATAACTCAGCATGCACTATGAGAATGAGAGGCTGTATTATTGCCATTCTGAGTTTAAAATACAAAGTGACAAATGGGCTATATTTACCAACACGGCTACCACCAAGAATTTGTAAATCTAAACAGTCTAATATCGAGCCCTGCAAGCACTTCATTCCTCAGCAAACTTTTCTTCCTGTATGCATGATGTACAGAAGATGAATGGTTGGTGCCCTTAGGAGGAAATTAAATATTTATTCAAAGTATGTTTTTTACTTTGGTAACAAATCCAATAAGCAAGTACTTTGATTAATGAATATTAACATTTTTTTGTAAGATGTATGGATTACTTATAGCTTAAAGGCAATTTTAGACACAGCTTCCTGGAGGAAAAATTGGCATTTGTTCTAGCACTGAAGATTTTTTTTTTAAGTTTTCTGGGACAAAAGTGCCAAAGTTGGATCCTTGATCGAACACTGATGTCTTTTGACTGTGTGACCTTGGATGAGCCTCTCAATGTCCTTAAACTCAATTTCTTCATTTCAAAAGTAGGATTAACATACTACTTAAAACATTAATACATAACATATCCTGATATTGTAGAATACAAGGGAAAACATTCATATACTACATATATGTTGTATTATGTTTACGATGCAAAATAAGCAATGTTGTATACATAGATTTGCTTGCAAACTCAGGAATTTTGTAGTGTGTGTTCTATTTAAGAAGGTCCATTTAATATATTTTGTAGATATTTTGCATTTTTTTAATGTTCAGGTGAACAGTTATATAGCTATAAACATAATAAGAGTTTTAGAGGAAGAGAGGGACTTTTATTTCGTTATCAACATCATAGTTATTTACTTCTCGATTTTATAAAAATGTTGTCAAGACTTCTAAAGGGAATGCTTCAAATTTTGTCTCTACCACTTACTGACAAGGTTACTTTGAGCAAGTGACCTATTAATTTTTTTCCTCTACTTTTGCTTTTATAAAACAGGGGTGATACCAACCTTTCAGGGTGGGTGTGAGGGTGAGATGAGAAAATCTGCCCCATATAATTCTCTCTACAATACCATGAATTACTATGAGCCTGTTTTCCATTATACATTTCATCAATTTCTTTCAAGTCCTGACGATAAATAAGAAATTATGAAAAATAATGTTTTTCCTTCAATAAATCAGCTATAAACCCCAAAACTTTCTAATTTATTGTCCTGCTCTTTCAAGAAATATGGGCATGAACTGAAAGAGATTGAGATATTTGGTGATTAACTATATTGTTGTCCCGTATCTGGGAAGAGGTATGGGCTACAAAGTAGGGATTCTTTGTTCTAGAAAAATTTCCGTTGACTACTGTGTAATCCTTTTGTTAATTTATTTTAAAATTTGGAGTCCAAACTCATGTCAATAAAATATTAGGAGAACCCAAAACAGCCACTCACAGGAGGCCACAAAGCCCAGCCCTTCACTGCCAGTTCCTGGGTTGTTTTAAGGCTTCTTGATGTGGTTGGAAGCTACCTCTTGAAATAAAGTGTCCTGTGTCTTTAGGTAAAAATAAAAATAAAAATAAAAATATTAGGAGAGTTCAATCTCAAAATAGATTCATCAAAGAGATATCTGTATGTATGCATTCACTGTGAGTTCCTTAGAGAAACTATAACTGTGTTTTCATGGTTCAAAGGTTTATTAATGTTAAAATTTGGGTTTCAGAAACAGACTTTATTTGGCTAAAATATCATAAATTAGCAATTTTCAACTGGTGCGCTATGGCAGGCACACTAGTGTGCTGTAAGAATTTTTAAAACATGCAATACGTGACTATTTAGTCAGGGTTCCTGACCTCTTCTTGCATAGACTGTTAAATAAAAAAGAAATTACAACAGCCAACACAAAAATCACTGTCTCATGTGAATGAATAAAAATTATACCTATTTTTGCCATACTGGCAAATTTTAATAATTAGTTTATGTGTGCCATGAGTTGAAAAAAGCTGAAAATCACTGCCCTAAATAGAACAAATACTGTACTTAAAGTATAAAACTTGAGGCAACTCAACTCTGTCTGGGGTCCTTGGCAGCCAGTGAGATTTTTTTAATAGACTTTATGCATTTATATTTGCAAATCACTTAGCTAAGTCTCAAAGGCCAAATGATGTTTTATTTTCTACAATTTATTAATATTAATTTTGCTTTGATGAACTAATTATACACATTCTGCTAGCAGGGTTGTTCAGGTGAAGAGTTAACTTTTTTGGTTTTATATTAAAATATGGAATGTACCATATTACATAAAGTGTAGTTGGGTTTTATCTTAGCTTAAAATGCCATCACCAAATACTACACACTGGCTTAAATGGCAGACATTTATTTTCTCATTGTTCTGGAGACTGGGCGAATCTAAGATGAAGGTTCCAGTTTGGTCCCTGGTGAGAGTTTACATCCGGGCTTGTGGAGGGCTGCTTTCTCATCCTCTCTATGAGGCAGAGAGAGAGATCTGAGTTCTTACTTTCTTGATAGGGCACAAATCTTTTCCGAGTAGAGTCCACCCTTACTAATTCATTTATCCTTTATCACCTTCTATCCATAAGAATGTGGGAGAGGAGACACAAACATTCAATCCCAAACAGTTATCAAAAATTCTTTGTGGTTCTGCCCTGGTTGGTGTGGCTCAGTGGACTGAGTGCCAGTCTGTGAACCAAAGGGTCACCAATTCCATTCCCAGTCTAGGACACATGACTGCGTTGGGGGCCAGGACCCCAGTAGGGGTATGCAAGAGGCAACAACACACTGATGTTTCCTCCTCTCCCTCTCTTTACCCCTCCCTTCCCCTCTCTAAAATAAATAAATAAAATCTTTAAAAATTTCTTTGTGATTCTACATACTACTAAAGTGTGTCAGCAGTTATCTATGCACTTTAATTTGAACACTTTGGTTTTATTTTTATTTCATTAATTATTTATTTAGTGCTGATTCACCAGACTCTGCCTCAGATGTGAGGATAGAGATGGGGAAATAACCCCGATCTCGAAGGACTCCTGGTCACATTGTTTTGCAAAATGGAAATATGAATCATTCTATGGAAACACATACTGGCCTATGCACTGTACATGGTGCAGAGTGGGCTTCAACAGCTGAAGAGGCATGGAGAGGGGGTAGCAGGAAGAGAACATACCATTCTCAGAGACACAAATGATGAAAGTATGATGGAAAAATTGTAACTAATTTGTCATGAGTGGGAAAGACTGATGAAAAATTTTGCTGATAAAATAGTGTGAGACCACTGGAAAAGAAGTTATCTGCCAAATTTTTGCATTTTCTGATTTTAAGAGCAACTGTGGAAAACCATTTGTCTTGGAATCTAGCAATAAGTACACCTCTAAAAAGAGTTGTGTTAATGTTAAATTAAATTACCATTTTTTTAAAAGTTACCATTCTCATAACTGAAAAATGATGAGGTATGATGTGTCTGATTTATCAGCCAAGAATAAAATTGTTAATTAACTATCACAATTTTCTCATGTTAAGGACATAGCAAGATGGAGAATAAGGTGAGTAAAGGGACACTTTCATTACTTCTGAGAAAATCTGAAATTTATTGAGCTGGGTTTCTATGTGTTCAATAAATTATATATATTACCTTATTTCAGGCTTGCCATAACTCTGTAAGACAAATATTCTTATCTCCATTTTACAGATGAAGACTTTAAGCCTCAGTGAGATTCAAGAATTTAACCAAGGTCCCTCAACTAATAAGTGGAATTCCAGTCTTATCTACCTGCCTTTAAAGTCCTCTCACTTTCTATTACTCTACTCATCTCTTGAGAAAGGGACTTAGGTTATATGAGCTTCGGTCATATAATTGATTGAGGATTCTTAGCCAGTCACCCTCAGTGGAGAGACTTATATGGCACTGGTCTGGACATTAGGAGAGTGTCAGTGGAAGGAGAGACTGTAAAAGGGATATGATACTAAATACAACCTTTCCTTTAGTCTTGTATGAAAACTAATGGCAATGATTAGCCACTAATAATCCATCAGCTTCTTTCCTGCTTTTTTACTGTGATCTCTATTTAGGAAACTAAAATAAATTAATTTTCTCTTTAACATTATAACTTTTGCTCATCTTAAATGTAAGATACTTTATTCTAAAGCAATATATTATTATTATCATTGTGAATGCTACTTTTATTTAAAATGGTACATAAGGATTTAGTTTCCTTAAATATTAATATTCGCATTGTACATTATTTTTGAAAACTGCATAAAATTAAAACTTCATTGAAAATGTATCAACATTTTTCAGCAATCTTATGTTTTAGAATATCTGCAACCTTATGGACTTAGTATTTTGGGACTCTGGTGGACATACACCAAGGTGACTCTCAAAGAGTGACACCTTTGTATAATCCCCTCTTTTTGAGTACAAGTATAATATATGACTAACTTTCTAGCCAATCAGAGTTTTTACCCACTAAGTCTTTTTCCACATCACTATATTATAAATCTTTTCTCAGAGCTTAATCTCATCTGTTTTTGTTTGCTTGTTTGCCTGCCTGCCTAAGGGTAATTTCCATGCGGGAAGAGATTTTTGTCTGTTAAATTCCTATATTGGTGCTCAATAAATCTTTGTTGAATGAATTATTTACTTGTATATTACTTACTCTTTTTGCTTTTCTTATAAACTTAATATAATTCTTAATAAAACACTTCATGAGAGCAGAGCAATTATTTTCTTTTTCACATGTATGTTAAATACATCTAGAGCAGTATTTAGTGCATAAAAATGGCAATTAAAATATATTTGCTAACACTTATTTTTACATGAATCATACAAATTTGCCAATATATATACATAAAGGATAATTTCATATAACTTTACTATACAAAGTTCATTTCTATCTTATTTTTTTCTCACAGTAACACATCATGGTAGTACTATTACTACTAAGGGAAAACCATAAACTCTAAGAACTTTGGTCAGCAAAGGAGTAGACCTGAGAACAATTAATCGGGAAATGAAGACTTGATAAATGGAGAAAGGCATGATTACTTCCTTTTTTTCTGCAGTTTTTTGAGAATAACCTAGACCCCTTTTCCATTATCACAGCCCTGAAATGTCGCTTGCATCTTTTCATGAAGCCATATACATATTGGATGGGACCTTACCTATATAAGCCCCAAATTACTCCCATCCAAGCTAATAATACATTATATTCATCCACTTTCTTAGTTTAAAACCCTGGAATCCACCTGTGATTTCTAATTTTCACTCCATCCATTTCTTCATCCCGCCCATCAGTAAGCACCTGCAGCTCGACCTGTATCTTCACCATCTCCTCCGTTACGACTCAGGGCAAACCATCCCTGGCTGTCACCTGGCATCCTCTGATACCTCCCTGGTTTTCCTATGCCACACATTCTCCTTCAGAATTTAATCAACTACTAAAGTTATGTTTTAAACATATAATTAAGGTCATATCGCCCCATTTTTGAACATCATAGAGTCCCATTATTAAAACAGTTGAAGCCTTTCCCACGTTCCGTGCTAAGAAACTGTACGTGAGCTGTTAAAGCAGCTTTTACTTCTCCAGTTGTACTACTTTTCTTCGTTTCATATAATTTGTTGTATGCACCTTGGCTTTCTTTCCATTCCTCTAACATGCCTCATTCTTTCTTCCTCCAGCTTTTTGCATCTTTTACCCTCTGGCTCCAGCCCTTCAAATGATGGCTTCTATCTCTTTATTCTGGTCTCAATCCTGATATTTCTCCTCAACAAGCTCTTCTTTCGCCATCCTATTTAGTTTCTCCATTGTTTGCCACACCTATCAATTACTTAATTGTCGCTTAACTCTGCTTAATTCCTTTATGATTCCATTACTCTCTAAAATCATATTGCTATGTGTTTCCTTGTTTTTTGTCAAATTATTCTTCTAGGATATCAGCTCCATGAAAAAGATTGTTTTTTGTCCTGTTCACCTTGCTGTAATATTGTGAGCATTATCTGGCCCACATAATGACATGGTGAGCAATGTCTGGTATATATGACAACAAAGATTTCTTAAGTGAATGAATATATAAACTTAACCTAATGAATACAAGGTACCTTCTCTAAATGTAATTTGATGAATTCATTACCTGTTTAAAATTGTACAGTTGCTCCCCATTACAGGCAGCAGCGACAACACCACCACAAACTTCAGTTTGAGGTAGACTATCTCTCATATTTGCCCTGTGCCTCACATCTATCTGAACTCTAGCATTATTAAACTCTGTACAATTTTCTCAATAAAAATCCAGCTGTATATCCCAGAATTCTCATTGCTTTGAAGTGATGCTGATTAAGGGGCTAAGTAAAAGTTTACCAGGTCCTCAGTCTGTAGAAGTACAAAACTTGAGGATTTTACAAAACATTCAAGTGTGGATGACATTTCTGACTTGTTCCTTTTCCTTTTTAAATAATTTATTACCACTCCTGTCACCCCTAAACTTTTGGGGGGGCAGCGGTTTCTGCTTTACAAAATTTTCTTCTGTTGCCCCAATTGACTATGTTGCAACAGTTCCTTCTCTTTATTATGAATTTTTCCTTCTTGTAAATAAATCTTTAAAAAAGTAACACCAATATTGTCCAAATTAGACTAAATGTGGTAGTTAGTGGGAAGCACAATCTAGCAATGAAAGTTAATCAAATGTAACTCAATTCTTATTTTGTTCTTTAAAAAAATGACAAAGAGAAGTGTATTTTCCTAAGACAAGAAAATACTAACTCTCCTGATCAGGACTTCCTTTCACATATCTTTCACACTGGTGGCAGCAGCGAGCTAAAATTGACTGCATGTCTTCTAAATTCTCAAAAATTAATAACAATTTTATATATAAAATACTATGTTCCATGCATTGTTTTATTTTAATAATTTTACATATATGAATCTTTATTCCTAGCAATTTTATGCAATAATTATTTTTATAGCTTTTAAAGATAAGCAAACATTTATCTAGTACATTTTAAATTGTTATTGTTTTGGATAAAAACAAAACAGAAGAAACAGCTCATGATTTCAAAGACCTTAAATCTTCAGCAGGAAATCTTAGAAAAGCATTCACATATCTGCACTTATTCTTTCACCATCCTGATTTACAACAAAGTGTTGAATTCTATGGTACAGACTAAAAGGAATATGATTGTTTAACCTAATCTGCCCAGGTGAATATCTCTATAATTGGGACAGTGCCAGCCACAAAATCCCTTAAGGCAACAGATCATAAATCCAAATCAAGTAGGGGAAAATAAACCTGAGGCTGGTAAACAGGTTTTACTGTCCAGTTCATGTCATAAACTTCTCAATTTAACTTAATTTCCTAAGGACCCGAGATGCAGAGTTCCAGTACTTTCACTCTTAGAAATTACTGAGATAAGTTGTATCAGAATACCGAGATCCAGCCAACCAAGTCAACACCATATGTTAGGTAGGGCATTCTCTGGTATTTATGAGACAGTTAGACATGTAACATGTGGAAAAGCAGGGTAGATAGAGCAACAGGACTAGATTAGACATTATAAGTAAAGGCATTTGAAGAATTGGTGACATTAAATCTTCTCAAACAATTCTCTGTTAGAACCAGTGGAAGTCTGTAAAGCTATACTACCTACATTATTTATTTAATTGTGCAGGTGGAAATGCATTGTTTTAAAATATGCTCCCATAAAAATGGCATGAAGTCTGAGGTTTAAAATATTAAACTTTAATATATTCATAATTATATCCTAATTCTCTTTTGAATAGTCTTAAATTTCACATTAGCTAAGTTAAAAATTGCTATGAAAATTATTTAGCAAAATCTATTGTAAATAAATGCACATTGGAATAAGTGCTTCATGGTGTCCTCAAATACATCAATATTAAAGCCTTTGAAATATGACTATATGTACAAAAAAATCTCCTAATTATATGTTGGCAATAGTTAATATTGATAAGAATAATTGTTAGTGTTTAATATCTGTGCCTGCAATTGTATTGCAAACAAAATATCAAAAGATAAATATAGACTTAACTTAGTCTTGAGACTAATTTACAAGAGCTAGATTAATACAAATAATTTAAGTCTTACTGCTTTCCTTCCCTAAGGAATAAGTAAGTTAAATTATTTGTGTACAAATTAAAATAACCTAGTTTTGCAATGTTCCTGTTTAGAAGTTTATACATTCAGACACAGTAAATATAAAATATATCGTTTTGAAGAAATCTGAATAGTCTTGTATTGTTCTATACGTTAAAAATAATTCTAATTTAGGAAATGATTATAAAAAATATATGACAAGTACATTGAGTAGTTCATATTGTTAATATCTGAACACTATGGGTATAGGTACCATAATATCTCATAATATCTAAAACAATAACAGTTACAAGAAGGGGAAATAAAAACGCTAATGCAATGTAATTAATTATTGCTTTCAATTAGACCTATTCCAAACAATACATTTAGTTGAGTCAAAATAACCTCATATAATGGATGTTTTTCTGATTTCTGAGAACACACTGATTGCCATCTTTATGGTTTTCAATGTCGAGCTTAATGGTTCTAAACATAATGAAATCAAGTTGAAGGAAACTTTGAATTATGAATGGGTAATATATGTATTATGACAGGATTATAGCCTACTGTGTTTATGAATGTGTTTTATATTTGAAAATACTCAAACAATGGTTAGATTTCATTGCTTAATCAATACATTTTATCATAAAGATGATTACATTGTTTTATTATGACTGTAGTGAATTTTGTTTATTAGAAATTATAGTTAATATTTTGATTTATAGAATAGTTCTTAAATATTGTAAAATTAGTATTATATTATTTTTATTGCATAAACATATATATTAGAAATTTGATTATATTATTAGAAACTTGCATTATATTTATTGTGGCTCTTTGATACAGTAAGGCATATTTGGTCTTTATCTTCAGTTCCTGACAGAGAGGTTCTAAAACCCTTGGAATTTCCTAAGTGATAAGGGCAATAGGAGTATCTTTTGTTATTCATAACAAGCCCTTTTCAACCACACTTGTGTATATTTTAATATGGTGACATTGAGACACTTAGGAGGGTCCTAGACTGCTTCAGCACAGGTGCTGGTCCCTGGAAGGACCAAGGGTGATTAGAGGGTTAGAACTTTTGGACCCACACCAACATGTGTAGAAGGAAGAGTGCTGGTGATTGCATTAATCATTAAAAGTCAGTGGTTTAATCAATCATGCATATATGATAAAAAATCTCCATAGAAACACCTGAATGATGGAATTTGGAGAGCTGCTGGGTTGGTGAAGGCATTGACGTGCTGGGGTGGGGTAGTGGTGAGAAAGGACAGGAAAGCTCATGTTTTCCCTCTCTACCTTATCCTATGCATCTCTTCTGTTAGGCTGTTCCTGAGTTATACCCTTTATAATAAACTAGTAATAGCAGGTGAAGCACTTTCCCTTTTTTAAAGATTATATTTATTTTTAGGGAGAGCTGGAGGGAGAAAGAGAGAGAGAGAAATTTGGGATAGATCAGTTGCCTCTCCTATGCACCCTGACTGGGCACTGAGCCATGCAACCCAAACATGTGTCCTAACCAGGAATCAAACTGGCAACCTTTCACTTTATGGGATGACACTCGACCAACCGAGCCACACTGGCGAGGGCAGTAGAGCACTTTCTTGAGCTCTGCAGGTCATTCCAGCAAACTATTAAAAGAATTTATAGTAGTGAGTGAGAAGTACAGGAACCCTGGGATTTGGAGCTGATGCTTAAGTATAAAGGCAGTTTTGAGGGAATGAACCCTCAGTCAACCTCTAGGATCTGCATTAACTCCAGGTAGTGTCAGAATCACATGAATTGTGGAATGTGCAGTTTGTATCCAGAGGGTTGAAGAACTGGTTGGTGTGAGGGAAAAACCCCCCACATATTTGGTGTTAAAAATGTGAATGAAAACAGTTCATAACCTCTTATGCTATGTTTATGTAAATACTGTACTTTTATCAAGAAGTATAATAGATTGGGAAAGCTGTTCCTGCTAATAAAGATATTCCAAGATAAAAAAGGTTCTTGGGTCAAGAAAATATTATAAAATCATATTTGTAAAAGGTGTTTCAGAAGACCAACTATCTAGTCCAAAAATGACTTCATCCAATTTACTGGGAAAAACATTTAGTTTGTCTAGCCTTACGATGTAAAGAAGTCAAGCTATATAGACCCATTTTAGTGTGCTCACTGAAGTACAGACACAATAATTGCAAAATTGCTAAAATTATTATCTGTTCTCTTTAACAATATAAATTGTTTCATATCTAAGTCAATAAATGACAGTAAGTTTCTAGGTCCAAGGTAGTTGTTTTAAAATCACTTGAGAAAGATATTTTATAAATATTAATGAGTCATTGTGTGAGTTATGAAAAAAGTAAAAAATAGAAAACTTTAGTCATTTTAACATTTTCTGAGGGAGAAAATTAATCTTTTTTAGCTTAACTCCATTGTATTATAATTTGAGAAGTGACATCCCTGTGTGATCAAATGTGTTTTAAAAATGTGTTTTTTTTAAAAATAAAGAGGTGTAATAATCTCAACATGAAAGTATTAGTAAATAATAAATGCAAATATCTTGAAAATTTGGAGGTGAAGAATGCTTTCATAAGCAAGACACAAAATCAGAATTCATAAAGAAAAAGACTGATAGATATAACTAGTAATTTACATCTTATATTCATCATCAAAGGTGTAAACAATGCTAAAAGACAAACGACAAGCTGGAATAAATACTTACAATGGCAATTATTAACAAAAATAAATATACACGACAAAAATCTCTTATAATGTTATACAATAAAGAGTATGATTAGTCCAGTATGAAAATGTGTAAAATGATGTGACCGTGCAGCTCTAAGAAGACAGTTCAGAAATTTCAACAAAAATATGAAGTGATCCACAATCTCACATACGTTCAACAATAAAAACAATGCAAATGGAGCACCCCACCACTTAAATATGAAAAAATTTTTAGACAAAAAATATGCTGTTCCTTTTGGCCAAGAACCGGGACTGGGATTCCAAAAGCCACTCTCCTAGAATGGAATGCAAAATTAGATAGACTTAGAGAGTGTGTCCCTTTGCCTTAGCAGTTCTGAACAAGCACAGGGATGTTCATCGCATCAATGTTTGCAATAAAGGAAAAAAGACCTAAAAATTTAATAAGGAAAACTGTTAAAAATAATGTAACACAGGCATACTATAGAATCTCATGCTGCTTTAAAAATAACTAATCAGACCTTTATGTTGACAGAAAAATATGTAAGATCTGTTTTTAATCGAAAAAGCAAGTTGTCAAACCATATACCTAGCATGGTCCTGCTAGTTTAAAATAGAAAATGTGCAGATATTATACAAACAAACCTCATTCAGTAAAAAGGACCAATGGCTACAGCAACTATCGATGTATACATACATGTAGGGGCAGAGGGAGAATGCTGGCAAAAGAGGGACATTGGCATGCTAGTGCTATTCTTTATGTGATAATTTAAAAAAACAATGCACACTACTTGCAAAAGCGGAAAGCACCTACCCTCAAAAATATTTTATGTTCTCTTTTTTTAATCAGAAATTTTAATATTCCAGTAATACATTCATTCAATGTACTTTTTTGTCTTCAATTGCACAACAGATACTCTGTTAACATTTCAGAAAACCTTTATATTTACCTGTTTCTAATATAAATGTTTTGGTATCCAATTTCCTGAAAAGGATAGCTCAATTTGTGTGAGTGACTCTGGGGAGATCGAGGTGAGTATAAATTAAATAACTTCACTATTAACATTCGATGCATTATTACATCATGTTTCAAACAACCCAGGTGTAGAGAATGTGGTACTACTTTGGAATTCACTGGCTTTGCGCATTTGCAATTCGTTTAATATTTTCCCCCAGTAAACATCGTGAGGGAAACATACTGCTCTATCAAATGTTTTCGTTTTCTTCTAGTTTATTTGTCATAATGCTTTATTATGAACATGTTTCTTAGCTGGAGCAACATTGTTGACATTTCCTTGCTAATAGGCCAATTTGTACCAGACATTTGTGTGAGTGGAATAGCAGAAGGACCAGCAAAATAAGATCTAGTGATAGTTGATATCAAGACTGCAAAAATGAACTGAAGATAGAAAAAACTATGTTCATGCTAAATAAATATATTTTTTTCTGTTAGGATATAGCGCCACCCAGTGTTTTAGAATTCTCCATGGCGCGCTCTACAAAGCAGGCTTATTGTGCCAAGGTGGAAAGGGACACAAAAGAGAGTGTGTCAGATCCATATTAACATGTTCATTTTGAAATTTCTTTAGAAATGTTGCATTTGCTAGCTATTAGAAAACTTTGTATTGAAATAAAACGGCAATAAAAACAAACTGGGATGGTCACAACAATCTCCACATACTGGGATTCTCTTCTCTTTGGATCTTTGTTGCTTGAAAAAAAAAAGAAGTCCAGGAAAATTATTGCAGTTTTATTAATTCACTGTGTATTTCAAGGTACTTTATGATGTTCCAAAGAGATAATTCCAGAGGTCATTCTAGATTCTAGCATACTTTATGTTTCTGCAAGTATAAAATGACAACCTTTCTTTTGAATTAAATGACAGATGAAAATGAAAATGGATTTACAGAAAGAAGCAGTGGAATTTTTACTTTTCCAAAGTGGCTTTTATCATAGGGATTCAATGTTGTAGAAAGATGCTATTTGGCAATTAAGCAACACAATTAGGGCATAGATAATCATATTAAGGAAGATCTAGAAATAAAAAGTAATACAAAAAGACATTACTTTATTACTTATTTGCTGAAGTGATAAAGAAGATGTAAAAAACTTTCTATCCTCAAAAATTATGTAGATTTGATAAAAGTAGCTAAATCTAAGCTAAATTACACTCGATGCCTCTCATTTTATTTTGCTTCTTGAGTGTTCAATATTCGGCTTCACCTTACCTTACTGCCTTTCTAGACTTTGCCTCCAGTGGTGCCTGAAAATGCACATCTCTTGGTTTTAGAGGGCTCAGGGCTTTTCTGTTTGCATGCCCTATAATCACATCAGACTTGGAATTTCTATAACTCGGTCATTTTCCTCATTAAAATTGCTTTTCCAGGTTCTGTCCCTGGCACTAACATTGTTTTATTTTCCTGTGTTTGAAACATTTTACTCAACACTATGGAAATGTAACCTGTTGTTTTTATCCTTGCTATTGTTTCCCTTATTGTTACAATGATCATTATGTTTTACTCCAGTTTTTTGTATTTCTCAATCTTGTCTCATGATATATTGACTCTTTTTTGCTGTGTTTTTGGTTTACTCTTTTCGTTCCAATGATATCATTATGATTTAGACCCTGACCTCATGTTGTCATTATAGTTTTCTCCTACCTAATTTTTCTGTCGCTCATGTCTTCCTCTTTCTATCCGACTTGCACAGAACAAAATTAATGTGTCATTAATGTACATTTAACTTTTATTCATTTCATATCTCTTTATGCAGTGAACTTATGTTATTTCAGTAGCTGTGTTTCAATTCTTTTTTAATGAATATTCTTATTGTCTTTATACATTCCCTGGCTAAAGATCCTTCACAGCATATAGGTAACTGAAAAAATAGATGTTGCCTGATATTTGGGATCAGGGCATTAATGTCTAGACTGAAGGATGGGGAATGCATAATTATGAGGAACATAACAATAGTAAGCTCCCAGGGAATTTCTGGTCTAGATGGCTTTGTGAATTCGTAACGTAAGCTTCCTCTTTTCTTCCAAACATGACAAAATTAAAATGAAAATACATTTATCATGAGTTGTCAATAGTCCCATGTGTGTGCTGCTGTTCAGGAAGCTAAGCAGAGGCATCGTCACACTTCAACTCCTGTGAGGCAACGTTATCGAATGGCAAATCCCTAGGAGGAGGACAAGAACCAGGTGCTGGCGTGGAACTGAGGGCTGGAATGACTCCCTATCAATACAAAAGGAAGACTAAAAAAGTTTGGGCTATTTCTAGGAGCCATGGCTTTTATAAAGCTGCTCATCCTGAAAGAGGAAGGGAAGAAATTATTCCAGGTGTCTGAAATAATTGAACGAGCTGTTAGCTCAGTGACTAGATCTAGAATAGCCCTGGGTTACCACAGAATGGGGTCTGGGAATCCAGGTGGAGGGCAATGCAAAACCATTAGACAAAGATGAAGGGAAGAGGGAGGGAGGCAGAGGTGGGTAGAGAGAGGGGATAAGAGAGGGAGAAAGAGAGAGAAATTTCCGATGTGAAAGTTTTACAAACATTCCAAGGATGTGAGGGAAGGTATCACTAAAAAAAGTTAATCAGCAAAATCAACAATTAAGAAATAGCAGCAAGTAAATTAAATGCAAACAGAACAATTTCAACAAAATTTTATAGCATGTTAAAGATATTAAAGGAAGTGGAAAAAATAGTATACTGAAACATAGCAAGAAATCTGAAACAAAGACAGACTCATATAAGAACTTACGAACTTTAAAATCAAATTTCAGATCTCGGATATTAAAATGAAGTAACTGATATAAAAAGAAAACATACAATGCTGTAATATTCACACTGAACACACAATGAGATATATTGTATGGGAAAATACACTAAGAAATTTACCTGTAATGCAACATGGAATGATAAATTAAAAATAAGAAAGAAATTGAGAGTCATAGAGAATATACTTATGACTCAACCATAGCTACTATGAGAGACAGTAGGTTGAAGATTACCTACTGTGAAAATACTTAAGAATTTTTCTGAATTGAAAAATTACCTTAGTCTCCAGAGTGAAAGTATACACAGACTGCCAGAAAGGATAAATACAATGAACCCACCCCTGGTCCACTGTAGTGACATTGCAGAGCAGGGCGAGGAAAAGAACCATTAAATCTACCAGAGAAAATAAAAATGGACTGGGAAGGAATGACAGATATTCTGAAGACAAACTTCTCCTCAACAAAAATCGATGCCAATTAAATGTTTTATTCACAGGTCTGAGAGGAAAGATACCAAATGCATACAGGCACACAAATGATAATTTTTGGATGAGTGTCAACTGTTAGACTTAATAATTTATTTTCTTTCCCTCAAATAAATTGTAAACAAAGAAAAAACTATGAAAAATCAGTCTCTACATATAGTAATATAGTACTTAGAATATACAAAACAATTCTAGAAGTCCAATTATCCAGCTGTTTTATCTAGATGCTATTTACAGTTTAGAAATTTCTATAACCTTAAATGGCACATTTAGAACCAGTATTCTAACTTATTTTCTGCAATGAAAGAAATTAATGGGGTAATCCATTTAAATTATAGTTACATTGATAAATCGGGCATTAGGCTCCAGTTATTTATGGCTTCATAACAAAACCACTTCAAACTTTATGGCTTAAAATAACAATTTACTTTGGTCACAATTTAAGACACAGAGGTTTGGAAGGTGAGTGGCTGGATGATTTGTACCTGACTGCGGTATCTCTCAGCTGGGTAACTAAAGCTGGAAGATCCACTTTCACCACAGCCTTTTCCTTACATGTCAGGTGCCTTGGAGCGCCTTGGATTTGATTTATCTCTTTTCACCCTGCTTCATGGCCCAGGGCCTCTACAAATGTCTTGGGCTTCTCATAGCTTAAAGAAACCAGTTGACACTTTCAGCTTCCTACGGGGATATCTGCTCTGGGCCTATCAGTTCATTAGAAACATTTTCTACTTTCCATGTTATCACAGGCACCAGTTTCACTGAACCAGCCCGACCAGTACGTACCAGTCTGAATACAATTTCCTCACTGTCTCTCTCTTCTTCCCTGTGGTGTCTTTGAAGCCCTTGCAGGCCCCTCTCCCTGCCTTGTGGCGTCAGCGCCCTGCTTGAGGGGACACCAATAGTCAGATCATAGCAGGAACTGAAGTTCACACCTTCACTTGCTAATATGAATATTCTTAAAATATTAGAATTCTCTAAGCAAACTTTGTGGAAATTGTCAGGTATTTACAGATTTCATCAAAGTATAACTCCAGCTGGGATATTATTATGAAGTCATACTTTAGTATATAAACTAAACTTATAATACTGGTATATAGTAGAAAAATCTATACACAGTAAGTATTAGAACATATAGAAATGTCTTTGTTACACAAATGATCTCTTAAGAAAAAGGAATTAAATCATAGTAACTCTAGCTTTTCACATTAACTAAAGCATTATTATTTCTCTTTGAATTGTATGATTCAATTGAATTTAGAAAGAATTAAAGATGAGGCAATGAGAATAGTTTTAAATCAGAATCCATAATCCATTTCACATAGTTATTAAAATAATTCTGTGAATGAGATTTTGCATTGTTGTTATAATATCAATTCATTACTCAATTTAAAAGAAAAACAGACTGCTTTCATAGCTGAAACACGTTCTTATGTACTAAATGCTTATCTTCTCTTAAGATATGGTGTTAATTGTGGATATAATTCCTTTATCTACATTCAGAGTTAAGTTTTCTACGTTGTTAACCTCATTCTTTTGATATTATAATATAATATTATGTTAGCACTATTGTTTGTTTTCAATTTATCATTGATTATCGTCATAATATACCATCATATTGTGAAGTCACAACAGCTGTTTAATATTACATGACTATTTCTTACATGCTTATTAAAACTTTTATTTTCAGTGTTTTATCAATGCAGTCATCTAATTATAGTTTCATATAAGAGATATTCAGTGTAGTACAAGGTGTTATATGCCAATATTAGAAATGTTCACTCCATGAAATGTAATAGTGTAAGCAAACAATTCTTTGAACTCAATCCTTCAACATCCTACTTGAAATGGCTCTAAGAAAATGGTTAAAAACAAGATAAATTTGATTTTATTTTTCTAGGCACTGCTGGAAGTTACATTCCCAGGTAAGTCACCAAGGGAACGTGGTGATTTAATTGTCTGGATGGTGCAGCAAGAGATCTTCTGAAGTTAGTCTGATGTTGTCTCTGTGGTATCTTGCTTGCTTTCACACAAACACACACTTTCTTTGCCTACTCAGCATGATATTCGGTAAGCAAAGATACAAGAAGCTAACAGAGAAGAAGAGTTATTTATTATTCAGCACTCTCCTGGGGTCCCCTGCCACCTGTAGTTAACATTCTCTCATATGAAATATTTAACTCTCTATGGTTCATTCCAGGTAAAACCACTTCTGACAAGGTACATCAGTCAAGAAAAACAACATTAAAAGCTTGAGCTTTATCAATGTAAACCTTTGAAAAAAAAATGGCTAGACAAAGGCCTTGTGAATAATTACTATGTACCTTGAAAAGATGTTAGAATTATATCTCCAGAAAACTTTACTTTCAATGCTCAAATCTGCTTAGGGCCATTATCCACATTGTCAAAATAACTTACTTAAATGAATAGTATTCTTGATTGTTACTTGTTTGCTTTGTTAGTAGTTTCAATCTTTATTTACAAATACTTTGAAGAGATTCTAAAAACAAGCAGAAAAGAAAATCTTACTAACTCCACGATTCACAAAAGATGTGAAGAAACCATTGTTCTATGAATGTGTGCTTGGGGGAGTGTTGTTTAGATCTCACGTACAGATTCTTTACTCATTTTTTCTTTTTAAGGAGGGAGCCGGTGTTCAGATGTAAAATTTTATTTTATTTTTGTATTCTTTTTACTGAAAAGAAAATACATTTATATGTTGGCTGCTATATTAATTTTTTATTACAATATAATAAGTTACCACAACATTAGTGGTTTAAAACAACACACCTTATGATGGGTCAAAAGAATAGGCATAACTTAGCTGTGTTAAAGAAAAACAAGGGTCAGACATTATTTAAAGCAGTAAAATCAGATTTTATTCAGGACTATTGTAATAGGGAAAAAGAGAACTCAGTATAGAACTGAGCTCAATTCCAAATACAACATGGGGAAGTGGGTTTTATAACCATGAAGCAGAGCAGGGGTGGGGGGCTGTGGATAGAAGATTACTAACAGGAGACATCAGTGGTAAGATGGGGTTGTGGTTAAATAGACTTAACAGGATTCTTGCTGAAGGCAAATCAGAGTGATCAGATACCAAGGGTGGGGAATAAGAAATTTAATCAGATATTGAGGGTGATCAGTTATCAAGGGCGAGGATTCTTGCTAAACTGACTTAACAAAATTTTTGTTAAAATTGGTTAACACAAAGATAGACATGGGAGTCAAAAGGTCAAGACCTAGATGAGAAGAGGGATCAGAGGAACCTGACTCAAGTTCGGTCAGGGAGGGCATCTTACAAGTGGGGTCCGCTGCTGGTAGTCCCATGGCAAGGTTGCAATCAAGATTTCAGCCAGTCTAAATTTTCACTGGAGGTTGTACAGGGGACAAATCACTTCCAAGCTACCTCAGATTGGTGGCAGAATTTATTTCCTTGTGGTTATAAAACTTACAGTGCATACTTCTTTGAAGCCAGTAGGAGAGCGAGTCTCTTGACTACAGAGAAGGCACCGGTCCCTTTTTTTAATGTCTTCGAACTGATTAAGTCAGGTCCAACTAGGATAATCGTTTTTTGAGAAACTCAAAATCAAGTGATTTGAACCTTAATTATATTTGTAAAACCCCATCACCTTTGAAATAGTCTTCTGGCTAGCAGCAAATCAAGTTGTATACAATATTTCCACTAAAGGGGAAGGTATTATACAAGACCGTGAGTCACTGGGGTTCTCTTTGGGTATGTCCACTATAGCTATCTTAGGAGAAATTTTATCATTGTCAGAATGCATCCTGAGTATATATGTTTATACAAGCCGTTGTCTTCTATTGAATCTTATGGGTTTAGTTTCTATAGAAAATTGTAAAAATAAGGTGAAAATGGTAATTAAATTAAACATTTAGCATATTTGTGTAGAATTAATAAAGTAAATTAGTTATATTATGATCTTATTTTATTTTATTTTTTAGTAATGAGAATATTGACAATACTGTCTACATCAGGACACAGATTGCAAAATAATACATCAATCACAGTGACAATAAAAATCAAGAAATTTAGTTTCATGAACTTATTGTTATTGAAAGTGGTAAGCATGAAATAGCCTAGGTTTTCTTTTCTCCCACTACTTCTCACAACCCACATTTGCTACACTTCAACTGAATTCCCTTGTTTTGGCCATTGCTATATCTTTGCTGACAATGTTGCATCCGCACTGGCCATATTCTTCTGCCATGTTCACCCAAATCTATCTAAAGACCAAATTTTAAAGTAAGTTATCACAGGGCTTCTTTTTGGAGAATCTTTTGCCAATAGAAATATCTCCCTTTCCTGAGCTACTATAATTCTCTTTTGGAATATCTTTTTTTTTTTTATCCTTACCTGAGCACTTTTTTTTTTTCATTGTTTTTAGAGAGGGAGAGAGAGAAACATTAATGTGAGAGAGAACTATTGATGTTTGCTTCTTGTACCCAGACCTTGGAATATACATGCCAGGGCTGGGGATCCAGTCTACCCAGACTGGGGATCATACCTGTCCTGACCAGGAATTGAACCCACAACCTTTTGGTTATGGTACAACGCTCCAACCAACTGAGCGCCACTGGCCAGGGTGAGATACCACTTTTATGTACTTTACTTTCATTGGAAGTATTCATGTTTGCATGAGAAAATGTGTATGACATGCTTATAGCAGTCCTGAGACTTATTAAGCATTTAATACATTATAAATTATATATATATATTTTCTTTTATACTACTGTGCTATTGTGTCAAATTTTTCTATTCAATGAACAGAAAATGTGAGCCTATCACATTGCCTTATGTAACCATAAATAAGACATAAAAATGATTGATTTTTTTGTATTTAATAGTGATGTACAGTAAAGCACAATATTTTAAATTATTTTATTAATATATAAATGTGTTATAAAATACATTTTAGTGAACATGGACAAACTATATTATTAGTTGTTCCTCAAACTAATAAGATAAAAGTTATAATGTAACTTTGGATGGTGATCATAGAACAAGTTAGTAATTATTTTATGCCATTTCTGGCTTACACTGATATAACATTATTCCTTTATAATCTGCAATAATATTCAAATGTAATGGTTCTAATTTTTAAAATTTATTTTTAAGCTGTCCTTTTTGAACTGTCTTTTTTAGAATCCCCTATTCTATTAACTTAGTAACAGTATGTGTGTCTGAAGAGCAGGATGACTCTCATCAAGGAATTTTGTAAATATAACAATATGAGGTTTTACTCAACATTTTTTACCTTTGTTTTCTTTTTATTAAAATTTTTCCTTATACCTCTAATGACAGAAATGCTTTCTGATACTTTAAGTTGTTATTACTTTTTTCATTAATATCTCCTGGATATTTGCCATTTTTCAAAGTCCAAAATTCAGTAGATTAAAAAAATATATGACAACCTTCTGTGTCTGTATGTGTGTGTGAAATTTATTTTGATCTTTCTCACTTTCATATTAGCCAATAGTACTTCTAGGCACCCAAGATATATTTCTATGGTGCAGTACATAATCATGCCATTGTAATGTTTGTTTTTCTCATAGGACTACGGGTTTGTTTACAATAAAACTATTTTTTATGGAAAGTCTGGATTCTGAATAAAAGTGATTAAATTTACATGTAATAAAATAAGGAATTGATTATAAAATAATACCTTGTAAAAAGACTTTAAAAATCATACCACCACACAAAAGTTGTAATATTTCATTATAAATGCGTTATGACCACCAAATTTATGTTCATCATATGAAAAATTCTTTGAAGTCATAAGAAAGTTATATATAGTAAATATTCACACAAGTATTCATTTTCTGATTGAACAGAAATTCCCTATTCTTATATAGTTAACATTTCTACATAGATAATAAAAACAACAAATAAATGAACAAATGACTACATAAATGAGTGAGATTTGTAGTCAGGTCATAAGAAACATGAAGAAATAGAAAGAAAGGATAGAGAAACATGAAGTTTCTACAGTACAGATCAGGGCAGGTGGTACTTTACAATTTTAAATAGGTTGCTCCTTAAGAAAGTGAAGATTCAGCACAGAATTAGAGAAAGTGAAGAAGAATCCGTGAGGATATCTTTGAAAATATTGTCCTGGGCACAATAATGAGAAAACTAAAATGCCTTAAAGTGAGATTGAGTGTTCCACAAACAACTAGAAAGGGGCCAGTGATTGGAAAGCAGAATGAGTAAGAGAGAGTAACTAACAGATGAGATGAGATAGATAAATGCTGCCAGATAAGCTAAGTCCTTGTACATCCTTATACATACTTTGGACTTAACTCTAAGTGACACTCAAAGTTATTGAAATTTTTTAGTAGAGAAAAGACATGATTTAACTTTGTTTCGAAATTTTTATTGTGGAAGACAATGCCTCACACAAAAATATCAAAATCACACACACACAAATACTTGAGATGTAATTGCTATGTTGTAGTGCAGACACTTATGGAAACACCATAGAATTTTGCCAGAACTCTCAGAGCCATTTTGACTCAAAATCTCCTTCCTACACCTTGATTAATGATTGTATTGGCTTGAGAGGAAATCATCTCCTCGTTTTATACTTATACCAGATATATGTATGTCTCTAAGCACTATAATTTAACTTGTTTTGAAATTTTTATAAGTGGGAGTTAAACACTCTCCATATTGCTTTATACCAATTTCTTTAACTCGATATTTTCTTTTTAAGGTTCTCTCACCTCATGTAGCAATGCATAGGTGTTCATTTTTATAGGTCTATAAAATATGTTTCATATGTATTTTTCTATTTTGGTGGATATTTTCAAGGCTCTCACTTTAGAAATATTGTGAACAATGCTGCTATTAACAATTTTTGCATGTATCCTGGAACACATAACACACATTTTTACTACTTAATACTTAGGAGTGAAACCGAGGCTCCGCAGAGTGTATGCAGTTTTACATTGACTAGATATCAACAAATCTTTACAACGTTATTTTCAATCACGCTCTTTTCTGCATTAAATAAGATATATAATTGCTTCACATCCTCAACAACATTTGGTATTATCAGTGCTTTTTTAGGTTATGGTAAGCTTTATTATATATAATTTCTATTGGTTAATCCATGTTTACTTATTTGTTTGTTTATTGACTTTTTTGAGAAGATTTGGATTCATGGCAAAATTGAGTTAAGATATTTTTCATATACTTTAAATTCCCGAAAATGCATAGCATCCCCGATTATCAGTATCCTTCATCAGAGGGGTACATTAACTATGATTGATGAACTTACATTGACACATTGTCATAATCAACCAAGGTTCGTAGTTTCTTTTTTTACTTTTAAATTCTGAGCTTTCTTTTAAAGATTTATTTATTATTTATTTATTTTTAGAGAGAGGGGAAGGGAGGGAGAAAGATGGGGAGAGAAACATAAATGTGTGGTTGCCTCTCACGCGTTCCCTCCCCGGGGACCCCTACCTGGCCCACATCCTAGGCATGCACCCTGGCTGGAAATCGAACAGGCGACCCTTTGCTTCACAGTGCGGTGCTCCATCCACTGAGCCACACCAGCCAGGGCCAAAGTTCATAGTTTATATTATGGTTCACTCTTGTTGATGTTTACTCTGTAGGTTTGGACAAATGTATAAAGAAAGACATGTGACGAGGTCTGTTGGAAAAAGTCCAGCCACTATTAATTTAAGGGGAATGATTTGTGCAGCATTAGTTTAAGCTGGCAGTCAAGTACAGTGGACTGGAATGTGCATGTGTGAACAATGGTGACTTCACTCTACTAGTCAGTAGGGGATGCAGACACCACTGAGTGAGCATGTGTTCTGCGTGGTCATCACACGATGTGAGTGAGTGAGTAGAGCGGCAAATCTGCATCAAATTTTGTGTTAAGCTTGAACATTCCTCTGCAGAAACTATTCAGATGATTCAGAAGGCCACAGCTATGGGCAGCTGGTGATTGGCAGCTTCATCATGATAACGTGCCCACTAGTGAATCACATGTCATGCAGGCTTTTTGGCAAAACATCAAATCGCCCAGGTGACTCAGCATCCTTCCCCCAGCCCAGATTTGGTGCCCTGTGGCTTCTGGCTTACTAAAATCACCTTCGAAAGGGAAGAGATGTCAGGCTGTCAATGAGATTCAGGAAAATACAACAGAGCAGCTGATGGTGATTGGGAGAACTGCATGACGTCCCAAGGTGCCTACTTTCAAGGGGACTGAGGCGTCATTGTCCTATGTACTATGTTTCTTTATCGTGTGTCTTCTTCAATAAATGTCTCTATTTTTCATATTACATGGCTAGGTACCTTTTAGACAGACCTCGTATATCCATTGTTAGAGTATCATACAGAATATTTTCACTGACTCAGAATCCTGTAAGTCTGCCTATCCATTCCTTCTCCCCCCGCCTCAACCTCTAGCTATCTTTGAACAGTTGACTATCTCCATAGTTTTGCCTTTTCCAGAATGTCATATAGAATGAATCATGCAATTGTAGTCTTTTCAGACTGGTTTCTTTTACTTCATAATATGGTAATATGCATTTAAGTTTCCTACATGTCCTTTTGTGGCTTGACATTTTTTTTTAAACACAATAACATTCCATTGTCTGAATTTGCCAGGGTTTATTTATCCTTTCACCTATTGAAGAGCATGTTGATTGCTTCCAAGTTTTGGGAATTATAAATAAAGCTGCTTTATGCATCTGTATGAATGTCTTAATGTGGACATGTTTTCAGCTTCTTTGGGTATATACCAAAGAGTGTGATTATTGGATCATATAGTAAGAATATGCTTAGTTTCCTAAGAAACCACTGAACTGTCTTGCAATATGGCTATACCGTTTTGCATTCCCACCATCAGTGAATGAGAATTCCTGTTGCTCCACATCCTTGTCAGCATTCAGTATTCTCAGTGTTTTGAATTTTGGCCACTCTAAGAGATGTGTGGTTCTATGTAAATGTTATTTTAACTAGCATTTCTCTGATTACAAATACTGTAGAGTATCTTTTCCATATGCTTATTTTTTGACCCATTGTTAATCCAGTGGTTTCTTCTTTGTTAATCTCTTTTAAGAGATCTTTGTTATCCATAAAATGGGTAAAAGTTCTTTATCAGTTGTGTCTTTTGAAGATATTTTCCTCCAGCATAGCTTGTTTTCTCATTTTCTTAACATTGTCTTTCACAGAGTAGTTTTAATTTTAATAAAGTCCAACTTCTCGATTTTTTATTTCATGGCTTTTGCCATTAGTGTTGGATATAAAAAACCTTCACTATATTCAAGGTCATCTAGGTTTTCTTTTATGTTATGTTCTAAGAGTTTTATAGTTTTGTGTTTTACATTGTGAATGATGTAAGGTCTGTATCTAGATTCAGTTTTATCTGCATGTAGACTGATTTGTATATGTTGAAACCAGCCTTGAATCCCTGGAATAAATCTGTTGCATTACAGTCTCCTTGGAAGCTTCTTTGGAGTCACCTGAAACTGGCTCCCATACATAACCAGTTTCAAGTTATACCAAAACTGGTTTTTTTATGGAGTTTCGAGAAATGCAGACCACTTCAGGTTGGTAGTTGGCAAGGTTAATAAGAAAGGAAACTTACTTACAAAGTTTGTCTTGGGTGGCAACAAGATGAGTAGATTTCTGCACCCACCAATCGAATCTTAAAACTTTATGTAGGGACCCTAACTAGGTTCTATCACATATTCAGTCTAGATAGTCTCAACACCATGTTTTTATTTCAAGCTGTGTCCTCGGAGCAGCTTCAGGGAGCAGGGAGGTCAACCAGAATACACATTTCAAAGCAAAGGGGAGAGAGGGAGGAACCTCCAATTCCTTAGGTCCAGTTTTTGGGTCCGACAAGTTACCATGATTTTTGATGACCTTTCCCAACACTTTACCTCTCCTGACTAGTTCTTACAGCCTCATATGTCCCCTTCTCTAGAAATGTGCCTTGAGCAGTCAGCAAGGCATTTCATTATCACGGAGGTGGGTCATTTTGTGGCTATCTGGCTATACTGGAGGCAGATACCATAGCAAAAATATAGGCAGATGCACGAGAAAATAAGGTTAAGACAATAATTCTCAAAATTGATGACAAGTTTTCTTTTGTCCCCTCCCCCACACACTAAGAGCGTCATGATCCAAACCATTGATTTACTAAGTCCCTTAGGTTGGGGGTCAGATCAATCAAGGTGTTTACCTGTGCCTTTGAGTGATTTAATAAAGATGATATATTAGCAGACTCATCAAGTAAAATACACAGCATTGTGTTTGGATAATAGCACATGTTTCTCCTTGTAAGACAGTGATAGTGTTCAAGGTCAATCTACCTTGAAGGACAGATTTTTTCGTTAGAGATATTTTACTGTTCAGTAACGACAGACTTTGTTGGCTATCTTTCAAGGTTTACTGGGTAAATTTAGTCAGGGCTTCCATGGGTACTATAATGTCCTCCAGGCCAACAGAAGAAACAAAGAGAGCAGCCAAATGATCCTACCAGTGGGAAACAGAAAATGTCCACCTGGTCTTGAGGAGGGAGAGGGAGGCAATTTTATGAACTTGACCTGGAAGCACATACTAGACATGTTTCCTGTGGGAGGGAAGCACTGTTAGGCATGCGAAGATGGACTTAAGGTGAGGTATGCTGGATCAGAACCCCCATCATTTTTTCTCTTCCATTGGTTTGTATTCCATTCCAGGTATAATGATTTCAACAGGCCCAACTTGTAGCAGGACAATGGGATCACAGTGGAGACTGAGTAGTTTTCCCTCAACTAAGAGTACAAAGTAACTCATCCATCATGATGGGATGTCCCATTGTAAATTCCAGTAGATAATTCTTTCCCCAGGTGTGATGTGCTTGGTGTTTGAGCATAACATGTTGATCATAACAAGAGTTGGGGCCATGATTGTTCTGTTTGACTCCCATACTTTTATGTTCTTGGGTGCTTTGACAGGGGTCCCTGGTGTGTCATGGGGCAACACAATCTTCTGTTTGATCATTCAAATGTATTTAAGTCTTTAGTTTAAATTAGGGGTGTGCAACCCATGGCCTGTGGGGCACATGCATCCCAGGATGGCTATGAATGCAGCCAAACACAAAATCATAAATTTACTTAAAACTTTTTTTTTTTTTGCTCATCAGTTTTCATTAGTGTTTGTGTATTTACTTGTGGCCCAAGGCAACTCTTCTTCTTCAGTGTGTAACCAATTACATAGTCAAATTTGTTTTACTTGCTAGTAAATTAATTTTCTGCTTTAACCCCTTTCTTCCTTCCTTCCTTCCTTCCTTCCTTCCTTCCTTCCTTCCTTCCTTCCTTCCTTCCTTCTTTCCTTCCTTCCCTCTTTGCTTCCTTGCTCCCTCCTTCCACCATCCCTCCCTCCTTCTTTTCTTCCTTCTTTTTTACCAACCTTGTTGCTGGTAGTTTCTTTGGCTCAGTCTTACATATCATGATCTTTGAAATGTGACCCCCATCACTGTCTATTTGATGAGGGTATTGATACATGGCACTCAGTTTCTCTAATCTCCCAATGGTGGTAGCCTGGTTTGCACTGTAATGGAAGAAAGCTTGTGTTAGAGGAGATGCAGTGTCCACATAAACCAAAGCATATTTAGAACCCTCACTTGCAGGGACGAGGGGCTAATATAATGATGGTGTCAATCCCCCATCAGCTGGGAACTCTGGTCAATGGCTCCAAACTCCTTTGGTTGTTCCTTTGGGCATAATTTAGAACACAGAAGCTATCTGCCATATGTGCTAAAGGGTCAGTTGCCAGAGTTCATACCCGAGGTAAGGTATTCATTTCTCAGTTCTCATGGAGTGTCAGTGCCTTATGATATGGAGTGTGGAACACGGTGAGGATTGCCACAGGCTCTTGCAGGTGAACTCAGATATTCTCCCACATGTCTTCTTGATTCCACAATGGTCAGTTCATAAATCATCCACCCCTTGACTTCCCTTTATCCAAGCCATCGGGTTAATCTCTTTAGAAAAGCCCAGCTGCCAGTGCCAGGGGTTAACGGCCAGGGCTCATAAGTGGTCATCAGCCAAATTTTTCTGAGTTCAGCCCACTGTCTCCTGCAGTTTATTCTTTCTTGAGAGGCTTGACCTGGAAGAGTGTGGACACTGATAGAAACTGTGGCTCTATGGGGGAATATCTGGTTTTTGTCCCCTTCCAGAGTTGGGACTAGAATCCTAGTGGGATTCTTTTCTTCTGTGGTCTCTGCCACATTACCTGCTGCCACAGTACCTGACCCATAATTTTTGGAGTCACAGACACAGCTAACTCAAATAGTAGCCTTGCTTGGACGATACCTAGACCTTTAATCTGATTCTCTAATTTTATTGCCTTTCCAAATGTGACTTGCTGCTCTGGTTTGTAGCCTCATATTTGTTCTTTTTTATCAGGTAGAATAAGGGATGGAGGTACTAAGCCAGATGGTGAATAAAAGCTCTCCAAACCCCTAAAACATCTACAAAGGCTTGTATCTCTCTCACGTTCTTAGGTGTTGTATAGGCTGTGTCTTAGCAAATATAGGTTTTAGGGAAACACAGATCTCACCTGACCACACAACTTCCCAAATCTTATGGTGGTGCCTGAGCCTTGAATTATTTGTGGGTTCGCTGCTCATCTTTTTTTCTCTCAGATGTTTTAGCAAAATCTGCAGAGTCCTGCGGCTGAGGCACATCTTCACATGTTAACATTATATCATTAGTGCAATGGACCCATTTTATTGATGTGATGAAGAAGGAAAGGAACAAGTCATGTATTACCATCTCATGACATATTGTGGCGCTGAGCAGTTAGTCTTGGGAAGTACTTGAAAGAATCATTATGGTCCCTCCTAAATGGATTTGCAGTTCTTGTAAACTGACCTTAGTTATCAGAAACCTACACTTGTCAGAGTTTTTCCATGGATCCCCTTGAAGATGAAACATCTTGCAAGAACCCTTTTGCAAAAAAATCAGAGTAAAATAACAACTTTCTAAAAGTAACAAAAGACTTAAAAATATGCTGTTTACACACACACACACACACACACATGCGCGTGCATGCTTCAATTAACTTAGTTACGCATTTCATCTTCGTCATCTTGACCACACAAAAAATTCCTTTTTTATGATCCATTTTTTATAATTTTCTGCATATTTAATAAATCTTTTGCACTACCATAAACCTTTTATATACTGTTTATCTTTTGTCCTTTCTTTACCTTTTTTTATTTTTAAGTAATCATTGGAAAAGGCATAAAAGCATGATATTGATCAGGTTTAGAGGATTTCTTAGATGTCAATTAAGACTGAAGTGATTTTTAGTGACATGAGGATATCTATGGGAAGGAAAAAAAATGAAAGAAAAATGAGAAAATTGTTTAAGGTCATATATTTTTTAGTCTTAAATCATGAAATTTAGGACATTAGATTGTATTGTGTATTTGTCAGGAAAAATTTAAAACCGTATGAATAAACAACCTCAACATTTTAAAACACATAAGGTAGTTGTTTTAGACATATGTGTAATGACTAGAGAGAAGGTATTAATTAAAATTTTAATGATTACCTTCCTACCTACATTGGGGTATTAGTATTGGCAATATTGTCATAATTTTTATAATTGACACACTTACTTATAATTTAAATTATTAAATTATAGCCTATGAATGATATTATTTCAGTACATAAGCCTGTTCATGAAGTCACCTTGAAGATACTACATTCTTGATTTCAAGAAACTAGAGATATAGTTTGGTTAATAACTCATCCAAGGCAATGACATCAAGCCATTAACCTAGTGCTAAAAGCAGGAGTTATGTAAACCTATATATGAATGGACTATGAAGAGAGAGTTTTTCAACCAGAATGGCAATGATTTTTAATGACTGTTTACAGACTTCCAGTATGAAGTCAAATTATTAAAGCTAGAATTTATTTTAATATACTTTGTACAATAGAAAAACAAAGTATGAAATCCTTAGGAATAAATCTAAAACAAAATTATCTCTAAGAGCAATGAAGAACTATGTTCAGAGAAATTAAATAAAACCTTTAGAAACCTGGAAAAGGTATAAAAATTGTGAGGAGAAAACAGTATTTATAATTTGGTCTTAGTAGTGTAAAATACTAATTCTCCTGAAATTGATCTATCAATATAATATAATCCCAATCAAAATATCAGCATAATATTTTGGGAAAGTAAACCACTTATTCTAAAATTTAAGAACAAGAAAAATCCTTCTAAGGGAAATAAGAAAGTGGAAGAACTGACTCAACCAAGTTTCTAGACTTACTATAATGTTATTTAGACAATGTGGGAGGCAGAATAATGGCCTGCTAAGATGTCCATGCTCTAATTCCCAGGGACTGAAAATATGTTACTTTATATGGTAAAGGGATATTGCAGTTGTGATTATGGTTAAGAATCTTAAAATAGGAACAATATCCTGCATTATCTGGGTACACTAACCTAATAGGGAGATTCTTCTGGTATATCTGGATGGGTTCCATCAAATCACAAATCCTTAAAAATGGAAGAGAAAGGCAGAAGAGTTAGGTGCAATGGTAAAAGAAAGGACAGAGAAGATTCAGAGCCTGAAAGAGACTTGACCCAACATTGGTAGATTTGAAGATGGAACCAAGGAATGCAGCAAAATCACAAAGCCTCTTTAAAGCCTCATCAAATGCAAACTCCTTTTTAAAGCCTTTACTCATCTCTATAGTCAGAATTCAGCAGTCCCTCTTTTGTATTCCCTATAAAGCTAATTTTTGCTTTGGTTTATTAAAAACAGTAAACTTCTTGAAGGCCGACATTGCTTCTTATTGAAATTTTTATTCTCTGGGTACAGTAAGGATGCCTTGTGTTTTAGAATAAATCATGCTTTATTGCCTATATAATATATTCATTTATAAATGTGCTTGTTATGTTTAACTGAATTCAAGAAAGTGAAATATCTAAATAGTTATTTCATATTTCGGTGCTCATAGTTATCATATATAAACTAGGCATAGACCAGCTTTTATGTTACTCTTAATAAAACAAGCTGTGCCTTCTGTTCTCTTTTCTCTGAACTTGGATTCTGTTAGAGTTCAGGGAATAAAGAGATTTGGAATCTGCCAGGTCTGGAAAATCTGTGAAACAATAATTTCTCTTAAAAAATGCGTCTGTAGCTTAGTTGACAGTAAACTTTCCTCCGGGCCAAAAAAGTATACACTGAGCCAGTTTGAAAGTGTTATTCATAAGAAGTATAACCATTCTAAATGCAATAGGAGGGGGACTCAAGGAAAATAGAATTTATTTATAAAAATTTGTGTATTTATTCTTACATGTTTAAACTTCAGTCACGTTCAAAGTACTCTCTATTTGATGTAATACACCTATTGAGATATTTTTTCCTCTGCTCAGAACAGTTTTTGAACTTGTCTATTTTGCTGCCTTTTAGTGCTTCTGCCATTTTTTTTTTGTTTGTTTCACCTCATCCACATCAGGAAAAAGATTCCCTTTAAGGACTTTTTTTTCACCTGGGGAACAAAACTAAGTCTCCTGGGGCAAGATCAAGTGAATGGAGGGTGGTGGGACACGTAGGTCATGCCCTTTTTAGTCAAAAACTGCTAAACTCTCAGCTCACTGTGGACAAGTGTGCTCATAAATCACCCATCATGAAATGAGCATAGACATTGAAAGAGTCTTCAAAAAATTTCACTGAAGCTGAATGCAACCACTCACAACAACGCCAGCTAGGGCACTGATACAGCTGGGTTCCTAGAACATGCACCCAGCGGGGGAAGCTCATACTGCAAGGGACCTGCCCTCCAGAAGGTAATTTTGGTTTCTTTGGTCCCCACTTGTATTAAATGAAGAGTCCTAAATATAAATATCTCCAACAATTTTAAACGTTTTTCTTCCCCTACGTTAGTCACATAAATGCAAGGTATGTCCCAGTGTGGTATATTTTTAAGAGAAGGGAATATTTGTATGAGATAGAGCATTATGATAAAAATAAACAAAGTGAATTCCATGGAATCCAAGGAGAGTGCAGATCTTATATCTTATAGATGTGCTGGAAAACAGAAGAATAGAAATTTGTGCATTTGAATATCTAAAGCCTTTTGTAACAGTATACATTTTGCTCTTAGAGTTCTTGTCATGAAAATACTTCCAATATTTTATTTAACAAAAATGTACTCTGAACAACTACATGGATAAAATAAATTGATATATTAAATAATTATCCCCAAATATAAAGATATAGAGAGAGATTTCAAAAAGCAATTCAATAAGTTGGGTAAAATGTTTGGAATTACCTAGTAAAATTGCCAAGGTGGTAATTGTTAACAATTTCAGATTAGATTAGTATGCTTTCTTCTCTCTCTCTTTTTTCTGCCTTTTGGGAGATTTTTATTATGATGATGTTTGCTTGTTCAATAAATGTTCAATAGGGTCAATATTTTCTTAATCTGACTGTTATTCACAGCAAATTGTGTTCTTCTGTATTTAATTAATTATATTATGTAATTATATTCATTGAAAAATATTTTTGAATGCATATCATATATCAGGTATCATTCTAAATCTTGGAATGCATTTGTGGATGAGACAAAACAGCAAAATAATCCTGATTACTTGGAGTTTAAATTCTAGAAAGGAATTGTGGGTGAAAACTAATAAATATAATGAATAGGTAAAATACATTGTATGTTTAAAGGAGGTATTCCAGTGGAAACAAAAAAGAGAAATAAGGGTAATCCAGGTTAAGGTGGATGATGGATATTAAGAGTGGAATTGTGTATGTAAGACTGAGCTTTCAGCATAGGCATCAGTAAGGTCAATTTTGAGCAATGACTTGAAGAATGTGATTGAGTCGGTCATGTGGATTAATGGAGAAGAGCCTTATAGGAAAAAGGGATATCATGGGATCACACCATTTGCTATTTGTGAGCTCTTTGAAGGGAAGTGATATGTCTATGTCTATTTAGAGCAAGGTTCTAAAATGTATCTCTTGCACTTTTTATGTGATTTTGAAAATATATTAATAAATTCCAGAAAATTTGCTTGGCACTACACTTTTGTGATTCTTAATCTAATAACAACACTTCAAGGCAGATGTTCCTATTTCAATTTAACATAGAGAAATGGAACATAGTTTAATCACTTATAATTAGTAAGTAGTGGGGCTAGGATTCCAATAATACCAAGTATGCGTGTGAGTTTATTTAAAACTTTGCACTGTTTGTATTATGCAAAATTCCCTGAATATAGTTTGGTTTTTGGACTACCAATGGTAAGTTTTAACAGGAAAATTCAAATCCTGTTTTCAACAGTTTTTAAATTCATTAATGAGGAACTAAGGTCATTTTATTCAGACCATGCTGGATAATTAGAGTTCACAGCCCTTGTGCTTTATTTCCTCTTCAGTTATAGGAAATAAAATACACCATTGCTTTGAAATGAAATCCTATAGTTGGGCCTCTACTTATTTGAACTTGGTAAAAGAGAGAACTTTGTTAACACTTATAATCTCATTAGTGATTTGGCAATTGGCTTGAAACCAGCTATCATGTCCCCTTTTCCAAGTGCCTATAGTTATAGAAAATCTAAAGTGCTTTGATTTTGTACAATTAATCAGCCTTTTTGTAACATTTTGGACTACTGTAGGTCCATCAGTGCAGGTCCCATGCAGGCCACTCTCTTTTAAAAAATTAATTCCTTATTTATACGCTTTGAGAATATAAATAATGTGTTTTACATGATTTCTTTTTCTTTGTATTTTAATTTTACCAGAGAGATAACTTATCCCCCCAATAATAGATAGCTAATGGCATAAAATTTATTTTAACCATTTAAAATCTCAGGAAGCAACAGCATTTCTATCTTTGGGACAATTATATCTTACCCTCTAACAAGCTAGATGTTTTGAATATTGTCCAGGCAACCCAAAATCTCAATTGTATGGTATCTTTACACATATAGTTGAACATAGATTCATGTAAAATGAGTTGTTTTGGGTGGGATTTTGGAGTAGGTAGATGAAAGAAAATTTGGTCTGTTTTCATTGAAATCTTGATCTATTCAATGACTCACTTTTTTTCCCCCCAATTTTTCTTTACTGGATATCTTAATGGTAATAATAGATGAGTACTTTAGCATACTGTAAGTTTCAAATGTTGCAAATTTGAATTTTTTTTACAGTAAAGAAAAAAAAATCCTCTGTTTTTCACTTCATACCCATTTGCTCCCACTAATCTAATTCTATTAAAGGAAGTAGGAAAATAATGATTAATATTTTCTAAGTGTCTAGTTTGTCTCTCTTTAACAAACACATTCTCATAAAAAAAAATCCAATAGCACTGATTCCCCTCCATTGTATTCTATTTGGTGTTTTAAATGAGAGCCTTAGATAAAAATATAGTTAGTTTGAAACTTAGAAGTCATTTTGGCATTCAAGGAATCTGGCTAAAATTCTTTCCCTTTTTTCTTGAAAGCACTAAAAACTGATTGTTGTATTTTCAGATTTGCAGTGACTTCTATTAAAGCCAGTCTCTCAGTGATTTCCCTCTTCCTAGCTTCAGCTTTTCATTGGGTGTTGGAGATTCACTGAACCTCTACCATTCAGGCACAGAATGAGCAGCTGTCATGAAACACATCTTCTTCAGATGTCTCCTTATGCAATTTGCAGTTCATTATATATTTTGAGTTTTGTTGGTGGTATAATCATCTACCTTTTTCTCTATAAACGTTCTGGGGGTCATTCGTTATTTATAGTGTTTAATTGGTTACATATTACATAAATTTTATTCCCATTTTATGTTTGTTATCTATTTAATGTCTCTTCCTGCTCTTTTAGATTTAAAAAAAAAGCTTCTGAATTCTGTGTACTAATGTTAACATGGACTTTCAAAGTGCAAGTCTTATTTTGTTGCTCTCCTACTCACATTTTATTTGTATTACATAACCTACAAAGATTAGATCAGGCCCTGGCTGGTGTAGCTCAATGGATTGAACATCGGCCTGTGAACCAGGGGGTTGCAGGTTTGATTCCCCAGTCAGAGCACATGCCTGCGTTGCTGGCCAGGCTCTCAGCAGGGGGGGGGCACTCAAGAGGCAACCACACTTTGATGTTTCTTTCTTTCTCCCTCCCATCACTTCTCTTTAAAAATAAATTTTTAAAAAAATTTTAAAAAACAAAAATTAAAAAAGAAAGAAAAGAAGATCAAATCCTTGAAATGATTATCCAGGCTTTCCATGGTCTAAGTCCTGGCTGTGCATCACCCCTCACCTCCTGCCATGATGCCATGCACTCTATACATTGTTTTTTCTTAAATATGTTGTATTATAACTATTTCTTTAAATATAATTTCCCTCCTATTAAACCTCAAAGTTATTGAGAACTTGAATTTTATTCCATCCATCTTTTGATCCAGGTGTTTCAGTCAGTACCTGACAGGCTGTTGTTTGGTGTGCTAAATTTTCTTATTCTCTTAAATATTATACTTCAACTTAAGAAGTATTTTTAAAGGTCACAGTAGTTTAGCAGGATATTCAAGAAATCAAAATGAACAGTGATATGGGAATCAGGAAAGCGAAGTTATCATTCAAACACTATCATCTACTAGCCATCTGTCAATATCCAGATTCATTATCTGTTGAGTAGGAAGAATAATCCACCCCGCCTACTTCCGGTTGCTGGGAGAGTCACAAATGATGACATATATAAAGATACTTTGTGCATGGTAAAGTTTGGCAAAAATAATAGGCAATTCTGTTAACACTAGGTGAAAAATACTATAATCTATTTTACCTACTCGGTCAGCAAAGTAATAAAAGTGGAAGTTTGCTTAAATATGTGTTACTCAAATATATTCTTTCTGTAAAAAGAACATTTCTGACCTATGAGACTTTTGAAAACCTTTCTACATGTTTTCAGGGAGAAGGTTGTGTGTAACTTCATATGTGTGTGTAGTTACTACCATAGAACACAGTTCTGATTTTTTCTGTATGCTAGTTAAGGATTTGATAGAACTATGTTTTATGATTTTCATAAACAGAGGAAAACCCAGTTATTTTATATTTCCTCTATCATTTTTTTCTATAGCAAAACATAATTTTAAATAGATAAAGTTACATGGAATGAAAATTTCAGGATCATATTATTGATTCATTAAAAATTTTAATGACAATAAAAGTAGAAGAAAAAGGCCTGAAATGTTTTTTGAATTATGTGTCTAAATATCAAAGATTTAAAAAGTTTTTTACTTCTCAAATACTCATTTCTTTTTTCTTTTTATTTTAAATGCAGACAGATGGAAAGTGTGATTGAGACATTGATGGATGTTCTAATCCAGGAAGTTGGTTTCTGAGTCATGAATGTATCTTGCCAATTATCAATAGTAGCTTTGCTTTCACCCTCAGTTCATTGCTTTCATGTGAAAAGAGAACCAAAAGTGATGCTGTTGCTTGCAGACACTGACGTGACCCAAGAAGTATTGTCAGTGGGAAAGTGACAATGTACCACCTGTAACAGGAATGATTAATTGCTGTGAGGTATGAGTGAAAGTATTTTTCAAAATGTTAAGTTTTTAGATCAGATTTAAGGGCAGGTGAAGAAGATAGTGAGTTATAATAGCAACTTCCTATTTTGTCCCAAACTGTTTTTTATAATTGGCCATTTCCACATGTTACTGTTCACTCTCGCAAATCATTTTGTATTTGCTAATATAAAGCAACAGTAATTCTTCTTCCTCTAATGCTTTGCAAATGCCAAGCCTATTCAATCTTTCTTCCCTTGCTAGTCTTCAGAACAATGTTCTCAATATTCACATACACTGTACAGATTTTATAATAATTTATTATAATTTGACTTAGTCATGTTAGTTTTACTTTAGTCACAATTTCCTAGGGAAATTATATTTTTAGAGTGATATGGAGCTGGTCAATTCCATCTCCTTTTCATTTTAGTTTTCCTTTCTTGGGGTAAATTAGTTTATAATTTAATTTCAAAAACAAACAAAAATACATAAAACAAAAAATTCCTTAGTGAAAGTTTATTGACATCAATCCAACATCTAAAAGTGTTATTGCTGGATCAGTTGCAAGTTGCTTTTGAAAAAAAAATTAATATTTCCGTCTCTTCACTTACTACCCAGGCTCACCTTTCAGCAATAGCAACAATAGTTACCTGTTCATGAGCACTCATTATTACTTGGATCTTCACTAGAACATTTATAGGCAATTTCATATTTAATTCCCCTAACTTGGTTGCAGGTGAGAGCACTGAGCCCCGCATGGACTAATTTTCCCATATTCACATCATCAAGAATCCTGAATCACCAATTCAAAAGCACTTAAACACCCCTATGTTCACAGCACTAATAGCAGAGCTATTTCATAGCCAGGTGCTGGAGGCAACCTAGGTGGCCTACAGTAAATGAGTGGATCTAAAAACTGTGGTACATTTATGCAATGGAATACTACACAGCAGAAAGAAAGAAGGAGCTACTACTTTTTGTGACAGCATGGATGGAAATGGAGAATATTATGCTAAGTGGAATAATCCAGTGGATGAAAGACAAATGCTATATGATCTCACCTATAAGAGGAAATTAACCAACAAAATAAACTAATGAACAAAACAGAACCAGAAGCATGGAAACATGGAGCAGACTGACAGCAACCATAGGGTCAGGGTGGTGGGGATAATGGTGGAAAGAAGGGGAAGAGACTCATCAAAGAACATGTATGAATGACCCATGGACATGGACAATGGTGTGGGGGTTGACTGTGGGAGCAGGGTTTGGGCAGGGTGGAGGAGGGCAAAGGGGGAAAAACTGGGACCGCTATAATATAATAACAATAATTTTTTTTAATAAGGAACTATTTCTAAAAAGAAAAGAGACAAGAAATCTCATTGGGGTCTTTCTGTTTGAAAAACTAAGCGCACTTAATATTGTTAAACAGCCTCTGAGTTTTATCTTGTAAAATTTGTTTTCTATATCAGTGTTCTATTGTGCACCTTGTGAGGTTTTCAAATGTTTTTGTCTTTTATTTTTCTCCCAAAATCTGTAGAGAATGTTGGAAAAGATTAGGCAATCAGACAAGAAGTAGAGGGTTGGCATCCCAGACTTCGGCTCCAGTCATGCCTCAGCTAATTTTAAACTCTGAAACCTCTAGCGCAAACACAATTACTGTGATCCTTAATTTTTACATATATAACTTGAAGATGATGATAAACCAGATCTTGCATGAAGACTCAATGGGATAATATGTAAAATCCTAATACAGCATATAACATGGCACAACACACACGAATAGTTAATGCATTTATTATTATAAGGCATATGATCTAATATTTAGATTTATTTTTTAATGTAATTTTGGATGTTATTTCAAATTATTGACAATTTTTTTGCTTCTTGATGGCAGTTTTTATTCAGAGATTTGTGAAAGTGTTCATGACATAAGAGAGTCTCTCAGAAAATATAGAAACTCCCAGTTACTGGGATATAAATGACAGGACTATGGTGACTAGAAATTTCTGGATATAAAAGCATGACTGTGAATAACTTCTTCCTCTGTTGAATACAGTAATTCCTGTAGAGAAACCCATTACTTTACATATTATGCATGCCCACGTTTAAATTTCTAACTTTTGCGTATTTTAGTTTAATTAAGTGGTACAAGTTTGTTACTGAACTCAACATGTCAATTAATTTGAAATTGAATTTCAAAGTTACTTTTTTCAAGAAAAAAGGAAAAGAATTTTAGCCAGATTCCTTGAATGCCAAAATGACTTCTAAGTTTTAAGGAAACGTTGGAACAATTTTTACTAATATCACGACATCTTATCTATTTTTACTTTTTGAAGGTTTATTAAAATAACAGTGATATAGTCTTTGAATGATAAATAGTGGGATACAGCCAGTTATGTGCTGGCAAATGTTTAATAACCAATTCTTCAGTATAAAAGAAACACACACACACAAAAAACACCCTGTTTTGTATTGTTTACTTATAGCCTTGGTGTGAATTCTCCTACAGTAACTGATTTCATAATTAATTCTAAAGTGACATCATTATTGTGTCATTGGGAAGATCCCCTGCACATCTCAAGATACAGCACGCTGATAAGCAAATTTTCTTGAAAGACAATCTAATGGATATATGTGTCTGAGAATGATGGCAGAGAATCTGGAAATAAAAATGAAATTCAATAAGATCATTAGAAATTGCAATATCATTTAGTTTCAAGCTTACAAATATTATAATGTTTTATAAAAGACATAATCTGAACTCATATATACTAATTGCTCTATAGCAAGCTTCCCCTGTTAGAGATGTAGTGCTTTAAGTGACAATAATTTATTACACTCACATAAAGAAACTACTTTAAAAAATAGAAATGTTTAGACATTTGTGAACAAATCATATTTTATTTTATCTTAAACTGTGTAAACCATAGCAAGAAAGGAACGCAGATTATAAAAATGTTCAATAACCTTAATTAAGAAAAATAGTCAACTATAAGGCAAACCATTAACATTAATTTACTAGATATAAAGGATTTCTAAGACTCTATAATAAAGCATAATTATTAGTCAAAGTGGTCTCTAAAGTTAGAGAAACATATATTTGAGAAAATTTGATTTTTATTCTGACATGAAATTTTTTTTTTAATCCCCAAAATGAGACAACGGCAATTTGCTTTCTCTCTAAACTCTGATCAAATCCCAATAATATATCTTAGACTTAATTGGTTCTAAATATTTTACATCAATTATAATTTACATAAGTTAAGTCCATAAGATGAAAAAATGTAGATTAAAATAGCATTATGTATATAAATTAGGTTCGTAAGATAAAAAAGTAGATTAAAATAATATAAAACATAAAATAATGTAGAATAAGAGGGAAAATATATAGTTAAGGCTGATGATACAGATTTTACACTGTTGCTTGCTATACATGTACAAATGTTGAATACAACATCCTGCCCCATTAAGACATTTTGTCTTCCCAAGTTCTTTAAGCTGATGGTAAGTATCTCCAACTCAAGTTACTTAAAGAGACAATCTGGGCATTAACTTTTACTTCTCTTTCAGTTATCAAATCTTGTCAAGGTTTTCTCTCTAAATTTAAAAAATTGACTTTCTCCATCTTTTAAACAACTTATTAAGATTTGTTTTTGAACTTCTACTGTATTTATAAATGAGAGTAATAGTGATAATAACATCATTGCTAGTTATGATGATTGAGACCATATATATCAAACACTTAAACTAGCACCTCACATATAGTAAGCACTTAAATGTTAACAGTAATTATTATTATTACCATTCATTGTCTCATAATAGTTATTGAGTGTCTTCCATAAATCATACAACGTTCTAGGTTCTGGTGATACATCAGTGAGTCAAAAGTTCCTTCTATCATGCAAATTGCATTCTAATAGATAAACTGAAAATAAAATAAAAATTATGGCCCATGGTGGTAAGTGCTATGTAGAAAAACAAAGTAAATAAAGGAATAAAGAATGAATGTAGTATGGGGTAGTAGAAAAAGGATACTATTTTTATAGGCTGTGTGATAAGATGATATTTAGAAGCACCTCAGACCATGTTCAGAAGAATGCCTGTGGATGACTAAGAGAAAAGCATTCTAAGTCCAAGGAACGGAAAATACAAAGTACATGTTGTGTTTCGAACGATCACAGAGATGTGTTGAGCACATGTTGTGTTTCGAATGATCACAGAGACTAATGTGGCTAGGGTGCAGTTAAGTTAGAAGAGGAAGTGGAGAAAAAAAAGGGCAAGATCATCAAGGGTGTTACTTTTACTTTTAGGTTTTAGTAGTTTATTCCTTTTTCTTTTTATAACAGCTTTATGGAGATATAATTGACATACCACAAAAGTCACCCTTTTATAGTGGACAATTCAGTGGGTTTCAGTATATTCACAGAGCCATGCAACCATTACCACTCTTTGATTCCAGACTTTTGTTTTAAAGAACTGTTTTAGATTCATAGCAAAATTGAGTAGAGAGTTCCCAAAGCCCTTCCCTTGGAAACTCTGAAAACTACTAATATTTTTTTTATCTTCATACTTTTACCTTTTCCAGGTCATCATATAGTTGGAACCATATAGCAGGTAGCCTTTCCAGGTTGCCTTCTTTCGCTTATTAATTAATACATATTTTAGTTTCCTTCATGTCTTTTTGTGGCTTGATTGCTCATTTTTTTTTTTAGCACTGAATAACCTTCCATTGTATGGATGCATCGCTGTGCCAAAGTTCATGTATCTACTCACTAATTAAGGGACATTGGCAGTGGTCACAAATGTGTACAGGTTATGTGAAAAAGAGGAGGGACAGTTATTCCAACCTGGACTTTGTTACAAACAGCTTCCCAGAGGAAATGACAATTGGACTGAATTTCAGTAGGTGAGTACAGACTACTTAGACTCTTGATGCAACATCAAGGGTAGCCATGATTTTCTTGCTGACTATTTCCCTGGCACTTACCTAGTTGTGCAGTGCTTTGTATTTTATGTTTCTGAAGCCCCAAGGCAGTTTGGTTTTCTCCAGGTGTACTGTGCTATTTTTATTAACATTTACTGTCCCCAATTTCTGAAATGTCTTTTTCTCTTCTTTGAGTCTAAATAATCTTTACTCATCTACGGAAATTCTGCCCAGCTGTCACTTCCTTTGGGAAACTGTTTCTGACCATGTCCAGCTTGGGTTAGCTATCCCTTCTTGCTGTTCACATAATCTGCACACATTTGTGATCACTGCATTTATCTCTACTTCATATCTCTTGTTAAGCACTATTGACCTATGTTAGACACCCAATTAATAATTATTTAATGGATAAATAAATAAAATATGTCAAAGAAACTCCGACACTCCCTACTGGAGGAGAATGTCTACATATATTACAAATGTTTCAAGATTTTTATAGGGAAATAGGAGTAATATATTAATCTTTCTCATATCATACACTTTAGTCCCTTTACAACTGAATCAAACTAAAGCACTTGCCTAATATAAATTACTTCGATAAACTTCAACACAAATTCATTTACAGCAACTTTAGAAAGCCTGTTACATACTCATCCACTATTTTTCGAGATTATTTTGTCCACACAGGCACATTCAATGTTCAGAGGTGAAGATTTTCTTTGTTAGAACCATAATTTTTAGAACACGTATATTTTACTGATGAGCAAATCTCCTAAAGACTCATTCTATACCCCGGTGATTCCTGAAACCAAGGGGTGGCTGCCCATATCGAACACCCACATTTTCTCTGTCTAGTAAACATTTTGATAACCTTGGACTAGAGAAGCCTATTCTATCATAGAGGTCAAACACTTCATTCTTGTTCCTATGTTTCTGCTTTCAAAATGTTAGTTGTTAGCTTTAGAAATAATAAGTCAATAAGTAGTAATGTAGTCCACAGAAAGGACCATTTAATAAAAAATTACAAGAAACTTGAGGACGTAAAAAATGTTTTAAAGACTTTTTGAAATGGGTTTCTTAAGCGATTCTCTAGATTTAATACTCATGTCAGTGAAGTATTTTCTAACAACCCAATTTTAAACCTACAGCAGGGCTTTCAATGTCTCCTGATAATCTAATACAGTTTCAGTCAACAGACAACATGAGATTTTAATAAAAAAATATTTATTATAATCATAAAATTGTATATCACAAAACGTACCTTAAGCCGATCTTTGTTTCTTTGTGTTATCTGGAATGTTATGCCATAACTCTGACATATGGGTTATCACATCAGATAAAAGCATAAACCATTTTCATTTCTCCAATTTAATTTGAAAAAGCCCATTTCAAAAAAAAATGTGGTTGAATGCTTATTAAATGGCTTTGAAAATACATTATTATATTCTAGCATTTTGTAAGTAGGTCTCTGGAATGTCAAGTTCAGGGTTTATTTATTTTACGTGCTTGAATAACTAGGAAAATTGTGCATTGAACCTCTCAATGCTTGGTAATTATTTACAGTACAGAATGCTTTTCTCATTGTGTTTGTAAATGTAATACTTTAGTATTTCCTTCTATAATTAAGGATTTTTATGAGTATTTTCCTTTATGGGCTTAAATTATTATCAAAGTAATTGTGGTTTCTTATGTTAAGTGTAACACATCTAGGAAAATAATAATCACAATTTTAAATTATAAAAGCAATAATAATAATAACACACAATAATTACTAATATAAATAAAGCAATCATTTATAAAAAATAAACAAATAATGAAAGGCAGTTGAATATCATACCCAGAAATGGACTGGCAAAAGCCTTAGAAATTGACAAGTTACTTTATACTTACAACTGATCCAAGAGTATTCAGAAACTAATTTTACTTTTCTTGCATTAATGAACAAAAGTTCTCACTAAAGCAAAATTTAAATTCAATAGCTATGTTAAGCCCATAATATCCAGCTATTTGTAATTAAAAAATATAAATGTGAGCAAGGCATGATCTCTCCCTTTAATATAGTGGGAGAGAAAAATCATATTCTCATATTTGCATAAGACTGAAGACAGTAAAAAAACTTGATGACACACACAGGTACATTGGCACACACAGAGAATAGTCAAATTCAGGGAAATGAAAATGAAGAAAACGCCATGGCTTTGAATAAAGTAGGGTTTGCTCAGGTTGTGGTGGTGGTAAAAGGAAGGCATAAGAAATTTAGTAGCATAAGCCCTAAATTGGGAGAACATAGGTCATATCTAGTAAAAATCTAGTTTCTCAGCATGGCCAGTGCATATAATTCATTTTTATGGCAAAGCCATGTGGAAAGAGTAATTTAGATATAAAAATAGTAAGCCATGATTAGCATGGTGAGTCATCCGCACATTACCTGTAGCCAAAGTGTGCATGTAAGGCTTCTCAGCACCAAATGAGATTTGCTTTCTCTGATAATAGCGTTGTTGACTGAATTCTAACAATAAATAAATATACATATCTTTCATGCTCTGTTTTTCAGGTATCACAGTCATTAAAATACAGTTATGAAATATATTAAACAAGGGTCATAAATTATGAAACCAAAAATTTGTAAATAAAGGATCAAAAACAGAGATGCATAATCAATCATATTTATTTCATTAAAATATTATTAACATTAGATTTTAATGAGGTCTAAAGCAATAGTAAATTAAAAAATATGTTATTTATACTTTTAAAACCTCTACTTGGTATGCGTGCCTTACGATGCATGTAATATTTATAAAGACATGACAAGTATATCTGAATTCATATTAATTTTGAACAGACCAATGGTCTACCTTCTTAATTCAATATCTTTAGAACTATGAATTTTATTCAAAGAATATCTTTGTAAAAATCCAACCACATACATTAATAAAAAAATATTTTGATCAAGATGGATTTATTTAGGCTTTGGAGCATATGTGAGAAATCCCAGTCTCTCAGTACCCTCTTCCTTGACTCTTATCAACAACTAGAAAGTCCCTGACCCTTGTATAAGGATGCTCGAGGAAGTCAGTGAGGACCTCAACAGCTTAAAAAGATCCAGTCAGAAACAAAAGATACACTGATTGAAATAAAGAGCGATTTATAGGGAAAAAATAGTAGAGTGGATGAAGCCAAGAATCAGATCAATGTTTTGGAACATAAGGAAACATAAAACAACCAATCAGAACAACAAGAAGAAAAGAGAATCCAAACAAATGAGGACAGTATAAGCAGCCCGTGGGACAATTTTAAGCAATCCAACATTTGCTTCATAAGGGTGCCAGAAGGAGAAGAGAAAGAGCAAGACATTGGAAATCTATTTGAAAAAAAGAAAAAAAAGAAAATGTCCCTAATTTAGTGAAGGAAATAGACATGCAAGTCCAGGAAGCACAGAGAGTCTCAAACAAGGTGGATACAAAGAGGTCCACCCCAAGATATATCATAATTAAAATGCCCAAGTTTAAAGATAAAGAAATGTGAGGGGGTGTGTGGGTGAGAGGTGAGGGTAGTTACAGAATAGCCATGGGGATATAAGTATAGTATAGGAAGGGGAGTGGCCAAAGAACTTACACTCATGATCCATGCACCTGAACAAAGGTGAGGAGATTGCCTGAGGGAGTGGGGGATGTTGGGGAGAGAGGTTAAAGGGGAAAAAATCAGAGCAACTATAAAAGTATAATCAATAAAATATAATTTAAGGAAAAAAGTAAAAGTAAGTTGCTTCAAATTAAAAAAAAATGACAATGACTGTTTGCAACTGGATAATGGCATATATGTCATGTTCCATCAGTTGTATCTTTTGATCTTCCATTCAAAGCACTGATTTTCCTTGCTTTCTATTCTTACAGTTCAACTCTTCTTCTTTCTAGCAACTTCCTAACAGCACATAGTTTCATTTGTGAGCTACTAATCACCAACAAAATCTTAATTTTTGACACTCACTAATATTTCTAAATTTGATCAAAACAGTCATTTGTAAAACAGAAACACATGTATAGAGCTTATCAGGATAAATTCAGCATGCTACATTTTGTTTTCTGACCTTCCTTTATTTGAAAGATATTTAGGAAAATCCTCTAGCATACAGGCCCCCTTAAAGTAGGTAAATGACTGCAACACAAATGCTGACTGGACTGGACCCAGAAGCATGATCTACCCTTGAACACTACAGTTACCTTGTCTATGGAGACAGCAAGAATAATCCATATCCCGTCAAGTGACTTTCCCTCAGAAGACAATTTCAACAGTCAGTCTTGGACTTGATATTGCTGTTGACAGTAATCATTGACAGGGAGTGATTTAAAATAATCTATGCTAGACTATCTGAAGTGAGATAGAGAAAAGTCATTAGTTAGCCTGGTCTCCAGGCCTAATACGCAGATGGGCAGATACATACCTTGTATTCTGCTCTTCTCTATCTTTATGATTTAGTTCCTTGTGCATATAACAAGCTATAATAACATTTTTAAAATTATTACATAGAATCTTGAGATATATGTCCAGAAAAAGTCCAGCAATTTTTAACATAACAAGAATGGTTTGCATGACATTGATGTAACCTGGTAGCTAAAGAGAGTGGACTGGAATGTGCATTTGTGAATGATACCAACTTCACTGTACTAGTCAGTGGGAGTGGTAGATACCATTAAGTGAGCATGTGTACTGTGTATTTATCACATTCAAAATGATTGAGCTAGTAGAGCAACAAATCTGTATCAAATTTTGCATTAAGCTTGAACATTCCTCTGCAGAAACTACTCAGATGACTCAGAAGGCCACGACTATGGCCAACTGGTGATTTATCATGACAACACACCCGTTCATGCATCATGTCTTATGCAGAGCTTTTTGGCAAATCATCATATCACCTAGGTGATTCAATGTCCCTACAGCCCAGATTTGGTGCCCTGAGACTTCTGGCTTTTCCCAAAACTGGAATCAGACCATCAATGAGATTGAAGAAAATATGACAGGGCAGCTGATCACTATTGGGAGAACTGTGTGAGGTCCCAAGGTGCTTACTTTGAAGGGGACTGAGATGTCATTGTCCTATGTACAAACTTTCTTGTTTCTTATATTCTCTTCAAGAAATGTCTTTAACTTTATTACCTGGCTGGATACCTTCTGGACAGAACTCATATATTCAAGGCTCAGCTATTGTTATTTGAACTGTAGTAAGTATTGTTAATTTTCTTATATTCTACTTAACAGCAGGTATTAATTCAGAACACACGTAATTCATATGCAGGTTGTGAAAGTTACTTTAAGTCATTGATTTTTTAAGTAATCCCTTTACCTATATTTTAAAGTTAATGGACACAAATTTTTATATTTAATGTCCAGTATAACATTTTGAGGAATGCACTTCTTCTCTCTAGTGGAGCTGGCAATCACATTTCATTGCCTCACATCTCCAGCCACAGTGCTGATTCTGCGGCTCAGGTTAACTAACTGTTCACCTGTATTCCAAGCTACAGTGTTGTTATAGGTATTGTCTTAAGACAAAGTCTATTCATTCCATGGACATTTGAACAGGTGGATATGAGAGAGAGGGAGGACTAATCTGAGAGCAAGAGAGAGAGAGAGAGAGAGAGGTGACATACTTGAACCCTGTGTTTAGACATGCTTAAGTACATTAATAAATATTGTGACATTAAAAATGACCACAATTTTTTTATATTTCTCCCTCTGTAAGATGAAGGCTATATCCTATCACCTTGAATCTAGGCTTTCAGCACAACAGAACTGATGCTTACCGGTTTGGACTTAGCTGTTAAGAAGCTTGGCAGTTCTACTTCCTTTTCTTGGAGCTCTAACCTTTGTTTAAGAAATCAGGCACTTTGTGTTCACGCTGTGTGAAAGCTCAGAGTAACCACAGGGAGAAGCCACGAGGGGGGCGAAACAGAGAGACGGACAGAAAGACAGAAGGACAGAGAGAAGCCCTACCAACCCCAACTGTTTCAGCCTCAGTCATTTGAATGATCCCCGCAGAGGCCCTCAATGTTGCGGAGCTGATATAAGAAGCCCCCAGGTATTAAATATGTTCATCAGCAGAAAGCAATCACGGCCACTTTTGATGGTCTTCTTTCTGTTAGATCTGTACATCTTTCATGGTGAGAGAGAGAGAGAGAGAGAGAGAGAGAGAGAGGCAGAGAGAGAGATCAGTCTGAACTGATTGCCTACTCTACCTACTTGACCAGACATCCAACCCAAACCTTTTGGTGTAAGCGGTAATGTTCCAATCAACGGAGCCACCTGGGCAGTGTAGAATACCTCAACTTTTTACATTTTTCCTTTTTTCTCAACACAATTATAAAATATCACCACCTCTGTGAATATTTTGCACACTGTTTAAAACTTTCACAGTACACTGTGATCATTGCCTCGCCAATAAGCATTCTTGTATAAATTATATATATATAATAGTAAAAATTATATACATATATAATTTTGCTATTTTGTTTAAAGTCTGCTACTATTTAATAGTTACTTTTAATCATTTTGATCACTATTACTTTCCTTTATGATCTCAAGATGGCTGCTCTAAGTCTAGTCAGTCATCATGTCCACACTCAATGCAAGAGACAGAAAAAGACGGCAACACCTTTGTGTGTAAACTATTAACAGAAAATTAGAGGTTTTACAGAAATCCACTACAGCTACAGGCCATTGGCCAGAATAATGTCCCATTTCTCACTCCCTGGGCCTCTCTGCTCCCAGAACATGGTGGTCTGGAAAAATAAATTTTTAGCTAGGTCCATTTTCATTTCCCTAAATTCATTATTTTGAATAGGAAAAACGGGGAAATTGATAGTGGTTTTTCCACTGTCCACTCTTAATTCAACTTAAAGGGCATGCTTGAGGAGGTAGGTGTCGATAGATAGATAACATTCAGATTATTCATGCACGTGAAATTTCTAGGAGATAGAAGAGTAGGCATTTTGTACATTTTTATTTTTTCTTATAATTCTGTGTAACTTAAAGTGTCATAGGCCCTGAAGGGGTAGCTCAGTTGGTTAGAGTGTGGTCCCAATATTCCAAGGCTGCAGTTAAATCCCCAGTCAGGGCACATACAAGAATCAACAAATGAGTGCATGAATAAGTGAAACAACAAATCAATGTCTCTATCTCTTTAAAAAATAAAAAAATATTAAAATTAAAATGTAAAGTATCATAGTCATATTTGATGAGTTAATCTTATAAATTAAGTTAATTTTTTAAATAATGCAGATTGAAGAGAAGTACTCAAGTAAATAATCATAGTGCTCCTGACAGGAAGAAATTTGGATTTTTAAATTCAGCAAAAAAGATAAGGCTTGACTGTTTTGTTTTTTTTACAATCAGAGATTACATGCAGAGCAAGCAAGGCATATCTGGGTAAAATACAAAGCCAAGCTAAAAATCACCCCTCAAAAATAAATTTCAGCAAGTTCCCCAGAATATACCACATGATAGCCCAACATTATCTCAGTTACTCAGTGCTCCATATTTGAACATAGTTTTTGTTTATTTACTGTGAGTCTTTGAAATGGATGTCTATAATGGGTGCATAACACTCTTACTTCTTTCCTAAAAACTTAAATGTTTTCAGTGTGCCTTTTTACTCTCCAAATTGGTGTATACTCTATACTATTACTTAATGTCTCTGGTTCTTATCCTATATTCTTATATCAATTTATAAATTGCCTGCATTTAGAGTAAAAGTATGTGTGTGTGTGTTTATGCTATATATATATATACATATATATGTACATATACATATATATATACACATATATATATGCTATATATATACACACATACACACTAATACATATATATACACATATATAACTCTCTATTTTTTCCTTAGTTGTTAAAAGAGCTAAGTTTCAAATATTAACTGAAATCATATGTCTTATCATCCTAAACTTTAACAGGCTTTCTATCTCAAAATAAAATACAGGAAAAAAATTATGCGATACCCTGAGCTATGTAGTCATATAATACATGTTTGTCTTGACACATGGTTGCAAGAGTTGTTATCCGGAAGGATCCTGATCAAAATTGAAAATGAAGAACGAGCTTTTTTCTTTCTAACTTCACTTCTTCTATTAGGAGTCCTGTCCATTGCATGCCTCATTCTTTTAATTTACATGCTAACTATTTTTGAGCATCTGCAAGTGAAACGCTGGGAATACCATGGTGAACACAACAGAAATAATCCTTGTGCTAAGAAAATGTGTAGCCCAGTGAGGGATACTGGAAGTTAAGTGTCTTACATTTTTCTTCTGAAAGGTCTGAAGAAGTCTTATACCCAGTTGTCAATCAAGCTATTTTATACAGGTATGGTTAAACTTACCTACAAGCAAACTTTAATAATGTTGTGTTTAGAGCAATATATTCCTAAAAATTTAACCACTGACTCTGCAGTGCCAGTATACTTCAACTCCAGGACTCTAAGGTATAATAGTCTGAGAGGACTGGACTGAGGAATGCGTAGGGGTGGAGAAATAGATAAAATAAAGATTAGACAACACGCTCCATGTGGTTGGCTGAGAAGGAAACCAAATGATGAGACGTGGAGTGCTGCATGTGCACACACGACTGTGCATGTCTGTGCATGTCTGTGCATGTCTGTAAGTGTATATATTTTAAGAAGAAAAAGAACACTTTTGAGTATATGTGTGTGATGAATATAATGAACCAGGGGAAAGACGGAGAGAGTTTAAAGAAACATAATTAATGACATTACATTACAAGCTTGCCTTAAGGTCTCGTCTGGGTGAAGCATTTCACTCATATCAAGTTGCAAAGGAAATGGCTAATAATTCATAACTCCTTTGTTGTTATTGTTGGTATTAGGCACAAAAATGAGACAGTAAATGTAATGCACTTAACACAGTTACTAAGAAATTAATCAGGTTGAAATTCAGCTAATTAAGAAGCAAATGTGTGGATTCCTTTTGTTCAAATATCCATATACTTAGAGGGAATAATTAACATGATTTAGACTTTTCCTCTCTATCTTCCCTTCGATTACAAAATAGTGAGAAGTTTAACTTGTAATCAGTTTATTCATTCAAATATGTATTTATTTTTAAAAATATTTTATTTATTCATTTTTAGACAGAGGGGAAAGGAGGGACAATGAGAGGGAGAGAACTATCAATGTTTGATTGCCTCTCGTGCACCCCTTACTGGCAACCTGGTCCACAATGCTGGCATGTGCCCTGACTGGGAATCGAACTGGGGACTCTTTGGTTCGAGGGCCAGTGCTCAATCCATTGAGCCACACTTACTTTTTGTTTCTTAACTTGTATCATATTCTGCACCCCATTCTATGTAAGTTTGGGTGTGATATATACCTGATGCAAAATGTCAGATCAGCATATTAAAGAATTAACATTGAATCAGTTAATGAGCTATTCTTTTGTTCTGGGACATAGCTCATTTAATTTTTTTCTTGTCCCCCTTTATCAAGAAGAGCTCTGTCACTCCACTAATTCAGACAGCTAGAAAACATTAATCATCAGTTAGTATTAATATTTTTAGGATATTTGGCAAAAACAGAAATTAATGATATACCTACTACAGTTCTAATATTTTGTGGGTAATGGGTAAAAAAGTACTGCACTGATTAGAATGGAATAAGAAAAATGTCATGTTTTCCTACATACCTCTATTATGATAATCAACTGACATCATTAAGAAGGTTAATACTGATAAGGCACTTGGAATGGCATTTGAGGCTACTAATGATGATGTGGTTGTTGTTATGGTTACCGTTATCATTCTCTTTCTCCTTTACACTCAATCCTGTTCTGATTTACTTTTCTGTTGTGTCAATAAAAACACTGAAAATTTAACGTTATTTCAAATTTTATTTTATTTTTACTTTCAATCAAGTAATTACCTGTTACTAAGTGCTGTCTTGATGTGTCCATCATTTGCGTATAATTTGTATCTCCACCACGGCCAATGTAATTCGCAGCCTCGTTTCTCACTAACAGAATTACAGGAGCCACTTAAGTGAACATCTGCTTGCCTATTTTTATTCAGCATTTTTAAAGCTCCTTCCATAAACTTTTTAATTCAAATTGCATACCATTGTCAAAGTAATTATTGTGAAGAGTGGCTGTAATCATAAGAATATACTGTTTAAAGCAAAAAGCAAAATAGTTCCTTATTAGACACAGAATAAAATTTAAATAATTTGAAATCATGAAAGCCCCTCTAGGAGTTTACCTCAATGTAATTCCTAGATTTACTTATTACTAGTCTCTTCTACAGAAGATATATTCCCAAGCAACTAAAATTAATTAGCATTTCTAGAATAAAGGAATGTAGTTATAATTTATTATTAGGTATTTGGAATCGGTTTTGGAAGCTCAATTTACAAGAATTTAAACACAAATTGGAAAATAGGTAGAATATAAAGGTAAGTTAAAATATACTATGTGAGTAATGAGTGAAAAAAAAAAAAACAAAACCTAATGATGTGATTTCCAAGAGTTGTCTTTAAGTATTTGAAAGGCTATTATGTGATAAGGATTAGATACGGGTGTTTAAAACCTCAGTAAATAGACATGGAGATGATGAAACATGCAGGGAGAACAATTTCAGTTCAAGTGAAGGGAAATTTTTTAACAGTAAGAGTAACCTGCAGATACGCTATACCTCATAGAATAACTTTTTTTTTTCTTTAACCAATGGTGTTTTTAAAAATATTTTTTGTTTCTCTGATATAAATTTCGGAAAAGAGAGATCTGAATTAAATTGCCTTTGCTTAATTGAAGTGTGCTTAAAACAGAATGTAGGTGATCCATTTTAAGGCATTTTAAGCAATATTATGTATGTTTGTATATGTGCATTTTCTTTCTTTTTTTGTAATGTAGGAAGGGGCAGTGGTTTTTAATACCCTCAAAGGGCTCAGCAAACACATATGCACATTTCTATCTCTATCTACCTAGCTAGAAAGACACAAAAGTGCTTAAAATTGGTGAATTGATACACTAATATTATTTGTATAATTACTTGCATTCTCAAAATTTTCATAAAAATTGAAGAAAATGGAGATCAAATGAACAAAATGGAATTTTAAATGTTATTAAAATATAGGAGCATATTCATTTTTTTATTTAGGGTTTCACATGGGAGAAAAAGAATCCCTTTACTCTTATAATCTGTTTATCATAAAAATAAATTAAAGTTGCCTGCTTGTGGTCATGATAAAGTAACTGATACTAGACACGTTCTCCTGATACAAGTATAAAACTATTAAAAATAAAACAACTGTTTTTTATGTATTAGTAGTAGCATTAAAAAGAAAGCGACCTCTATTCTTATGGAGATAGCTACATTCTTGCCTCTATTCTCTTCCCAGAGGTGCACTCTCGTCCAGAGTAAATGAAGATAAAACTTAAGTAGAGCATGTTTGCATTTTGAGGTGAGAAGGCAGAGGCAAATGTTGGAATCTTCCAAAATGGTTGCAATGTGTGGGTCACCGTATTGTAGATAAGGGAACTGTGAAGCCGGAAGACCCCATATGCTGTGAAAGGTGCACTGCAGCTTTTTGCTTTTGTTTTGTTCTTTTCGTTTTATTACAGAAGTTAGAAAATATATAAATACATCTACAAGGCTTAGCACAGAGCAGTTACTACAAAGCCGAGAGGGAAGTGGAGATACCCAAGTCTGCGCAGCTCTGATAAATGTTGCACTTCTCCCTAAACCACAGAAGAGAGGCCTTACTGTGCATCCCAAGCATTCAGTTGAGATCCAGAAAGACCATATTTTAGAAAAAAAGAAAACATACCTCGGGCTAAGGACAAACACACCTGGAAAGAATGAAAGAATCTACTGGTAAATTAACTGGTTACCAGGATATAATTCAATATACTTTAGAGGAAGATGCCATATACAGGTCTGCTTTAAGATATCCCATAATGCTCAAAATATAATAAAAAATTATTGTACACATAAAGGAGCAGGAAAATGAGACCCTTAATAAGATCCCAATATAATCTCTCTTAGATTTGGTGCACAAAGATTTCAAATATCAATTATTTTCAAACCTGTTTCAATAAATAAGTTTGGGGCATTATAGTTGACACGTTGTGTGCTCTCTTCTGGCTTTTGTAAAAATATAGAATCCATCCGGTTACAATATGTACTGGATATTTGATTCTCTATATTTTTCTGCCTAATTTATTTCACATTAAACAAAATCAGAATTTATCTTAAGGTGATAAAGAAAAAGCAAAGAGTAGAAGTTACTTCTTCTGATCACCAGCATTACTATAGAGCTAAAAATAGAACATTTGGGATGGGTTGTAAGGGTAGGTTACATGGAATGACAAATATCATGTTGTCCAAAAAGTTCATTTTTTTTTTCTGTAGGGTGGCTCTAGTGGTGCTTAGTTGTCTTTAACTAAATTCAAAATAATTTTGTTAGGTCGCATTGTGACAGTTGTCATATCAGAGTGCATTTTTAAAAAATCAAGATTTGTGAATTTTTGTGTAGTTATTTTAATATCGAAGATGGAAGAAAATGCACATTTTCAACGTTATGCTTTATTATTTCAACAAAGGTAAAAACACAACCAAAAATCAAGAGAAGATTTGTGCAGTGTATGGAGAAGGTGTTGTGATGGACTGAATTTGTCAAAAGTTGTTTGTAGTTTTGTGCTGGATATTTCTTGCTGGAGGATGCCCCACAGTTGCGAAGGTCAGTTGAAACTGACAGCAATCAAATTGAGACACTAAGAGCAATAAACTTTATATCACACTGGAGACAGCCCACATACTGAAAATATCCAAATCAATGAAATTATTGGTGAAAATGAAAAATGTCTTTTATTTTACAGAAAAATCACATGAGTTTTTTGGCCAACCCATAGAGCTTGAATTTGGTGTGCTTCCACAGTTGTACAGTTATGCCATTTTTTACTTCTCCATTTCTGGAAATGGGCAAGTGCCAGGGAAACAATGTAAGATTACTGATACACGGCAGCAATAAGAGTCACTGTAGTGGGAATTAGTTTTATATAAATATGTTCCAGTTAACGTTTGTTACCAGAAGACGCACAGGTTCAAAGGATACAAGAGAGATAATTCTAAGACAGAATTGAAAATTTGGGGAATATGTTATCCCATCAAAATATCTTTATCACCAAAGTTTAAGGAGAACAGAAAATATGAGGATCTCTTACATTTAAACACCCAGAAACTCTTTTCCAAGGTTTCCTTCTTGTTTGATGATTTAATTACTACTGATCATCAGTTTTAGGGTCGCAGTTTTCCTGATCTGCCACAGACTAAAGGTGGCTCTGTGTATGATTTAAATTCAGTTGCAGCATGGATTTATTCAAGAGTTGCTAGATGTATTTCTATTACTGTTACTGTATGTACGTAGCAGCTAGAAATGAGCTGCTGGAGGGAAAATAAAGCAGGGTCCCTGCCATTACAACCTACCAATGAACTTAAAACAGGAGTCTGGATACAAAAGAAAGTCGCGTCTCTCATGTCTCGCTGATTAACTCAGGATTTCTGAACCTGGTCCGACCAGACTGCCAGGTATTCCAAACATCACAAACAGGGATAGTGCGTGAGGAAAGGAGTCCTTGAGACTCTTCTGGGAAAGGGAACCTCTGAAACAATTTCACTAAGAAAAAGTGCTTTACTGACTGAGAAAGAAAGCCTTTGTAGCCGTATATAATTCCCAAGGCTTAGAAGGGAGAGAAAGAGGGGGAGCCTAGAAACTAGCTAAATAATATAACCCCTGAACCCCAATATTAGCATACTTAGATTAGCTAAGTACCCGCTTGTAGCCTTGGCTCAAGTGTAAAGAACTTACTAACAAACTTACTAATAACTTTATTTCCTCTGTAAGCTGGTCGTTCAGACTAGCCAGGTGCCTGCTTGCAGTTTCTTGCTTGCGTGTGTTTCATAAATAGACTTGCTATCCTGTTAACCATTATGTGTGTTTGTCTTTCACTTGAATTTGTCTCTTGCGAGAGAGACAAGAACTGAGAAACAAGCTCTGAGGGGTGGAGGTGGGGTGCCCTGACTCAGGTCTCTCCCTGGTAATACTACTAAGGTAAAACACTTCTTACCAGTAATCACAATATAGTGTTTTAGAATTATTTAGACTTATACTTTATATTTTTACAACCCATCCACAAAATTTATATGCAATTTATATGTCAAAATTAAATATTTGCATTCTGATAATTATCAGACCATTTCATGTGAGACTACTTTGTGAAATATGATATTTCTATTAGGTATATCTAAAAGCAAGTAGGATACTTTTATGCTTCACTCTCTCTGTGCTATGTAAAAGTAATTTTTTGTACAGAAAAATAGCGGTGGTTATTATGAAACAATTTACTATTTCCACGTGTTCCTGGTTAGTCCTGGAATAGCTCTGGAGATTAAAACTACCTAAAGCAAATGAGAGGTTTACTTAATGTTTCAATATTTGTTTCATTTTGCTTTGTCATCATGGGAGGTACAGATAAAAAGGTAACCTCAACATTTATTAACAAGTTAACAATTTTATTTAAAGTGGTTATTTTTAAATTTTAATATTTCTACTTTAGCTTTTTTGTGTGGTTATTAGAGACTTCCTAGTGAATCATTTTATTCCTAAATTAAGAGAATACGTCAGAAAACAATAACACCACAACACTAACTAGAAAATAAGAACAAGTAAAACAATAAACCTGAAAAATGTATTTGAAAGACCATAGTATGGGTAAAGATCATGAAAAAGTTTCTTTCAAATAGGGAAAGGAACTTCTTAATCTAATCACTAGCAGTTTTCATCATTTCAAAGGCTTAATTTTGCGGCTTTCTAGAACACATTGTTTGTTTTACAGGAATAACTGTAGTTAGAGATTCTATTTGTTTTATGACTCTTCAACATCTTTGTAACTCAGATCTACATAGAAAATAAAACAAAATAGCAAAGATTAGAATTTTATATTTTTGATTAGTGTTTAATGGGCAGTATGTTGAGAAAAATCTATGTTGCTCTATCTATAGATAGAAATTGTTAGAACCATATTTGAATGTTTATTTTTGTAGAGTAACTAAATTTGGGAAGGTTAGATTATATGTAAATTACATATCAAACATACATTACATGCTTCTTTGTGTGTTTATTGGTATCTGTGTGAACTATTTGAAGTTTATTCTGAGTGATGCCAAGCTTATAGCTTCCCAAACATTTGGAAATTAAAATTTAAAAATGTATATAAATACATATGTAAAATTATTTCTTATAGTCTTTCTGTTATTAAATAGGTTTCTTGGGAACTACTGAGTCCCTGTGATTACTGATGTTCAAACATAAACTTTGGTAGGAATATTTTTTTGAAGAGAAATAAATGTACAAAAATCAAATGAGTAATTAGAATAGACTTCCTTTAAAATCAGACCCATCACATAGATTTTTTTTCACTGACTGGTTAAATAAAACCATTCTTTTCAGAGTGAAATTCAATTTCCTTAGTAACAATGGAAACTAAATTTTACAAACGCTTATTTCTATTTTAAATTATTTCATAACTTATCTACCTACTCATTAGTTCAGTGAGGGGAAGTAACTCTGTTTATGTGATATCATTTCACCTTTTACTCTATATGGCAGCAATGGCATTGAATGGTCAACACCTAAGTTATTTTTTAAAAATTTCTTTATTTCCATCTATTAAAAAAATTGAAAACTGAGTGTTTGTGTTTAATCTAGCACACAGGAATCCTTGTGTGTTCCTGATCGAATTTAACTATTTTCCGACAATGACCATGAAGAGTCATGTTAAACTGAAATGCTATTAAGTGAAGTGCTCTGTTACTTAGAATATACAATGGGGGTGTGGGGAGTGTTAACTGCCATAGAGTAAAGGCATGAACTATAATATGTAAATGCAATGTTTTTTTCTTGTAAAGTCAATGATAAAAACCTAGATAAATGATAAAATCCTTCAAAGTGGTCCAAAAATCAACTTATAGGCTAAGTAAGATAATTTATTTTGACTGCACTTGCAGGGAGGATGCGAATTTCAAAATGAGCATAATTTTCCAAGGCAGTATTAATGGATCATTCTCTTTTGTACAATACAGATGTGTTGTAATGATCTGCTAAATAGCAAAGGAATAAGGAAACAAAAACTTTTAAAAACAATCATTTTATTATAAGAACTAGTTTAATAAGCATAGAATACTATTTTGTAAATTAAAAGCATTTTTACTAAGGATGTAATTAATATTATAAATGAAAATAATTTGAATGTATTTGGATATATGCTGCCCACATGAGCAGTGTTATAAACTGTGGATGTGGACTATGTTGTACATTCAGTAGCTCTGAGTTCTCTGGGAATGCATTCTGAATGTTACTATGTTGATCTTTGGCAAAGTTGTAGAGATACAAGGACTATCTGTACTGGTATCAGAAAATAATATACTTTGTCAAATGATTTAGCAGTGACAGAAATTGTGTTGACCTGTTATTATCTTTTAGAAGCTCAACGATATTCTATATTGCCTTCAAAGACAGTGATTTAGCATTAAGAGCAGATATGAATTTTCTAAGATGTTTTTATAGAAATAGTAACTAGTCTTTTGGAGCTATGTCTGTTGGCAAAAAGCACATTTCAGAGCTGTGTATGTTCTGATCAGAGGAAAATAAAATCCTCCTGAATTATCAAGAATGAAGAGAGTTCCAGTTAAGTGAAAAAATACAGCTGATGTGTGACTTTCTTTTTTCTTTTTAAAAAATATATATATAGGAGGAAGAGGAGAGACAGGGAGAAAGAGGGAGAAAAGAGGGAGAAAAAGAGAATAGAGTTTTCTAAATGTCAAAATGCAAAATGGGACAGGCTAATATATATTTAGAAAAAATAATATCAAGACTGACTATAATTCTCATAACAACTGAGATTAGAATTAAATACTGAAAGAAAAAACTGACTTATCATTTGGGGATTCTTTATAAGTAGTGCAGCTATTCAATCTGGGTCCATTTGAATATATCTTCTTCAAACAAATTATCTCAAAATATAGGCATCAGTGCCAAATCTCAATAGAGTATGGCAGAAACTCACAGGAACAAATAAGATCTAAATGAGTTTATGTCATTGTGAAGAATTATAAGTTCTATAAATGAAACAAACTTGGCTTCAGAAAAATCAGACTTACACGTAATGTTCTAAGACATTCAGACAGATTTCAGGAGATTAGGTTTCAGCTTGATATACACAAAGTCAGAACATATTTATAACTCCATTATGTATCCTTTTTCCTTTGTATTCTTCATTATGACACCTTGCTTTATTTATGCTTTCTTAGCTTAAGCCAAATTACTTTTTAGGATGTGCCCTTTTGTATGCTTTCCAAAGATGAGACAGTGCATAAAAATATTAATTCCTTTAATATTAAACAGGAAACTAAATAAATAAGAAAAAAAGGGAAAGAACGAGCAGCTGTCCCAGTCCCTATTGAAAATGTCATCTAAGAAAATCACAGGGGAAAAGATCCTATGAAAGATTTGTTCCCACGCATGTAACTTCAGAACTTGGCAATACAATTCTACTGACAAAAAATGTAGACTTTAAAATAAAATTAACTTCCAGGGGAGATGATAAAATTCAAAATAAATAAATATTTTTAAGAAACAGTTTTATAAAGCATTTGTCTTTTTTAATGTTACTTCATAATGTTTTTGAGTTTTGTAGGACTTTTATAAATGGAAAATGTAAATGCTAGGCACGTTGGTTGTCTCCAGGTGTGGCAAAGTTGTTTTTGCTCCCTGAGGACAGCTTACCAAAGAAAGTCAAGGGTAGACATAATCTATTTAAAGCAGCAAACAAACAAACAAACAAACCAACAATAGCAGGGGGAAGGGCACAAGAGTGGTAGATGGGATCAGGGGGATAGAGTGGGGGTACTAGTAGGTGGACATTAACCAATTAGAATGCTATGAATTACACTTTCCAGTCACACTTCCAGTCACGGCTTGAACTCTAGAATATTACCCTCCATCATCCAACCCAAGAAGCTACCTACAACCAGCATTACACCCAGAAATCTCTGTGTCACAGATAATACATGGGCTTATTACACTGATGTGTACCTTCATTATTTAACCCATATTTGAAAGATGTGCCTATTGTTCAGACAGGATTTTAGTGACTTATGGAATCTTACCCTTTTCCTGATGTTTCAAGTCAATTATTTTTAGGGCACAACTTTTGCAGTTTTAGAAATTTAGAATGCACAAATAAAGACTAGAGTCATAGCACCTTAATTAATCCATGCCTTTGTTTGCAAGGATCCCACAGAAAGAGGGAAAGTTTATTTTCAGAAACAGACACAGAGATGTCATGTAGGTCAGCCACAAAAATCATAGTATAACCAGGCCTCAATTGAACATAAAATAAAGGTAGCTTAAGGCAGTAAATTGCAGTTGCAGGTGATCATGATCTTCTCAGAGGACACCGACAGAGTGTTAGATTATTTTTTTCACTTTAATAGTTTATTTTCTATTATATTTTTCCCATTACATTTATCCCCCTTATGTCCTCTTCCACCTCCCCCGCACAACCCCCTAATCACCACACTGTTGTCCAAGTCCTCGAGTCCTTTTTCTTTTTTGCTTGATCCCTCCACCTCCTAACTGCCTCCCACTAGAGCTGTCAGCGGGCTCTCTATCTGTGAGTCTGTCCCTCTTTTGCTTGTTAGTTCAAATTGCATATTAGATTCCGCATATGAGTGAAATCATTTGGCATTTGTCTTTCTCTGACTGGCTTGTTTTACTTCAGACCGTCCAATTATTAAAAAATAAAACAAATTAAAAAAATATTGACACATTTGAAGTGTTGTGACATGTTTTAGGTGTTCTTTCTCTGTTCAACCAGCAAAACATTACTCAGATTCTATGTTATATATTATTTCTTTACTTCATCATTTCTGTTTATTTATTATTTTGGCTCTTGATTACACTGCTTTTTCTTGGTGAAAAGGAAATAGCAAATCTTTCCATAAAAAGATGAGTCCTACGGACATTTAGCCTCTACATGCTAGAAAAACGCCTTGTCTTTTAAAAGTGGGGGTAGGGAATAACAATAAAAACTATATTTAATGTTCGCCTTCATCTATTTCTTATCTTCTTCTTGGAACATAGAATTACATAGCTGCCCCTCCTTGAATCAGTGATTCATGTGATTTTTGGTCAAGGTTGCATAAAAAGAATTTAGGTTAAGATAGAGAGGTCCCTCCCTTGACCAACCAGCGTTTTTCAACTGATTTTCTTATAAATTTATTGCCATATGATATATCTCCACTGAGTCTCTTTTAACTACAGGTGTATTGTATTATTGACTGTGTGTGCATATGCATGTGCAAGTGCTGTATTTTCAAACGGACCTTTGGAGTAGGAATGTGTTGAAGCAGATTACTTGATGCAGCAACAGCAAAATATATGTTAACTGTTTTTTTCTACTATAAAAATTTATTGTTTGGATCCTTATATCTTATGAGGACTAAATAATTTTTAAATTGAAGTCTGCCTTTTTGGCTAAAATCTATAAAATATCATTGTATTTTCTCTCCCTTATTTTTCTTATTTTTCTAATCATTTTATATTTCCCAGCAACATAGTAACTCCCATGCCTCCATGTTGGAAAGGCGACCCGGTTCATAATATTGTCTGCTTTGTACGTTTTATTTTCTCACACACCTTATAACATGTTTAAGCCTTAACAGTGACTATTGTTGAAAATTCATTAATGCCCCTAGGATTATAACTGAATATATAAATCAAAAAGGTAACATTTTCTACATGTAGATTTCTTCTTTTTTAAAAAATTAAATAAATCGTGTTCTTTTTTAAAAATAACATTTTCTAGAAGTACTTCTGAAACAGAGGTATGATTTATTTTGCTTGCACCTACCATTTTCTTTTTTGACACCATGACAATAATCAATTTTTACATATGACTTTTTGTTATAAACATGACAGTCACATATGAAGGCAACAAGAGTATGTTAGTCACTTTCATAATTTGTATTTGGTACAGTGCTATATTATGGCAGGCATTCAAAAATGTATTAAATAAATGAGTACTCACAATAATTGATGTGCTATATTTTTCTCACATAGAAATATAATTGAAAGGAGTTAAGGTTAAGGGGCAGTATATGTAAGTTTATATTATACAAATTAATTATACTTGGAGTAATTGTTCAAACATATATATATGACAGTAAAACCTTTGTTTTGGGCTACACTAGTCAAGGCTATACATAAACTGCAAAAGACTTGCCCTAAATTTACTTTTATTTCTTGTTTTATTTCTTTAGAGAAATACTGATACAATATTATGCATTCTAGTTTTAGGTTTGGTGCATTTGATGAACTTCCAACAGAGCCAGGCCTTTTTGGATACCTGCTTTCCCTTGAGATCCTCATAGGGGTGTTCCCTTGCATAGCTCAGATATTCAAGATACTTTTTAATGTGCGCTCTGGTATAGGTATATATTTGAGAAGCTTAAAAATATGTCTTAGAAATCCATGATGACTTTAATTATTTAAATGTTGCATTTTAATATAACTGTTTTAAATATTTTTATATAGTCAATATTATATATTGATATACTTATTAGTTTATTAATAAAATATTTGCTATTCAATTCCAGGCTAAACTCTTTATAATATATTTTCTATCATTTTCTCAAGCATCAATTTTATTTCTTTAACACCCATAACAATTATTATATAATCATAGAACTTACACAGTTTGTTTCTTTCTTCCATTGAATTTCGTAATCCTGCAATTGATCAAAAATAATTGACTACTGTACTACCAAAAACACAGAACAAAACAAAAAAACCCTAGTTAGTAAGTGCTCTTGGAAATAAAGCTCATTTTTCTTTTTTTTTTTTTGCAGTTATTTAGATTAGTCTTTTTTTTTATTGTTGTTCAAGTACAGTTGTCTCCAATTAAAGCTCATTTTTCAAAGCTGGAAATATATACATGTATTTGCTTTCCTGAAAGAGTTGACCAAGCCTCACAGAAAAGATCATGATGAGATGTTCAGCCTAAGTAAGAAGGCAGACTCTAACCAAATCACGTAATTTGCTCCAGTACAATCTTACTCTCAGTGGTTTCTTTCAGCTGATTTTCCTTATCAACAGTTTGCTTTGGATACTGAATTTTCAGCTTGTCAATCTTTTAGAATTTATTTTGAATCTCCAAGAAGTTAAGATCTAAATACTACTCTAGCAATATCATAATTGCTACATATTTGAAAAATGATGTATAAATTCAAACCATTTAAGACGTATTGGAGCTTCCCTTTTTGTTTTTTATTATTTTTAAATGAGTCTCATCTCTTAGCATATTATAAGCAGGTAACAAATTATTTTTTAGATATAAAATGCCATCTTTATTATATTATCTTTCTAATTCAACCTAAACCACAAATTAAGAAAGAAAGTTTGCTTTCCACTATAAAAGGCACTATGAAAGTATATTACATTATAATTTCCAATATAAAATACTTGATGATATTTTGCATTTCTATATGTAATTATAGTTAGTATGTCCTTAGCAGGACAGTGTTTTTTTTCTCATTTTCAGAATGATCAATAAACATCATCAATTTCATTTTCTAGTAAAGAATATATTAAGAAGACAGTGATGCTCCCCACTATACCCCCAATGCCAGCACTAGTTAAAGAATAATTTAAAATTTAGTGATTAAAATTTGTCTCCAAACTAATCTTGTCAAACCATCATGACACATGAACTCTTTTCTAAAACATAGCAGAGCTGTCTAAATTTAAAGTAGATACTTTAACCACTTACCTTGATGACACAAAATGGTTTGATTATTTACTCTTATCAGTGAAGAAAGAATACAAAATATAAGGAATTTCTTTCCAGGATACCATAGTGGTTTAAAACTCTAATCTATTTTATGTCATAAACTTGACAGAAAAAAATATATATATTATAAGCAAGTCTTATAAATGTTTTACAATACCTGACAGTTGTTTTTAGGAGAAAAAAATAAGACATTATATACATCCATATGGGCATATATAAATAACATGTATATAAAGATTATTTATCCCTTCCCTTCCCTTCCCTTCCCTTCCCTTCCCTTCCCTTCCCTTCCCTTTTCCTTCCCTTCCCCTTTCGTTCCTTCCTTTTTTCTTTCTTGCAGTCTTCACCCTAATTATGTTTTTATTGATTTTTAGAGAGAGAGGAAGGGAGAGAGAGAAAGAGAAACGTCGATGTGAGAAAGAAACATTGATGGGTTGCCTCTTGAAGGTGCTCCCCCCAGTGATAGAACCCACAACCTAGGTATGGGGCCCTGACTGGGGATCAGACCCACAGCCTTTTGGTATACCTGATGACACTCCAACCAACTGAGCCACTTGGCCACAGCTGTATTTTTTCTTTCTAAAATCATCTGTCAGGTATTTGTGGACTGCTTTTCTCTCCTAACAATCAGTTTTAACCTCTATACCACAAAAGAAGGTAAAGCTGTAATCATATTCTGAAGTCTAATATACATTTTTTTTTTTGCTAAACTTAGCTCCTTTATGATTTTATGCATGTATATGTAGATAAAATTTCTCTGTAGATTCTACATTGTCTTGCCTGGGGAGAGGTATCATCAGTTTGTGATCAATTACCTAAGGATGAATTTAATATTTCAAGAGGAAAAATCAGATGTGTGTGTTTTCTTTTTAAGGTTACAGTCAATAAAGTTCTCTCATGGGTTTACATTTTTAAGAATTCAGTTTATAGTTTTAATGTCAATCATTTGTTAAAAAATAAACAGTTGCTTGGGTGAATTTTGAATAAATATAAATGTAAATAACCAAGTTAGACACTCTCAATTGGAACTATATATTGTCAATTTAGATCAGTGAAGTCCAGCAACAAATTCAGTAGTTTGTTCTAAGACATTACAGGGGGGTGATCACTATCATTTCCTTTGATTAGTGTTCAAAGCAATAGTTGCTCTATTCAACAGCATATTTCTAAAAGTTTTCAATCTTAATATGTTTCCATTTACCAAAAAAACAAAAGCTGATAGGGTCATTGTTTAGGGATGTTTAAGAGAAGCATGTCAATAATCAATATTTCAAATATAACTATAGCTGCATTTGTTGTTGGTTCATTAATACATAATATAAATATATGTATATCTATATATTTACTTCGTATTCTTGACATATACTTATGCAGAAACTTTCATCACATCCTAGATGAAGAAAGGTTAAGATTAATGAAATTTTGAAAAAGTCTGTTTCAGCAGTTCCACCTCACTGGTTTCATCTCAAAACATACAATATGTATAAAATTATAATTTGGTAATGAGCTCTACTAAAGAGAATGAATTGTTTCTATCAATGATGAAATCACAATTATTTTTCATAAATGTTTATAGCCAAAATTCATATGACCTGACATAAATTATGCTCCAACTCATTTAATTTGGCATAAGATATAGAGTAGAACAAAATCTGGAATAAAAGTCAAGAACAGAAAATATTTAAATGAAGTATTAAGTTTTGGGATGTAAAATTATTGGTAAAAGACAAAATACAATAGAAATACTTACAAAATTTTTGATAGAAAGAGCTTTAATTTTGAAAAATGATCCAAAGTGTCTGGCTTAAATATGTCTTTCTAAAACATTTTTCAGAATGATATATAAATTATTTATATATGCACACATACATATACATATGCTATATAAAGCTTTTAAATATTTCAAAATTCATAATCTAATATGTTCCCAACAATATTGATAATTTTAAATATGGTTGTTTTTCAGGTTAAACATTATTGAATAAGTAGAATAAGTAAGAAGACCAGCTTTGTCATAAGAGTTATCAGCATGATTCAATGTTTTGATACTCCTATTATACTAAAGAGAATACAACAATGCTTTTTTTTAGTCACTTAATATTAAATGAATGGATTTTTCTTACTATTTTAACATCACCATTGTTTGTGTGCTATTGCCAACGTCCTCATGTGTTGTTATCAAAATCTACTTCTAACCACGTGATATCTATATTACCATATTTAGGGATTACAGAATAAGTAAACTGCTAAATATTAATCATTTCATCATTACTGTAACGAAGTAAATAGCATGGTCTGTCGCTCCTTAATGTTTTGCAAACCTAATTTAGATATAGTTACGCAATATATAAGGGTCAAGAGCTTGTGGAAAAACTCTATTTTCTTGTTTAATTTCTAATTAGTGTAAAAGAACGTTCAAAACCTTGACAAGTAAGCATCCTTTTACACTAGTTAAAAGGATATTCTTTAGATTCTTGAAATACATAGGTATTTTTTTAATTTAATGTGATTTATTTATATTGCTTTCTGTTTTGCTATGTTTCTTTTTCCTTTTTATTGGATGTATTTTGATCCTTTGAATCTGTTTAAGGAAAAAGTTTTATTTTATGAATCTAAACATGTCCCATGTAACGAATTTTAAAAAATACTTTATAATCAGAATACTTTGAAAAATTATACATTTTCAGATTTTGGAAGGATTTTAGGGAACTTTTAGAAATGTTCTTTTCTGTGTTCAATGGAGGGGCCCGGAGAGCAGTGGTGAGGAGCGCAGAGTCACACTTGCTGGATAAGAGTCGTAGCTCCGCCTCTACCGACTCTACCCTGGGAGCCCAGTTCTGCCACATCTGCCGTGTGCACCTAGCTCACATAAGTGAACTTCTGTAAACCTCAATTTTCTCGGTAACCATTTCACATAATTTGTATCGAATAAGTTGATACAGACAGAAGGAGCTCTGGGTGATAAATCTATAGATCCTGGGTTTGTTTATTCAGTTTAAGTAATGCTTTAGCCAAGAATATCTTTCTAAGGGTATTTCAGAGATAAGAGCTCTTCCTCTTAGCAAATACTATTAGTATACTTACATGGAGGTCCAATTGACAATGAAATTATACCAAGTATAATCAGAAAACCTGGGTTTATGTCCCACTTGACATGTACTGCTTGTGTGATCTTGGATGAGAAAGTTCTTTTAAAAGGAAAATTTCCTTTTTAATTTTAAAAATTCCTTTTAAATTTAAAAGGAAATTAAAAAATTTTCCTTTTAAAAGGAAAGAGGTTCTTTTAACCTCTTTCAGTCCCAATTTCCTGAACACTGAAAAGACCTAATAGTGACTGCTCTGGTTCTCTCAACATGTTTTGCTTACATCAAATATATTTTTAAAAGATTTATTTCTTTTTTATTGAGATATAATTAATACAGCATTTTTCAGGTGCATTTAGCATAATGATTAGATCTTAAAAATTATCACAGGAAATAAAAGTTTTAATCATATGTGCTGATGAATGCTAACTAAACTTATTGTGGTGATAATTTTGCAATTAATTGTCAGCTTAAAAAATTCACTCCCACCCTGGTCAGATCACTCACTTAGCTGGAGCTTGACTGGTTGATATGCCAGAGCTGTGGGTTTGATTTCTGCTCAGGGCACATGCAAGAATCAAGCAATGGGTGCACCAATCGGTGCGCCATCAGATTGATGGTTCCCATTCTCTCTTCTTTCCTCTTTTTCTAGAATCAATAATTTTTTAAAAAATTACTCCCACTAAACACAGACTTTAGAAAATAAATACCTTAGCATTGTTCTCCTTAAGATAGTGTTTATTTATGTAGTTCACTATTTTTGAGTTTGATACTAAGACTTCCCTTTCAGTACTAACATTCAAATTTTGATTGGGAACTTTTCTTGCAAAACATCTTTAATTTTTGAGAGTTACTTCATTTCCAATTATAAATAAAGGTGATTTCAACTTTCTAATAGAGACCACATCTTCATTTAGAAATAAGTCTCTAGTTTGCTTTCAGTTCAGTGTATTTTTAAGTATTTAACACAGCAGTAGATACCTCCAGTGCTTTTAAAGAATGTTTTGTAGCTAAGAATGTTCCATATTATAGACAACTCTGTAATTCGAAACTTGATACTTAGGGTAAGATCCTTTCTAAAATTATATTTTAGTCAACTCTTTTTTACTATGCATGGTTCCAAGATAAAAAGATGAGTTCAGTGTCTTCCTTGCCTACCTTTGCCATTTTGGATCATTATTCTGCTACCCTAAAAAAATATCTAATTATTCATGGCATATCATACCCAGTTCTGCCATTTCTTTCCCTACCCTTTGCAATCATCTGTGGAACTCATGTCATTCTTTCTGATTTATTAACAATTTTGGAACTAGTCTCAGATTCTTCTCCACCTTAATTTCTGCCAGTGTTTGTAATGACTTTAATATTTATGTGATTAACCAGGCGATAATATATCTCTCAGTTCCAAGCCTAAAAAGAATAATGTTTACTGGCACAGGTAATTCTTTCAATCAGAATAATTCCAAGTTTCCTTAGGTTTTAATCAATAACTGATAGGCTAGATTTTAGAACATAGCTATATTCCAACAAACATTATGTTTGTACCAGTATATACTAGCAGAGAGTGTTCAGAAATAACTCATCAGAAATAAATATTCTGCTTTGCTTCATTTGCTGGTGCCTTGTGAGGTAGAACCAGAGAAATTGTCAGTTTAAAAATCAGGAATTCTCCTTTGTCGGAAAGGTTGAAGCGAAGGACAGAGAAGTAGTTGCAAGCCTGGTGTGAAATATTATCTTTTCTCTAATGTTCAGGAAAGATGAGTGGTTTGGGTTAGATCTATAGTCTGTCACATGGACCAGCATCATCCCTGAAGACCTGTTCTGCTTTATGTATTAAAAAAGGGTTTGGTGAGCATTTCTTATTTTCCAGCTCTGTTCAAGTTGTGATTGATAGAGAGAAGACCCTAGCTCTAAAGGAACATACATATATATTGGGTAAGGAAAAATATGAACAAACTGATAATAAAGAAGGTGCCTTCATAGAGAGATCACAAAAATCATACAAGGATATTAGAGAAAGAGTGAAAGGAGGGACACTTTGGAGAGGATGGTCAGGAAAAAAAAAAAAGGTACAGAAACTGAGCAGCTTTGGATAGGTGGTGGTGGTACCACTAGAGTTGTGAGAACTAGAGAGAGAAGATTTGAGATGGATAGACATATGTTTTAATAACTGAGGGCTGGATAGTTTTCTAGTACGCAGAGGACATTCTATGCCTGTTTTTCTTTACACATTCTCTTAACTATGTTGGAAATTACCCATTTGAAAAATAAATATTTTATTTATTTATTTTTAAGAGAGATGGGAAGGAGGAGAGAGAGAGAGAGAGGAAAAAAAAAGAAAGAGTGAGAGAAACATCTAATGTGTGAGCCATACATTGATCGGTTGCCCCTTGCATGCCCCGAACTAGGGATCTGGCCCACAACCAGGCATATGCCCAGGCTGGCACTCAATCCTCTGAGCCACACCAGCCAGGACACCAACTGAAAATTTTAAGAAAGTGGGTATCTTTTATACTTGAATTTAAAAAAGACTATCATGTCTAAGACAGAGAAAAAAATTTCTTTAAGGCCACAATTATGTCTACTTGGCACCTTCTCCTCTCATCTTTTTTTCCCCAACAGTCAATTTTGCACAACTTGTGTCACAAGGGAAGCTGTTCCCCCTTCCCACAGCCTGCATCCAACTCAAGTCAAATGGGACTCAAGTGGTTTGAGGGGAAGCCAATTTCCCTCGTTTGTATTTGGTTTAGAGATGGACATGTGACCCATATCCAGCCAGTAATTCATGAAGGAAAGTCTGCTAAGGGTCTTCTGGAAAAAAAAGACTTGATGCATGAAGGGAAGATCTATGTGCTGTTTTTTTTTCAGGGTATGTTTAAATATAGATATGATCCTTAGAATTTCTCTACACACAGATTATAATTAAGAATGACACTAAAAGAAAATGAAGATAAACCATGTCTTTGGTAGCATCAAGAAACCACTGAATCAAGTAAATCTGAAACTTGCCCAGTCTTGGAACTTTTTATTTTATAAATCATTTTAAGTGAGAATTTCTATTATTTCTGTTAACATTACTATTGAAGTGACCCTATTATTAGTTTCCTATACCTGCTGTAACCATTCACCACAAAATTGGTGGCTTAAAATAACAGATATTTATTCTCTGACTGCTCAGTCCAAAATCGAAATGTCACCAGGGCTGATTCCTTATTGGTAGTTCAGAAGGAGACTATGTTCCATGCCTTTCCCCCAGCTGCTATAGGTTGCTTGCAGTCCTTGGCATTTTCTCACATGGATGTGTGACTCCAGCCTCTGCCTCTGTTTCACATGGCATTCTCCTCTGTGTGCTTGTGTCTCATCTCTTCTTATAATGACACCAGTCATATTGGATTAAGATCCACTAATCAAGTGTGACCTCATCTTAATTTGATAACATCTGCAAAGACTCTATTACCAAATGAGATCATCTTTGCAACTACTGGGAGTTAGTTTCAAAATATTTTGAGGGGAACATATTTCACCCATAATGGGTACTGATATGTTTATTCTGGCCAATATTAAAGTTTTTGGAATTAAATATTTTTCCTCATATCATTGAACATTTTACATAATATTTATAAGAAGGACCCATTAAAGATTTCTTAACTACTACCTATATTCATCCACCTGAATACTGATCATCAGTTACTCTATTGCTTAACTAAAATCCACTGATACCCTGTTGAGTGTGTCACAAAGGAACAGAGTGTGGGCAGGTGGTCCAGGGGAGAGAAGGGAGACAGTCATCTGGAAATGTAGCATCTAAGACAACTATTAATTTTATGATTTGTGTATTGTGGCTACTTCAAAATTGTAAAAGCTCATTTTGTTTCCTCTGCAGGAATTTTTTTTTTTTAATTTTCATGAGTTTATTTGAGATAAACTGCTGTCATGCTGGGACTCAAGAATACAAAGGCTCTGGAGAATCACTGTTTTGCAATGTCTTTTTTTTTAAATTGAATTTATAGGAGGTGACACTAGTCAACAATATCATACAGGTTTCAAGTACACAATTCTACAACACTCCATCCATACCCTTTATTGTATGTTCACCACCCCAAGGGAAGCCTCCTTCCATCACTGCTCCTCCAGTAACCACCACACTGTTGTCCATAAAAAAGGATGTTTATTTACTTCATGTGTTAGAAGTGAGACTGGGTCTATTGCATATAGTCAAGCAACATTGTGATAGAAAATAAAAACAGTACATTACAGTACAAACTAAACTTTTATTTATCTAATTTCAAGTATTATCATCTTGAGGAATTATGAGAAAAGAAAAACTCTATCAAATGGAAAGTTTCCAAAGACAGTTGGAAAAATTATAATATTTTTTGTTGGTTTAGTTAACCTATCTAGAAAAACATATTTGTGAAATAAAGAAAACCTAGGGTTCAAAGGTGTTTTTAATAATAAAACTGATAAGTTTTCAAATTAAATTTTGAAGTTCAACTTTGAGATGTTTATATTAAGAACTCTTTTTTAAATCTATTTTTTCTTTTTTCCTCTTTTTTATATTTAAAAATTATTTAAATTACAGTTTACACTCAATATTATTTTGCATTAGTTTCAGGTGAACAGCATAGTGGTTTGATAATCACATACTTTTTAAAGTGTTCCCCCTAATATTTCCAATACATAGTTATTACAATATTATTGACTCTGTTTCCAGTGATGTACTTGACATCCACATGACTATTTTGTAACTACCAATCTGTACTTCTCAATCCCTGTTCTCCTCTGCCAAGCATCAGTCTGTTCTCTGTATCTATGGGAATGCTTCTATTTTCATTGTTCACTGTTCTTTAGAATTTTAAGAACTATTTTTAAAGTCATAGTAAAAACACAGGTCCATTCACAAGAGTCACAAAATCATAAAGGTACTTCAAAATATAAAGTGTTTATGTAGAGACATTTAGCTTCGATGTGATCTTCTAAATCTGACATCTAGACATCTGCATTGTAATAAAGGGTTAAAGTGGCTGTGCTGATCTGTCTGCCGCGGACTGGATGGACATTAATAAACAATGTTTATTTTGAGGCAAGATAATCTTTGTTTTCCTTTTGGCTGTTAGAGACTAATAACTACATGCATTTGTTTTGAATCTTTTATTTTAACCTCTTATTGTGATCTCTTGACTAGAATAACATATTTATGTTAATAAATTCAAATCTCTTACTATACAATATAAAATATATCATTTTATCCATTCGTTTATAATTATGGCAGTGAAAAATATCTTCACAAATTAGGTTATTATTTCTATTGCACAAAGTATGCATTTATATTAGAAACAATACAAATATATTGTGTTATATCAGATATTATATGGCTGGAATGCTTTGTACAGACTATTTCATGACCAGAAGTTTAATTCTGCTATACAATGTTCATTTAGAAATATTGATTTGGATATTTTCTTGTTAATAGCTAGGCTTTTCTATTTTAAAAGCTTCTTTAAAGCTTTCTAGTACCTACTGGTTTTCATAGCTTATCATTTTTATTGTTATTTTACTACACTTTTTTATTCGTATATTTTCCTACTACCACTTTATTCCTTTCCTATACTTCCATGTTTGAATTTTATTATATTTATTCTATAATATTGAGGAGCAGCAGAGTTTCCCCACACCAAAATATGCCTCTTTGTAAGAATGATTATTTTAAGCTGGTTATGTTAGCATTGGTATTTAGTTAGTTATTGATAAGGAGAGCAGCAAAGGGAATAGACATTAAACTTAATAAACTGAGAAGCTAAATCAGATATTAGGACAGCATTCCATTAAGCTTACTAGGAAGCTATATTACTTAACTGACTCATTCACACACTCCAGGGGACTACAGCAGGGGATATTTAATACTTAGACTGGACAGAAAATCTCCCTGTGTGCTGCCACTTGATACCAGATTATCAGGGGGACAAGGAGAGAAAAATTCCTCTGCTGGGCACATTCACAGTAGAAACTGGCTGATATAACAGAACTTTTTGACATGCAATAGAAGTCAAGATGGCACAGGGGGAGGTGTTTCTACTTTTCTGGACACGTGCAGTAAGAGCCACAAAGGGGCAGAGTCTAGGCTGGGAAAAACTGGAAAGGTAAATCATATTTCACAGAGCACTCAGAACCCCCTAGCATCCCAGAAAAGGATCGGCCTGGAGGAGGGCCCAACTCAAGCCCAGGAAGAATCAGGACAATGGATTAGATGGTTTGAATGGCACCTTCATCATTGTTACCAAGAACCAAGAAAATGTAGAGAAGAGTAACAAAAACTTTGGGGAAGTTGTTGCTAGAGCCTGCCTGCCATCTATGTCCACAAGGGTGTATTATTTCCCTTAATCCCAACAAAATTTTGCCAGCATGTTTAAACTTCTCTACATTGTGTCATTTAAAATTCATTTCTCTTAATACCACAAAATAACTCATTTGGTCAATTTGATTATTAGAGCACCTAGAAGAACTTAGAAAGATAGAAGGAAAGCTATTTTTCTTCCTCCACAATATCAAATGAACATTTTGTTATCTGTCTTATTAATACCAGACCTCAGAGTCTGGGTAGCAATGCCAAGCAATTTCCAAGAGACTGAAGTAAAGGCTTAAGTTTGTAGAAAAACAATTTTAATTTTTTCAACTTTGTGTTATTCTACTGTTTTGGGGTTTTATTTATTTATTTACACCTAATCATTTTGCACATCTCATCATTAACTCTTATGTAGAAAATTTTTCTTTCTCTCAAAGTATTAAGTGCAGATATTACTAGCATTTTCATAAGTAGCCACCCATATATCAAATATTTTGGAATGCTCAAGTAGAAAAGAACACATTCGAAAATGTTCTAACATCCTAAATAAACAAGTTTGGGGGGGAGGGGAGATAAAAAGAACTCTGGGAAACACACTTAGTTATTATTTATGAGAACTGTAGCTTTAGTTCATCTTTTAAATTAGAAAACTTTTTTTTTTCCTACAGTGATTTCTAGATAAGATCAGCTCGGTTTAGAGGATGCAACAGTTTTGGTTTGTTCCAAGCACAAATGAAGCTTTTACGTCTTAGAAAGCTCGGGTGCCCATGTAAGGCCGCGTCTCCCAGCAGCCACGAATGCACGTGTACGCGCATGGTCCCAAGCCAGTGTTGGAGAAGCATTGCTTCACTTTTTGGAAACTAAGTGTGGATTCAGCAGCAGTATGTTCATTACACCAATGCTGGGTGAGAGAATGTAAAGTGGTCACAAGCAAGTCACAAGTGGGACGCGGCAAGGAGTGAGCACATGAGAATATGATATTCTGAAAAGAGTGTGTAGCTTTGTAGAGATGAGTTCTAGATTGACCCTTGATGATGTCAGGGATTCAGTCATATCTCACAATGTCTGGTGATCTGATAGGGAAGACCTACCGGAAAAGAGCTTCCTGGAGAAAATTATCTGAAGGAATTCACGTGGGTCAAGCAAGAAAGTATGATTCTCCTCCAGGAAGGTGTGGGTGATTGGGAATGCAGCATTCTGAACGTCCTGTTAGGATTTTACTTCCTGTCCAGCACCCTGTGGTTTTCCTATCCAGCCCACCTGAAGACTTATGGAAGGATGTTTAAAGAGGCGTATGTGAAACCACAATAGCTTTTTCCTAAAAGTCTTTGTGTTTTGGTACTAATGTGATAAACCATCGCAGAAAATGAGAGAATAATGCAAAAGTTTGACGTCTGCAGGAAATATATTACACCTTTAATGCATTCTACATATTAAGTGCTTCATCGGCTACACTACTCTGCTCCATCAAGTCTCTGACATGTCAGGGTACCAGTAATCCCAGTGATCCCAAAGTGCCAGGACCTGACTGAAAGAAAAAAAAAAGCATCAGTAGAAGCAAAAGTGTGTTTATGGGGAACAAAAATATTACACCGGCATATTATCTGGATTGGAAAAATTGTAGATGTGAAATGAAAACTAAACCTGCAGCTTCTCATTATCAGCCTTGTATGAGACATATTTAAACAATATAAGCGGGACTTCTCTGAAGGCCAGTATCCACTGTAGCTACAGGCAAGAGCCAAAAAACGTGGGAAAAACGGAGATGGATAAATGATAGGTGGTTGATAGATTATGGATAGATGGCAGATAGATAATTAGACAAAGGCAGAGAAACTTGGCTTGAATATTTTGGTAACATTAGTAAAAAAGTAAAAAAGAAAGACCTGTATTGTCTAATCTATATGCTATTCTATAATCCTGAGAAATTTTAACTATGAGCCTTTCTTGAGCAATAAGAATATTTTTGTGATACCTAAGGAATATATTGTTGGTGCTAATATTTTCAATTTTCATTTATATGTCTTTTGTAAAAATAAAGTACTTTTAAATCTTAAAAGAATTGTCCAAACTTTCTTCTATATCCATTTCCATTTTGTAAAATTAATATATGCGTGATGAACTACACAAAACCTTCAGAGGTTAAAAAAATGGAGAAAGGATCAAGAAATATTAATCCTAGGACCAAGCATGCTCTAGTCCGCAGACGCCTGCTTTTCCTGGAGGAATTCTATTGCATCAATATGTTTGTACATGCCTGAGGAGGTGAAGTGAAGGGTCTAGGAAGGAAGAGGGACATACCGAGACTGTGATTTGTCATAGAATTTCAGCTTGAGCTAATCCTGTTGGAATAGTTTTGGGTTAAAGAATGAGTGAGGTCTCTCCTCACATCTACAACACATTGAAGAAAGTTTCCTGAAATCACTCAGCTAGAAAGTGTCACATCATAGATTTGAAAGAAGAACCTACCTCTGCTTCCATCTTTTAGATAGTGAGTTCACAATCATATACTTCCACCTAAAACTACAAATTTGATTAAACAAACAAATCTGTCTGATTAAAGTCCTCTAGGAAATCCCTCATTTCCAGATAAAATCAAATATTCACATCATAGGCTTTGGTTCACTTTCCACTGATATTGGAAAATGTGTCACTAGTTTCTGGGTTGCTTATTGATCACCTTTAGGTGTTTGAACATACTATGTTTGATCGAAATGACTTTCTCATCTTTGACCTCCATTGAAAAGTCTTCATTCAGGACCCTGCTCAAAATATCTGCTTATTTGGAATAATTGCTAGAGATCTTCAGTCAAGTGCTTACTTTTATGAGTTCTGGGTACTTTCTTTATTCTACCTTTATTCCACCCTGCATTAGTTTTGGTAGAGGTTTGGTAATTTTCTCTCTTACTTAAAAGAAAGTGTCATCTAAAAAAGAAGATAATACATTATGGGTATACCATGTAAAACAAAGTCAACACAAAGGATAATCAGTAGACCTAAGCCCGAAGAAAATACATTGCACCTGCAATAAAATTTGGTAAATTAATATTAATAAATATAAAATATTCCTGTCTATTGATTTTATTTTTATAATTTCCAGCTTTTGAAGATTTTGTTTTAATTAACCAAATCTATTGATCTGAATAAGAAGTACTCTATTCTGTTTAGTAGATGTGTATTTAATTAAACTTAATCTACTAAAGTGCTTAGAGTGAGTGCTTTGATGGGAGGAAAAGTAGATATTTGAAATAGGTGTAGAATACAGTCTGAATAGTATATAATTTTTTACAGCAAGATTAAAATGGAAAAATAGATGTCTTGAGGTAGTCTATATACACTCAAGATAATTTCCCTGTAGCAAAAATATTCCACAAACTCTTCATCTATTTTTATTTTGACAAAATGCTCATAAAGCAGTGTTATTGTTGTTAGGTGAATTTCCCAGTCACTTTGAAACTGGGAAGGAAAGCTTCACTTACTAACACAATTATTCTACTATGTTTTTATTGCAAATAAATAAATTGATATTGTAGTTAGATATAACTTTCTATAAATTTATTTCAAATTTATATGAAATGTAACCCATATACAATATGTTTCAATGCTATGGTTATTTATAAATAACCTGATAATTTAATTGAAAATAAAACTTTAGTATCTTACATTAAGAAGAAAACATTCTCTAATGCTTAGGATGAACAGCTAGATACTCATTCTCTCTTTTTTTTTGAGCACATAATTACAAAAAATTGGACACTAAAGGGATGAATGTAGTTAAGTATCAAATATGTGAACATGGACCTATAGAATATGTTAGTGCATATGATTTTGTCATACTCAAAGTTCTATATGGATAAAACTTCTTGTGCTAAGAAATAAGCAAGATTATATTCTAATATCTTTTGGTTTTACTTCATCAAAATGCATTTTATAGATAGTGGAGAAGTTAATACATGAAATAAAACTGAACAGATTAGTACATTCCAAGGGCAAACCTCTGTAAGATATTTAATATGCTTATTATAGTTGAAATTGACAAATCACCTATGAATTCAAGCTTTGGATTGAACCCTGATATCAGAGAATGATTCTTGGTCATATTTTAAAGTCTAATTCTGTGTAGGTCTTCAGTGATTCTTCTCATTCTGTTCAAAACTCCCTGGATTAATGTTAACTATCATAATACCCTAAAAAGTTGGTTATTATATAGCTTTATAAAGACTTACACATTTGGCACCAAATTACTAAACAGAACAGATACATATATATACATCATATATACCGTATAATTATAAAGATTTTATGTGGGTGCATGTGTGTATGTAATCTTTATAATTCATAAAAAGTTACTACTTGCTAAATAGTTACTTACATGTTAGACTTTTTAATAAATAAAATAAAAATTTAACAATTTTTTATTTTGAAATCAGAAAACTTTTTTCTTTAAAATGTACAACAATGTGCAACATATACTCTTTTTTCCATTGATTTTAAAATCTCAAAATAAAATGTAGAGCTCTGCCTGGATGGTGTAGCTCAGTGGATTGAGCATCAGCCTGCGAACCAACGGGTTGCTGGTTTGATTCCCCAGTCAGGGTACATGCCAGGGTTGCAGGCCAAGACTCCAGTTGCTTGTGAGAGGCAACCACACATTGATGTTTCCCTCCCTCTCTTTCTCCTTCCCTTCCCCTCTGTCTAAAAACAAAATAAATAAAATCTTAAAAATATATAGAAAGCTCAGTTCTTATTCACCACTTCACTCCCTTCAGACTCCACGTTAAACTGGAATTTCTAAAATAAATAAACCTGTGCTTGGCATAGTAAAACAAAATTATCTTGACTTAATGTAGAAGGAAAGTGGGAAAATCTTTCAAGTTTTATTTTCTTAGCTTATCTAACTTTAGATTAGATATATAATTTTTTGGCATTAGTTCTAATTAATTACTCTCTATGAATTTTGCATGTTATAAATTTGTTTTCTAGAACCAGGTCATTTATAAATGATATAAGCAATCTCATTGTTTTTAGATTTTTGAAAAATAACCACAATGATAACAATAACACTCATGTAATTATCAAGTATAGACACTCTTCTAAGACATATATGTATAACTTATTGAATTTTTACTAACACTGTATGCCCCTCCCTGGTGATTCCCTGAGACCCCACCTCATTCTACTTGCAAGCCCATCCAAGTTGTTTCCAGTGGCTTTTTAATACAACTGACCTTTCTTGTCTCATGTTTTGGGTTTTTCTAAAAGCTCTCAAACAAACAACATCTGGCTTCTGCATACATAGTACCTCTTGCTAAGTGGCCCCAGGCCCAGCACTAGTGACAGCCCACCTTGGTTCACAACTTGGCCTCTGCTAGGTACCTCCAAGCCCAGCACAAGTAACAACTATCTTCACATAGCTCTGTAGCTTGTGCTGGGTAGCCCCAGGTAAGACTTTGCACCTTCCAGAAGGTCCTAGGACCAGTGCACTCAGTAGACAGCTTCACACCATGCTGGATTACAACCTGACCACCTCCATGAGCAATACACTCAAGGGGCAGACTTGGTGAGCACCAAAGCCCCACTGAAGTAAGTACTGCTTCAAAGGGTCAGCTCTTGAACAGCATCTCCTTTGCTATAGTCAAAGCCAGTCCTCTCATGATTGGCATGGAGGTCAATCCCTCCCAGTGACATCAACAATAATCAAGGCTCAACTAAAACAGATAAGTGCAAATAGCCCACACAAAATTTCACCTGGAGTGCCCAGCTTGGGAGACTGGCAAGACTGCACCCCTGGACCCTGCAGGATACCTACTGTACAAGGCCACTCTACCAAGTTGTAGCAACTATACCTGATACATAGAAACAAACATTGGGAAGCTGCCAAAATGTGGAGACAAAGAAACAGATCCCAAATGAAAGAACAGGAGAAAACTCCAGAAAAAGAACTAAATAAAATAGAGGCAAACAAAACACCAGATACAGAGTTTAAAACAATGGTTATAAGGATGCTCAAGGAACATAGAACTTCAACAGCATGAAAAAGGATATATAAGCTCTAAAAAAGAACCAGTCAGAAATGAAGAATACAGTAACTGAAGTGAAGAATAATTTACAGGGTATGAACAGTAGAGTATGTGACATTGAAAATCAAATTTGTAATTTTGAAGATAAAAACCAAAACCATCTAATCAGAACACAAAAAGAAAAAAAATGAAAAAAATATGAAGATAATGTAAGGAGCTTCTGGTACAATTTTAAGCACAATTTTCATCATGGGGGTGCTAGAAGGAGCAGAGAGAGAGAGCAAGAAATTGAAAACCTATCTGAAAAATAAGGTCAGAAAACTTCCCTAACTTGGTAAAGGGAATAGACATACAAGTCCAGGGAGTGCAGAGAATCCCAAACAAGATGAACCCAAAGAGGCCAACAAGACACATCATAATGAAAATGCCAAAAGTTAAAGACAAAGAGAAAATCATAAAAGCATCAAGAGAAAAGCAGTTTGTTACCTACAAGAGGACTCCATAAGACTGTCAGCTGATTTCTGCAGGCTGATGCAGAGTAAATGAGGTAAATGAGGATGATTTTAAGAAAGTCAGATTAATCTAAACTTTAGTCTCACATCTCATATAAAGGTTCTTCCTTTATATTTGATTCAGTAGTGGTACTTTACAGAAGAAATGAGGTGAGAAAGTGTCTATTTTTTTACTTTTCTTGAAGGGAGTTTATAATTTGATGTCATTGCTCTCTGTGTGACAGTAAACCAAATATTGGTCATTTATCATAAGAATACTGAAAAACTGGCTACTGAATATGTAAAAATAAAGGAAAAGCTTTAGAAAAAATACTGCATCAAGAAAAATAAATATAACTCCTCTGCTACACAGAAATGCCTGAGATAAAGTTCTCTCCATATGTACAAAGTTACTGGTCTTCTTTGATACAACAATAATGTTAATTAAAATAGCGTAGCCTTTGTACACTTTAAACTTATACAATGTAATGCAGCAATTATTTCTCAATAAGTTGGCATGAAAATACCCAGTATATCCCAGAGGGCATGGTTCTAGGTCGCACTTATTTTGAGTTTCAGCTCTGCTTGATTGCTTAAGAACTTCTAAGTCCTGTGGAGAAGTTAGAGACCATGGCATAGGCTGAATGACTTAAAATAGCAATATCTGACTCAGACAGAAATACTGAAACAACAGAAGTAATCTCAATGAAGTATCAAAGCAAGAAAGTATCAGAAAATCACCTGTAGTAGGGGGGGTCCATCTGTAAAAATTTGAAAAGACAGCAGTGGCAGGAAACTTATGTTATATGCGATGGAAGTACTCTTAAAATGTCCCTGGTCTTGAAGAGAAATTCAAGGGTTGACATTCTAGGCAATAGGAGGTTATGCAATGTTATGTAATTCTTTCTAAATTGTGTGTATAAAATTTAGGGATCTTCAGGTTCCTAAGGAAAATCACCTGAAGAAAATCATGTTTTAGAAATAGACTGTTTATTGCCTCTCCCACTTTGTTTCCCATAGTTCTAATTTTAAAAATAATACCTGCTCAGTGTCAAAATAATTATAGGACAGAGAAGCATAAAAATAGAAAGCACCCTGGCTGGTGTGGCTCAGTTCATTGGGTGTTCCGCAAAATGAAAGTTTGAGCGTTGATTTCTGGTCAGGGCACATTCCTGGATGGTGGGTTCAGTTCCTGGTCTGGGTATGTAGGAGAGGTGACCGATCAATGTTTGTCTCTTTCTCTCTCCCTCCCTTCCCATCTCTGGGGGGAAAAAAAAAGCCCACAGAAATAGTCACCTACACTTTGTTTACCCCGATGCAAAGTTTGGGGATAATTTTACTAATTTACTTCTCAATACACTCTAAATATATTGCAATCATAACTTACATGAAATTGAATATGTTTTTCTGTTTAGTTTTATATAATAAGAAAATACTTATGTTACTAAATACATTTCTGATATTGATAGTCATAAAATATCCTTTTTGGAGTATTGATTTAAAAAGTTTTACTTTCCCCTGTGCTTATTATTTGGGTTATTTCCAATTTCTATACAACAAAAAAGACTATGAAGAATAATTAGTTAAAACTTTGAATAATTCTCTATTTCTGTGAGATAATTTCTTAGAAATATAATTACTGCTTTAAGAAAATGAACTTTTAGAGTTGGGAAAAATTTGGGAAAATTTTTGATAAAAATTTTGCCAATTTATTTTTTAACCTGGAGAATAAATAAGAGACTTTTTGGGGGAGAGGTTTGAATCTATATAAATCAGGGTTTCCTGTGTAGAGTCTTATAATTTTAAACAACTTTATGAGTTTACTATAAAGAAAAGTACCATATTTGCATAATTTTTTGAATTTGGTCAAATTTATCAGGATAAGAATTTCTTCTAATTTAATTATCTATGTCTATTTTTGTCTCTTTATAGTTCTCCTTTTTAGAGGTCTATACTAGTAACTGATCTATGTATAATATTTTTAAAATCATAAGCATTAATAAATACCCATGGAAAATTTATATATTTTTATGTGTTTAAACATAAATGTCCTACAATTTGCATAGTACTGCAATTCCTTCTCACATTAATAAATATGTTCTGAAGATATATGTTGGCTGAAGAGTTTTAGTTTTTAACTTTCAACTGCTATATTTATCATAACAATACCACATTTCATCCTTTCCCCAATTTTGCCATTTAAAAGCAAAGCTAAAATGACTTTCAACATATATGTCTACATTAATATTCTTATTAGCATATATAAAATATATTTTATGGCACAATTGTGTCAAATATCAGTTTTTAAATTTCCTGTAAAACTTTTGCATAAAAATATCTTTTGCTATACAATAAAAAACAACCATTTTTATTGCCTTTTAACAGAATTTCTCTTGTTGGAAAGCAAATATGAGAAGTCAAATTATCTTTCTTCAAGAGGTTGATTTGATATGGATTTAAATAACTTCAATCTCTGGTGTTCTGTTTTACAGATACTAAAATATAAACATTTATAGTAATTTTTCTGGGCAATCTCTTCAAAAGTTAGTGATTGCATGGACCTTACCAATGCTTGCTCCAATGACTCTCAGATTTCTGTTTTATTTTTACTTCCCATGCTTTTATTAATACATCCTTTCTTTAAATGTATTTATTCTATTAACTGATGACATATGATTTATTCTGTTCCTTTACACAGGAAAATAAATTGGTGGTAAAAGGACTTTATCTCTCCATTGATATGCATTTGTTATTGTTGCTTTTAATTTGTTTGTTTTAGGCTTCATAGTCATTTTCCTATAAAAATTAATGCCTTTAGTGAGGACTTGTAATCTATTCTTTCTTATAGTGCCCTTGATGTCTTATGTTTGTGTCAGCTACTTCACATTCCTTACTTCTTTTCTTGGTGTAGGTGAAGATTTAACACTTTGTTAAGTTGAATTTTCTTTTCTTTTTAAGATTTTATATATTTATTTTTAGAGGGAAGGGAAGGGAGGAAGAAAGAGAGGGAGAGAAACATCAATTTGTGGTTGCCTCTTGAGCACCCCCTACTAGGGACCTGGCCCACAACCCAGGCATGTGCTCTGACTGGGAATTGAACCAATGACCCTTTGGTTCTCAGGCTGATGCTCAATCCATTGATCTACACCAGCCGGGGCAAGTTGAATTTTCTTTTCTATGAATTACTCCATTACCAGCTCATTCTCTGTTTTGGTTTCCCCACAGTAACCAAGCCTAAGACTCTGCATCTCTTTCTAAGCCTGCTGGCAAGTGGGGACAGGCTGGGAAGGGTGAAGCAGTGTCCTCATTAACTGTTGCCCAATGAGTACCATTGTAAAAGTTATCTTATCCCAGCTCCCCAGCCAAACTTTAACAAGAATTCATTCCAAAATTGCTTTTCTTCTCTGGATATTCTCATTGGTCATAGTTTCATATTAACCATGAGTTTTGAATTATCTGTGATTTCACTTCTGCTTCTACTATCCTTACTCTATTTTACTATATTTAATTGTATCTCTTTCTACTTTATTGTTTGGCCAGAATAAAACATTGTGCTTTACTGTTTCTTTCCTTCTTTGGTTTTATGAATAAGTTCAGAATATTAACAATTTTATGAGTTCAAAAATAGCTATATTTATAAATAAAAATGAGTTACTTTTCTTCAACATTGCTCATTCTTTCTAATCTGAAGAGTTCCATTGGTGGAATGCTACACAATTTCTGTGTGACAAATATTCACACCATTGTCCTGTAGTCCTGTTGTTCAAAAAAGTCTGAATGTTATTGTTTTCTGTTACAAAAATGGAAAAACAGGGTAATATACTTTATGTAATTTTTGAAATTTTACCAGTGAAAAATTAGAAAAGATTGAAAGGCTTAATAATGTATAAAGTTTCCCAGACTGTAATTGGCACCTTTGAAATTTCTCTTGTATGATGTTATCTAGGTACTGCCATACTAGGCACCAGGCAGTCTGAAATGTTCTTTACATTCTAACAAAGGTGCATCCAGAGATAGATACGGATAAACAAAGCAGTATTAGAAGGAAATTTTGAAATTTTCCTTTGAATGATAGAAACCTCCCTTTTAGATCAAAATAAAGAGATTCTGAATAATTAACCCTACAGACAAGAAAATCAAAGACAAATTCTTTTAATCAATGCCTAAGACCTACGCAGTAATTTCATTGGACATTTAACCATGGGTTATATAAACTTGATAACTTTTCTGCATTGCTCACATTATGAGAATGACAAGATTCTCATAATTAAGAATTCATTATCAGCTTATATGATTTAGTGCTTTTGGTCTGCTAAGCCTTATAAATAATTGACATAATCACACCGCTAAGTTTTTCTCCAGGAAACTCATAAACTTATTTTCTCCTCTTCTTCTAAAACCCCATTACCTTTCTCTCCTGCCCAGCGAGTCCCAGTTGCCCAGAAAACCATATCGAGAAAATATAATACAGGTGATCTTTGCTTAAAATCAATTTTCCTCAACATCTTGTCAGGTCCTAATATGTTTGTCATTAATTATTATTTTGCCCTTGTTAAATCACCTTATTTATTTTTTCTGTTCATATATAAATACAATACCTTTGAAACAACTCTTAAAAACCTAGCCATATTAAAATGACAAAATCTCAACCACAGCCTATAAGACTCAATGAATTTCACACAAAATAAATATCTCTATGATAACATGCTGTTCCTCCCAACTTTGAGGCCCCTGAGATTTGTTACAAGGGGTTTGTTGTCTATTATATCAATGTAATTGCCATATTATAGCATCTTAGATTTATTTCTATGGAATGCTTGTCAGTGAGGACAGCTTTCATTTTGTTTTTCTCTACTCTTCAAAATTCAACACTAAGACCAGAACAGAAAAGGCATTTTCTTCTGCTGAAAATAGATGTTATATAAAGGAGAATATCACAATTTCTGTTCTTTTTTTTTATTTTATGTTATTTTCCTGACTTGAATCCTACCTATGGAGAATGAATTCTAGTGGGACAGTAAAAATCTATAATAGACATAAGTGAAAAAAAATGTTAGAGTTTTATGTATTTCATTGGCTGTGTAATATCTGCTTGTATCCAAAGCTCACCTATCCTTGGGGAGATAATAGTGCTATGTCAACAATATTTTTGTTTCTTCATTTGTATGTGTCTGTTTGATTTCTGACTTCTCCTGAATTGTTTATTCTGTGCCCCAGGGTGATGTACACTAGGACTTGTCAGTACTCAAGTTTCTCTGTAAGCCAGCCAAGCCAGCATGACAGATAAGAGAGAACTATGTCTCTGTTTTCATATGTCTGTCTGTATGTATATGTGTATTATACATAGTTTCTGAATATTTGCTGTTGATTCTTTGTAGGAAGAAGCCTGGGTTACCTCTATCTCTCTGGTGTGGGTGGAACTAATTCCTCTGGAAAAATTTTTCCAGGTAATCTTAATATTTCTCTCTTAAATTTCCTCCTCTAATATTCTTCATTCATGAATATTTAGTCTTCTTTCCTTTCTGTAATTTTAATAATTATTATTTTTAAGGAGATATAATTTACCTATTTAAAATTAACCCTTTTTTAAACAATTCAGTGTTTTTTAATGATAATATATTCACAAGATTCATTTTATGCTATGTTGTCCTTACATAAACTATTTTTCCACTGTTGCTTTCTTTACCAAAATATACCATTTTGCCTTCTAGAATTCACAGTCTCAGCGATAAAACTCTTCTAAAACCTCAACATTTTCTATATAGTTTGACTCTATTTCATCCCACTAATAAAATCTGGTTATCTGTTAAGAGTCTAACTCCTATTAGAGCTTCTTCATTATCTTATATCCCATCTACATTAGTGCCAGGAAACAAGGATTACATGCAATTCACTCCTGAATGTAGTTTTAGGATCATTACTGCTCCACCCTCATGTTGAAAACATCTGTTCCTTTGAGCATTATGCCATCTGGCTGTGCCTTATTCCTCCAACTACTCAATTTTAGTCACTATTATTTTACCAAGTATATTATAACTCCCTCTCATTTATGGAAGAATGCAGTACCTAGCATAAATGAATCCTCTGCACTCTAAATTAAGCCATTATTCTGGTTGATTAACACATCCAAATATATTATATCCAACACTGTACAACGCAATACAAATTCTTGTTTTCCAACATTAGGCAAGCCTCAATGCCATCCCCTAAATGTTGTTTTCATAATTTCCTCTCTTCTCTACAGAGCCTAATAACTTTTATCATTCCTTTCAAGCACATAGACAACTGCCTGTTCAGTTATTCTTGGTAGAGTTCCTGTTTCAGTTCTTCAGAGAGTAAGTAAAAGTAGTCAAATACAGTTTTAACTTCCTAATACTACATTTAGAATAAATATTTGTCTTAATATAAGGTTTTGTCTCCCCTCCTTTCCTATGTTCTTAGTGATACTGATCCATTTCATTTCCGCAACTCTCTCAATTATTTTCAGTTTGCACATTTTTTGTATTGACCTGTTACCATGTATTAAATGTGAATATATGAAAAGTTTAAAAATAAAAATTTTTAAAAAGTAAAGAACTTGCCTCAAATTCATAAACCACTCTACCAATTACTTTACCTGTTTTCCCCCCATTCATAGCCAAATTTCTTTGTGGATGTTGTCTATTTTTGCTGTACTTCAAAAACTCAGTCATTCCCCAAAGTATGGAAATCTCTCAATTTTTTTCCTTACCATACAGTTTATTCATACCATTGAATAAAGCATTATGTTTCATCTTAGTCTGAGTTGCTGTAACAAAACATATAAAATGGGTGACTTTAACAACAAAATTATTTCTCACAGTTTAAGAGGCTGGAAATCAGATGCTTGGTAAAGCTTCTCTTTATGATAATCAGATGACTGTCGTCTCATACTCTCTCATCACCTGGTCCCACCATGAGCGTTCACTTTCCTGACCCAATCACTTCTTAAATGCCCTATTTTTTGATACCATCATATTGGGGTTTAGAGTTTCAACATATTAATTTTGAGAGGAACATAAATATTCTGTTTACAGCATGCTTTATTGTACTGTATGTTCTTATTAGGACAGTCAGTGAAAACTTTGAAAATATTACTTTTTTTTGTATCTTCAAGTAGTAGCTGAGTTATCAGCGGCTCCCTTGAAGTATTTTTCAATGACAGTATATTGATTTTAGTCTGATATTTAGGGCATGGCTTATCTTAATTAAATGTACTTTCTTCTAGTTATTTATGATATTTTTAGTTTTTATGTATACCAGCTAGGACTCTGTTGTAAGATATAGAAAACCCAAATCAAATTGGCTCACTAGTGTGAATATATTGGATCACATAAGAAAACCAATCAATAGAGCTCTTTTGGTTGAAGCTTTATATTATATAATTAACCTGATTATTTTTAGAATTTATTATATATTTAATATATAATATATAAAATAATTTATGTATATAATTATTATATAACATATATAATTAATCCTGCTTATACTTTGTCTTTTGGAACTTCACCCTTCACTCTTTGCCATTATGATGTTAGTTTCCTTTATAGTCATCACATGAGGCTCTCTGACTCCATCATCCTCAGAACGTGTGCCCGAATCATACCTTGTTATGGAAGTTGTATACCTCATGCTACATCATACCAAAAAGAGAATTTACTCCCATCTGTATGAAAATTTGGTCTATTACCCAGAAGCCTCACAAATACCTACTTATGTCTCATTTGTTGTGAGCAGAGAAGAGCCACTATAGAGCACTGAAAACTTCCGTGGACAGGATATAAAAGTCTAGATCATGAACAAGGGGAAAGGTAAGAATCAATAAAGGAGAGTGAAGGATGAGTAAACAGCTGTTTAGGTCAGACATATCCTTGTCCTGTTTTATGTAAAATGGAAAGTTACTAGCATGCAGTTAATTTTAAAGTAAAATATATGTTGAGAATAAGTTTTCCTTCACTATTTCAACTGCAAATCACCATGTATATCAATAGTTATTTATGTTATTTGAAAACAGGACCCATGTTCTTACCATTATCTAAAAAGAATAGGAAATAAAATAGCCACAATTCAGTGTGGAGATAGTCACAAAACATTTTTAGTGTTTAAGGACACTGATAAAGGACTACCATAAATTCTCTGCAAAATAAGTTGTCTAATATTGTGATAAATGTCACGCTATTGGTTCAGGAGACTTATCGGTGACAAGGTAGTGTACTCCTTTCTTTCTTTCTTTCTTTCTTTCTTTCTTTCTTTCTTTCTTTCTTTCTTTCTTTCTTTCTTTCTTTCTTTCTTTCTTTCTTTCTTTCTTTCTTTCTTTCTTTCTTTCTTTCTTTTACTTTTCCATGTGTTCTGTCTGAACTGCCTACATAGTATTTGACTATATTCCCAGAAAGAAGATTGTTCTTTTGCTCAAGTATATGGCAGGAAGTGTCACTTGCTTGTTGGGTATGCCATATATTATTTATTACCTGCATTACTATCTCTATTTCAAATAATTTAGTATAGTCTCTTGTGACTATGTTACCATTTAATGTTATATCTTCATGTCCTAAAAATGGATATTCATAGTTTATGACCTTTATAAATGATAGGAAATCAAATCTGGGCTGAAATGGCATACTCCTCATTAGGCGCAAGATTAGACAAATGAGTTGATGTGCTCACCACTCTACTGGCTCATGATTCAAGCATAGCTGTTAAATATCAGTGTCATAATTGCTTATCTCTCATTTACTATGCCTATGCAGTGTTCAATATGTTCATTTTATATTCAGTCATTCATGTCCATCATGCACATCAAACAACATGTGCAAGGTGAAGAAAATAATTAGAGATAACTATTTTATCATGGATATAAAACCCTATTCTAAACAGCAACAATAGCAACAAAAAAACTTCTTGCTTTAATACATCAAGACTAAGGATTTCATGAAAGTGCTATATAATGTTAGGGTGGCAGTAACTTTTTGCCTTCAACTTACTCCTAAATCATTACATGTGAATCTGAGTTATTGACTGACCACTACTCATAACAAGAAAAGTACAGTTAAACCAAAAGAACATAAGATCCAGGCAAATTTGTGAAATAAGATAGTTTTGCTTCCTATTGTTTCATCTCTCAAAAATCCTAATATCACTTTGCAAGGGTCACCTTTTGTATGTGTCCTCAGAATACAATTCTCTGATTTGGATGATATTCCTTCCTAAGAAATCACAACCTATTAATTATTTTCAAACTCCTTCAACACATTTTTCTTGCTCTATACCTAATTATTACTTGCAAAAAGGCTTAGTTTTCCTGTTGTTGAAATAAACAAAATAACAATAACCATAACCATAGCAAAAACATCTTTTTCAAACTTCCACCATTCACTGTATCTCTTTACATCCAGGTGTGAGCTTCTTGAGAAACTGGATCACATCTACTTGGTCAACATTTTAATCTTCCAATTGCTTCCCAATATTTGCAATCTGTTATGATCCACCCAAGCTAAGGCTACTTTGACTACCATGGTTACCACTGACATAATTGATGTAAAGGAAAGATAAAGCATTCACTCAGTCCTTTCCTTGTTACTGATTCTATTGCACATTGTCATTGCAGAACACCCTCTCATATATAATATGAGTGATGTCCTTGACATCACTCTCTTGATTTCCCTGCTATCTTTTTCAGAGGTTATTTCTATTATCATTTTCTGACCTCTTTCTTATGCACTATTTCTGTTCTGCACTACATATTCTTCCTAAATGAAATCCTGTACTGTTATGATATCACCCAACAGCCTTTGTACCGATGTCCCCAAAATAAGTTTTTAGCTCACTGATACTACTGGGCTCGATATATTCTGTTGCCATCTGGATTTGGATTAGTAGAGCATTGCTTGTGACTGGTGAGTAGGTTTGTCTGATTGTAAGATTTACTTAGCATGCTCTTTGGTTCTTACCTTCAGACAAAATCCAATTTCCCATCATTCAGCAATAATGGTGTTAATGTCATCCCTTGTCCTTATTTTATGTTTTTTAAAAATTTCTCAAAGCCTTCATAACCACAGTACCCTGAGAGAACACCCACATGGCAAAAAGTCACCGAGTGCTGATGTTCTTCCTATTTCCTGCCCTGGACCCTGCACCGCCCGGCTTTCATCCTCAAGGTCAACATAGGAATAATATGTTTCCAGAAATTTATTTTAAGTTCCCAACAAGAAAGAGAAGGAATAAGTTATATAAAAAAGGTACATGACAGCTAAGCATGTCCCTTTTTGTCATAAAAATCATGGCTCTATTGGAAGTTTTATCTAACACACTTCTACTTTGTCCAGAGCTGAGTACACGGTCACCTCTAGCTTCAGGGTTGTCTGGGAAGGAGATTATACACTATGAAAACCCAAACAATTCCAGATCCACATTATACAAAAAAACAAAAACAAATAAGCAGAAAAACAGGAGTGGGAATATTGTACAGGCAACCTACGAGCACATGACATGTAAACTTCAGGCTCTAAGAATACTTACCCATTTGTAGATTATTGAAGTCACCAGAAATGGTCACCCATGTTTCTTTATTTTCTCTTTTCTGTTTTTGTAAAGTCCACCCTTGCCTAATTTACCAGTCCTGCAAGATTCAGCTAGTTAATTTTTATATTATAAAACTCTCTTCCAAGCTGTGGTAGAAGCCTCTTTTAAGAGAGTGTCTAGTACCCTACATTTAGATTTATCATATACTTATCACACTAAATTGCCAATATCTATTTTGAGATGTAAAAGTAATGTCACACTCTGTTTCTGTTTTCCTTTTTGTATGCCTAACTCTGTTCACATATTCTAACAGCTCAACAATTTGTTTGAACAACATTCCTCCTAGAACATAAGACCTGAATCAGAGAATGAATCATAAAAATCTATTAACCATTGGACTGTATGGAGTACACAAAGTTTTGGGCACAAGAGAATCCTATGTCAGTTAAGTTTGCTATTGTATAAAAGCTTCAAGAGATATTATCTACCTATAATACCTTAACCTAATGAAGTAATCTTGATAACAAAAAAATCCCTATTAAATCAGTAGGAAAATAGCTTGAATGTACCTGAATTTCTAGAGTGCTTACATCACAACACAGATAACTCTCATTTCTACTATGTGTGGAGTTCACCTGAAATCAAGAGCTTAGACTGATGAAGAAATAAGTAAGTGGAAAAAGTATATGTATGTGAGAAAATATTGGGAATGGGAAGCTAAGGATGCTATTTTTTAGGCCCTATTATCTTTCTATTTTCTACTTTATCTCTGTTAAATGCTCTCATTTTTTAATTGACTCAACACCTCTTTTGATGTTTCTATACAATAGTTTTTTGTAACCATTGGTGAATCAGTTAACATCTCCGTGTGACATGGGAATACTACTAGCAATATCTGGTAGCTATGTTATATTATTGGCTCCTCACAAAATGTTAAGACCTGTTCCTCATGTATGTTAAGTGTTTAAATTACATTGGTTAATATTATTAGTATTCATTATTTTATTCATGTCTTCACTTCCTTTTTAAAGACTACTAAAACAAACAATATGGACACATAGTACACAACTAATGTGTGTTTAAAGAACTATTTGAGGTACCCTCATTTCATCAGATCAGATGAATATACCCCAAGTTCACAGTGATTTGATGGCATGTACTATGTCTGATGTGAAGATAAAAGTTAATCTTACCTAAAAATAAATATACATGAATTTTTAAGTTGTTGCCAAGAACATTCTGGTGTTTTGATGTTGTTAGTTTGTTTTGTGTATCAAGATTAGTTCTTTATGTGGATTTGGGCAAGCTATGGACCAGAGTTTAAGATCTCATTTTGTTTCTTAGCTGTGTGTCCTTCAGAAAATAACTAAATCTTTATCAACCTTACTTGCAAAACAGGTATAATCTTATCTTCTTTGTTTCCATGATAATATTTGTGAAAAATCCCTAAAATAACATATGTAAAGTACCTACAACAGTCCATAACACAGTTAGAAAATAATAATTTTGTAAAGATAATAATTCTTAATGTAATTAACCAAGCTCATAAGGAACCTACAAATAACTAGAAGGTAATTTATTAATTTGTAATTACAAAAATTCCTGCTTAGAAATTTAGTGCTTTATATCCTCTAGTGAGTAAAGTCTCTCATTAAAAATCTATTTGGGAAAATAATTAAATTTAGAAGAGTTATTTGTAATCATAGTCTCAAAGAAAGGGGACTTTGTTTCATGGTAAAATATTAATGACATCAACACTGATACTCTGCCTCTTCAAAGGGGGAAAACAAATACTCAAGTTTGGAAAGACTGAGTCCTTAAAATTGGACACTATCCCTGGAACAATGTTCGAAAGCTAACTTTTTCTCACTAGAATTCTTATTTCAAAGTCCTAATTTTATCATGCATATTGTAACGATGAAAGGAGGAGTATGTAGTGTAGTTTTAAGATTAGCATCTGCAGAAATAAGGGGAAGGAGGCCAGATTGAGAAAAGGAAGAAGCTGAGCTTCTTTGTGATCCTAAAGGGATGCTCAGGCAATCCCACAGACATATCTAGAACAAGAGTTGTCCTTGAGGTTTACACAAATTGAAGCAAGAGGGCCCAAATTTTTACTGCTATGTTAATTAGTCTTTGGATGCGGGCTGCCCTGGGAAGGAGTATTCACTAATGTTGAATCAGTGTTCCTCAGCTGAGGCAACTCCCAAAGAGGAGTGGCAACCAAGAGATAACTGTCAGCAGAAATTCCAGTAGCAGTTTCATAAGGCCTTCATTTCTTATGGGTTTCTGGGTGTTGCAGCACAGCATCTAACACAAAGAGGTGTCATGGAACTTAACGGTGGACTACTTCTCCTAATAGAACAGTAAGTGTCACATAAAATGTAGTCCCAAACATAGCTGATCTCCTGGTATCTTTACTAAAACAAATGAACACAACCTTTGGATCTAGTAATGTATTTTATAATCTAGTATGTCTTTTTTAATCTCCATCAATAAATAGTGTCCAAAATAGTTTGCATTTACATAGGGAAAAATGAAGTTCACATATCATCTGATCCCAGACTAAATAATTCCACTACTGCCTGCAAAAATTAGTCTGAAAGGATCTCAATAAGGTTAACATAACATATAATACCTGATATACTGATGATATCAATTTTTGTCTCTCTTCATGTACACTTAGGTAAAATTATGATATGAATGGCAAACCACTATAAAATTGCTAACAAATATTTCATAAGAATTATTGCAGGCACTAACTAAACCCGTGTTCAGAACTCTTGTTATAAAATCTTTGCTGCAAACATTTTTATCTCAAATATTTTTGCCACACAACTAATTGGTCATAAATTAGTTTTTCCATAAAAGATGAAAGAATTGGTTGGTAGTTTGTTTTAGTTTCCCTGCTGACTAATCAACCACCTATGGCATTCTTAAGTATTTAAGTTAGTTGTCAGTTTTCTTTATTTTTTTTTTATTGACAAAGTTCTCACAGTACTCCCATTTTGTATAATATAAATCTTATCAGAATGCATATTATGCTAGAAAATGATAGCATCGGGTTTTGCAAATCCATCACAGAGCACAATCATCCCTCCCACCCATCAAAACCAAAGTTTACCAAGCTATGCCAAATAAAAAAGAGATTTACAACAGTCTTATGGAACATTTAATTATTGATTCTTTAGTTGGAAATTGATATCCCTCTTTACAAAAAAAGAAGTTTTAAAAAAAGAGAAAAAAGTATGATGCCAAACAAGGAGACAAATCAACAAGAGGGAAAAAAAAAGTATAATACTATGAATAAGAGACTTTGAAGACAATGTATTTTCATTTCTAACAATAGTCTTTTTAATTTTGTTATTCATTTTATTTTGTTCTTTTTAATGTCTCTTTGTTTATTCTTTGATATTTATTTTTTTTAAAGATTTAATTTATTTTTAGACAGGGGAAGGGAGGGAGAAAGGGAAGGAGAGAAACATTCATGTGTGAGTGCCTCTCGAGCCCCCCCTACTGGGGTCCTGGCGTACAACCCAGGCATGTGCCCTAGGCAGTAATCGAATCAGCGACCCTTTGATTCACAGGCAGGCACTCAGTTCACTGAGCCACATCAACCAGGCCTATTCTTTGGTCTTTTATAGATAATTAGTTGTGTGGTAAAAATTTTGGGGCAAGCATGTTTGCCAAACAGGTATGTGTATGTGTGTGTTTGTATACACACACACGTATATAGAGTGTACATATACATGTTTATGTATATTTTTATATAATTCTATTTTATCAATTCTGTTATTTCTTTCACTTATTCAGTGTGTTCGTATTGGTTAATATGCCTTTCTGTTGCTTTTAATTTACTATTCCTCTAAAACTGAAAACATAAGGGATAATATGGAGAGAATATGATAATCATATTTTACACTCAGTTGTGTTTGAAGATAAATGCTAACATTGAGTACGGTATTTGTGGACCAAAAATGGCTCCATATATTTCATTTTGACTTTGTAAAAATTGGTTTTCTCTAATTTGGGTCTTTAAAAATTTTATGTGATCCCAGTTTCCAGGCATATTATAAAAAGCTAAAGTCAATGAAGTCAAAGATAAACATATATTCAAAATTTCTTTAATGTTTTGTGGTACTGTATGCATTAACTTTCAGGTTTTAGATTTTTTGATTTGTAGTGTTTTAAGATATATGACTTAAAAGATGAAGTTTTAACTAATTACATGAATAACACTAAATGTTTTAATTCTATAACATATTGAAATGTAGCCTACTGATGTTCTTTCTGAAGCAGTAACTTTGATCTAAGAACTAATGTTTAAATTTTTTGTCCACTAAACTTAAACAAGGTTCTAAATCTTACTAAAGTAAGAACAATTAGTATATCATTTTTCTATACGGCTGAAAAAAAAAGAAAGAAAATTGCATTCTGTGATGGTTATAAAGTTACATAATTACAGTCAACCTGCATAAAGCAAGAAATCAATACATATAAGTGGGATATAAATATGATAATTAGACATGAATTTATGCCTTTTTATATCTAATTCACATTAGCTTACAACTTTTTAGGAGTAAATTGCAATTTGAGGATATTTAATGTTGTCCATTGTAAATTAACATGAGGGAATGAGGCTGCTTCAGGTAATTCAATCATGGATACTTCAATTAAAAAATTATTTACAGTAAACTGATGCTGCACCAAATGTCAACATACCTCAAGAGAATGATAAGATTAACATTTAAAAAAAAGAAAAAGAAAGACTACCTCCTTAAAACCTGTATGGAAACATAATAAGAAAATTATGTATTTTTTCCCACTAATCTCCAACTAAAATGTATATTTCCTCTGATTATATATGTCAGGCAATAAAGTATGCTGATATTAGTGATGCCTGTAATTTTTTTTTTTTTGACAGAGGGGTAGGGAGGGAGAAAGAGAGGGAAAGAAACGTCGATGTGTGGCTGCCTCTTGCGCACCCTCTGCTGGGGACCTGGCCTGCAACTCAGGTCTGTGCCCTGACTGGGGAATCCAACCAGCGACCCTTTGTTTTGCAGGCCGACGCTCAAGCCACTGAGCTACACCAGCTGGACCTGACTGTAATTTTTTTTAGGAGACCTTACAGATATCTTTATGTGTTTCAGTACAGTAATTGTAAATATTTCCTAATATTGTTTATTTTCATATTTTTAAAACATGAGAATTATTCAATCACCCGATAAAAAATTTTATTTTACATATATTAGTCTGGATGCATACAGAACCATGTGTTCACCAATTCAGAAGCTCTCTTAACCATGTCCTTTTGGGTTTTTATAAAGGAGTGTTTTACAAAATCATGATTGATTAAATTATCAGCCATTGGTAACTGAGTCAACCTCCATGCTCTCCCCCCTCCCCAGAGGCTGGAGGGAAGGGTTTGGGACTGAAATGTCCAACCCTATAATCACATGGTTGGTTGGTTCTTCTGGTAACCAGCCCCAATCCTTATGTGAGATCAAAAAGTTACAGCATTGACATAACAAAGAGACACCTTTGTTTTTATCACTTAAAAACAGTCCAAGGATTTTGAGAGTTCTCTACCATAACCAGGGATGAAAACCAAACAGGTATTTATTATAAACCACAATATCACAGTATGTTTCTAATTTCTAAACACATTTCATTATAATTGATTTTCTTTTTATAATATATATTATTTAAAGCACTTAAAAGCATTTGTTATTTTAAATATGTTTTTCTGAGTAATGTTTAAAAAACATTATTCTAAAAAGAGAGGTCATAGGCTAAACAAGTCTGTGAAAGAGGTCCAAGACAAAAGATAAATAAATAAATAAACAAACAAACAAATAAATAAATAAATAAAATTTCACAAACAAACACAGTATTGTGTTTGTTTGTGAAACAAACACAGTAAAATTTCAGAACACAGTATTGGAAAACAACTCCCAGATAAACTGGGAGCAGAGGAGTTCTTCACTACATAAACGAGATGTAAAACTCATAAAATAATCTGAAAATTTAGAAAATGACCTGCTTTTTGCTGTGCATGATATAGCTGCATCTATGTATGTGAACTGAGAGGAACTGGTTCTCTACTAGGTAAGAGAACATTCAGAATAATACAAAATAATATGTAATCTTTGAAATAAGAAGTGGTCAATGATATAATAAATAATTTGACATGAAAAAAGAAGTACATTCTGAGTTTGAATAAATTTGAGTAAATCAAAAACATAAATATGTATAACTATATCTATTTGTATTCCTCTGACATGTGTAGGTTTATTAATATATAAATTTATTATGTATTATAATTTAAATACATTTACATAAACATATCTCATGACCTTTCAGAATTCTGCATTAAGTTTTGTTTAAGCGTGGAAACTTCAAGCAAAATATAGAAATAGATAGAACACTATACATTAGAAAATTCTACCTTTAAGGAAAAGTGGAGATACTTCAGTGACAGCTACCTACCTTAATAAACAATATGAAAATTTCATAATAAAATAAGAGGATAATCAATAAATAGAAGAAGGTGTAGGATTTCTGGAGATCAATTTCTGAGGTCTCCAGAAAACATAGTGAAGAGTTTTCAGTGCCAGTGCTAAAGGACCTAAAGGCTAGAGTAGGATTTGGGGGTAGCGATAGAGAAAGCAGCTTTAATATTTTATTTTGGAGAGTTGACAGGATCAGTGACTGCTAAGAGTTACAAAGAGGACATGTGTTCATACAAGAACATGCAGCAGGAAGATGTGAGGGCAGGCATAATAGCCATATCATCTCTCAAATACCTGGGCTGAGTCTGTATTAATTTCTCAAATCAACTATGGTGTGAACACTTGTTACCCATTGATAACTTATAATATTATGTACTTCCTTAGAATTAATAAGGCATATTCTTATCAATATAGCACATTCCATTTTATGTGAACATGTTTATAATGTGGGCCAAATTTCTGGGTCTTGAGACAGAGAGAAATAGCACAATTTTGAGAAAGAAATTTAGCTCCTGAAGTTTGATAGGAAACTGTTATCCATAAACAATACACTTGACATGAAATATTAACCTGTGTTTACTGCAACTATGCTGGGCATAATGTCAAAATGATAATGCAAAACATAGTAAAGCCTGCCATTTATTGAATACTTACTAAGAGGGAGTGTGGTGGTAACTGAACATGTGTTTTCATCTGTTTCTTATGGCAATTTGTGAAATAGTATCATTATTATCCTCTACTTACAAATAAAACACCCCTGATTCTTGAGTTGAGAAATTTGTTTAAGATCACTAAACTGCTAAGTAGCAGAGGAAGGATTTGATTCTAATCCTTAGCATCCAAAACCTAGGCTTTTAAAATGACTTGTATAGTCTGTCTCCAAATTCAAAGCAAAAAAAAAGAAAGTGTTATTTATTTAGTGGGTAATTGGTCAGTTTGAGATATTAAATTATTTTCCTTGTTTTCCTGAAGTCTTCGCTGTAGAACTCATAGTTCTAAAGCACATAGTTAATCAATGAAATTTTGCACCACTATAAACCAGCCGCAGATGTATGTTTGCAAATCATAAAAAAATATTTTATTTGGTCATAAAGAGCTCTTGAGTTTACAATATGTTGTCATGGAAAGAGAGAGACTTTGGGGAACCAAAGGAAAAATTGTTTTTCAGAGTTCTGTCCCTATTAACTTCATTATCTTGAGCATATCATTTGACAGTTTTGTACGCAATTTTTTTTGTCCTTGGGGGAAACTACATATCTGCCTTACAGTTCATTGTAAGAATATAAAGAGGTAATGAATTGAAACACATCTGCAATAATTCCTCTCTTTCAAAAACAGGAGAAGTCCTGTTTAATAAGACTAGAATTTCTCAATCAAACTGTGTAACTGACAAGACAATTTAATTACTTGAGCACAGATTTTAACCTGTGTTAGGTAACCTGGTCTTTCAATTAAGAATTAAGGAACGCTTTAAATTATATCATTCCATAAAAGATTATCAATTATAAGTGCACTCCCTTTGTGTTTCAAATCAACCTTCAGGAGACAGTGCCGCTGAAGAATCAACATTACCCAACTCCTAACTTTTGGTGTGTCATAATTGTTCTTCATCATAGTTTTATTGATAAGGTCTTGACAAAAAATGAAGATCCTCTAACCTTCCTTGTTATTAAGTAAAGGAAAATGCTTAAGCTGGAATTCATTATTAGGCCAGGAACTTATAATGTGGAAAACTAATATTCATGACTTTATATTCATTGAAAACCTTAACCTTTAAGAATCATTAGTTTTTAGGATGGTCCATAAAGTTAAACTGAGCAACACAAGGGCAGATGTGGAAGATTAGGAAGGAGTGTTGATCATAAACACCATTGAACGTTTGTTGAGCATTATTCTCTATTCTCCACAATCCCCACAAGTAGCAAAACATTTCCAAGCTCAGATTCCTCAAGTAATCTACCAGGGGAAGTAAACTGCTTTTTAAAATTATTAAAGTACTGTTTACTTACAATATTATATTATTTTCAGGTGCACTGCATAGTTATTTGATATTTATGTAGATTACAAGGTCATCACCATGGCAAATTAGTTACCTTTGTCAGTATACAAAGTAATTACATTATTATTGACACTATGCCCTATGCTGTTCATTACATTGTTATGAATTATTTGTTTTGTACTCAGAAGTTTGCAGTCCCTGATCACCCTTCACCTGTTTCATCTATATTCTCAACCCCTGTTCCTCTGGCAGCCGCGAGGTTATTCTCTGTGTCTATGAGTCCATTTTTGCTATGGCCTGTTTATTATTTTTACTTCACAGAGAAGTGAAATCATATGGTATTTATATTTCTCTGACTTATTTCAACTAACATAATACCCTCTAGTTTCATTCATGTTGTTGGAAATGGCAAGATTTCATTCTTTTTTATGGCTGAGTAATATTCCATTATCTATATCTATATCTACCTATATCTAGATATATCATATCTTCTTTTTCCTCTATCAATGTACACCTAGGTTACTTCCTTATATTGACTGTTATAAATAATGCTGCGATAAGCATAGGGTGTATGTAAATTTTTGTTTTTGTTTTCTCTGGATAAATACCAAACGAGGAATTGCTGCACTGTAATTTTTTCTTTTTAGCTTTAAGTTTTTAAAGGAACCTACTTTTTTTCACAGTGGCTATACCACAGTTTGCATTCCCTCTAATAGTGTACAATGGTTCTTTTTTCTCCACAGCCTTGGCAACACTTATTTGTTGTTTTCTTGATAACAGCCATTCTAACAAGTGTGAGCTGGTACCTCACTGTGCTTTTGATTTTTATTTCCCTGGTGATTAATGATATTGAGTATTTTTTTATATGAATGTTTTTCACCTGTCTGTTGCCTTTGGAAAAATGTCTCTTCAGGTCTTCTGCTCATTTTTTAATCAGATTTTTTTTATATTTAGTTGTATGAGCTCCTTATGCATTTCAGATATTAACTGCCTATCAGATTTACAATTTGAAAATACTTGCCCAATTTAGCAGGTTACATTTTGTTTTGAGGATTTACTTTGTCCTGCAAAGCACTTGTGCTTTGTTTTATTTGCTTAAGGAGACACATCGAATGATATATTGCAAAGAGTGATGTCCAAAAGCAGCTACCTATTTTTTTTCAAGGAGTTTTATGGTTTCAGGTCTTATATTCAAGTTTTTCATCTATTTTGCATTTATTCTTGCATATGGTATAAGATACTTATTCAGTTTCATTATTTTGCTCTGTTTATTCTTTTTCCCATTGTTCTTGTATACTATATTTTAGACTGATTGCCTATATGCATGGGTTATTTTCTAAACACAGTGTTCTGTTCCATTGATCTATACATTCATTGTGTGTGTGTGTGTGTGTGTGTGTGTGTGTGTGCGCGCGCACGTGCGTGTACCAGTACATACTGTTTTGATTACATGGCTTTTTTGTGTGTGATTTGAAATTAGGGAGCTTGAGACCCCCAAGTTTGTTCTTTCTGAAGATTGCTTTGACTATTTGGGACTTTTTGTGGATCTATACAAATTTTAGGATTATTTGTTCAAGTTCTGTGAAAAACAGCCATTGGTATTTTGATAGAGACTGTATTGAATCTGTAGATTGCTTTAGGTTGAGCAGTAATTTGACAATATTAGTTCTTCCCATCCATGACCACAGAATAACCTTCTATTTTTTTGTGTATTTTCTTTAATTTCTTTTGTCAGTGCCTTATAGTTTTCAAAGTACAGGTCTTTTACTCCCTTGGTTAAATTAACCCTAGGTATTTTGTTTTTTGATGTAATTGTAAATTAGATTTTGTCTTAATTTATCTTTCTGATGTTTTGTAATTAGTGTCTAGAAATGCAACATATTTATATATATTAATTTTTATTGTCACTTTACTGAATTAATTTATTAGTTCTAGTAATTTTTGGAAGAATCTTTAGGGTTTTTTATATGTGGTATCATGTCTTCCGCAAATAATGAAAGTTTTACTTTTTTTTTTTGCAATTTAAATGGGTTTTATTTCTTTTTCTTGCCTAACTGCTGTGGTTAGGACTTCCAATACTATGTTGAGTTAAAGGTGGTGAAAATGGGCATCCTTGTCTTATTCCTGAAGTTAGAGGAAAATCAGATTTGCACCCTGGACTGTGATGTGAGCTGTGTGTTTTTCATATGTGGAATTCAGAGTTTTATTTCCTCTATACCCACTTTTTTGAGAGTTTTTATTATAAATGGGTGTTAAATTTTGCCAAATGATTTTTTTTTCATTTATTGATGTGACATAAGATTTTTATCATTCATTTTGTTAATGTGGTTAATTTGTGGATTAACTGATTAATTTGTGGATGTTAAACCATTTTTGTATCCTTGGAACAAATTCTACTCTATTGTGGAGTATGATCATTTTAATGTATTGTTAAATTTGATTTGCTAATATTTTATTGAAGATTTTTATATCTATGTTTATTAGGGATATTGGCTTATAATTTTTTTTATGGAGCTTTCGTCTGATTTTGGTATTAGGGTAAATTTGTTATTGTAGTTTATAAGTATTTCTTTCTCTACAATTTTTTGGGAATAATTTAAGAATAATAGGTATTAAGTCTTCTGATATTGTTTTTACTTTTGTATGTTTTCTTATTATTAATAAATGACTTTTATTTTTATCTTAAAAATGTACCTTTTTAGTTCTCTGTTTGCATCATTTTGCACTGACACTCCATTGACCAAAACAAGTCACATGACTAATCACAAATTCACAGAGGGAGAGGGCTGCAAAGCCACAGGACAGAGTGTATAGATATTGAGAAGATATTAATTCTGACCATTCTGAATTTAAGGAGATAGTTGAATCTAAGAGTTAAGAATATCATCCTCACTTACCTCTGTGTTTATGTATAATGTTGTATGCAAGAGCAGGTGCTGACCTAGTCTACTAGATGTTGCCTTGAAGGTATTAGTAAGTGTTTTCCTTATTGGAAGCACTTTGGAAGGGAATGCTTTGCTTCCAAAGAACTCTGCAGAAGGGAGAAAAAAGATTTGTTGTATGTTTTCAGGTCAAAGTAGTCTTGTCTTCTAATCGAAACATGATTTTAGAAAAGAAAGACATAAACTCTTAACAAGATAAAGTCTTGATGTGGGGTTTCTGTCTGAACCTACTCCAAGAATAGCTGATAGTACTTTGTCCTTTCGTATCTAATATCTAACAACTTCTTGAGCATACATTATTAGTTGATTATGAAGGTTTATTGTCCTAATTCACCTGTTAAATGCTATTTTGTGAGAGACTGAGGTTCATTATACTTCAAAATTGTCTTCAGTTAATTCATTGCTCTATTCTTTATTGAATATACTGGTTGATCATACATTTATTTCTAATTTCTAGTTAGTTATAGCACATAAACCCAAACTTATTATAGAGCATTTTATCAATATATCTATGACATGTAAAGGTGAAAACTTTAATGCTTATCTCATAATCTAGAATTTCTTTTTAGTTTATCTCATAACTTCCTATTTGGTCTGGTTATAATCTACTAGGCCTTAGAGAGTGTAGTGATCACATATAAATTTACCTTAACCTGCTAATTTATTCTTTGCTTCTATGTGACATCGTAGACTCTTTTATATTTATGTCTGTGAATAATTGCTTGCTGATCTCCCATTTCCCTTGCGAAAAGACTTACTACCTTATGTTACTACAAATCAGTATGTCTTCATAGTTGAGAACATCAAGACTCAGCAGGGTGAAGTGGCTGGTGCCACTAAGTATGCAAGTAAAAGAAAGAGCTCCAAACCCAATCTTCTTAAAATATCAAGTAGTTCCTAGCTACTCAGATGGTAATCAAGCTGGTTTTAACAAACAACATTTGAAAAGATTGTCTTCTTTAAAAAAATGAACATTTCTTGAATTTTTGTAATGATTCCAAGCATAAGCTCTACTCTAAAAGGAGTTAAATTATGCATATAAAAAGCAATATCACAAAATAGTAAGTGATATATGGCATTAAAAAGTACTAATGAATTTTCCAAACTAACTTTTAACTTTTTACCTCCCAAGATAATATTACTGGGATTTGACAGCAGAGAATAAAACCACAAGGGCATAACAACTTTGCTCTTTCACCTCCAGTGAGCGCGGCTTTCGATGTTCTTAATGCAATTCAATTCCTGACATGTAATTTATAACTTTCTATGTTTTCTGTTGTAGGAAGCTATTCAAGATATTGTAAATGAATGCTGCATCATATTTTTTCAAAATAGGCATTAAAATTTGCTCATTTATTTTGTAAATTCTAGACTGACATATATTTTGTGTGATTCCCAGGATAGATAACACTGTTTTCAAGAACAAATATAAAGTTATAAATATTTCCTCTGGAATGACTGCATTTCTTTCCTTTCTTTTCTTTGAAGAGCAGCTCAGGACCCTAATCATGTCTCACTGAAAAAGCAGTTGCCTGATGACACAGGGAAAAGGTAACAAGGACGGAAGGTGAGATGGATTGAATGAAAGTTGTTAATGAACATGGAAGGATAGTCAGAAAAATGTTTGAAAAGAAGAAAATGGAAATTTATAACTTTTGCCCCTAAATTTATTGTAGATCAATAAGCAAAACAAAGGAAGCTAAAGGATTCTATTAAAAAAATGAGTCATAAACATGCTACTTTTGCTTTTTTCCTCACTTCAAATTTTACTGTCTCATCAACTAATATAATTTATAGACCTGGAGTGTTAGAACCATATCCAATCAAGAGTAGCAAAGATTATAATAGAAACTTTGACTTGCCATTAACATAGTGTAGGGGCAGAAATACCTGGAACAACTAAAGGAGCTTCAAAGTGCACTGGTTTGGTTAGGGCAGATGTTGCCTTCTCACTGTAGTCAGCGATCTGACATTTCCTGAGGTAAAGAGGAAATCACTGTTTTGGTAGAGACTGGTGTCTGTCTGATGGCATTAGAAGAGATGCAGTTCTTTTTTTTTTTTTTTTGTATCGATAAAATCCAAAAGGACCAGCATTTTATTGGACTAAATAAATCTAGCCAACTGTAGCTGAAAAAAAATAGGCAGCATTTTAAGACTATTTGTCTGCTCAATGTTCTGCAGACCTGTGACTTTCCACATAGGACCAGCAATAATAAAAAAGAAAAAATAAATTAAGAATATTTTATGACATTTCATTTTAAAGATACTTTTATAAAGATAATATTGAATGATAGTAATCCTGATTCTTGATAATTAAGGACCATTTTTGAATAACATGATTTTAAACATACATATTTAAAAATTTTAATTGCTATAAGAATTTAATGCATTTATAAATACTATTCAAGTGATATCTAATAAGGATTGTGGATAATGTCAATGTTAAATGCAACAGTAAAATGGTAAATTATATACTATACTTCACTGAAAGAAAAAATGTAATGTTCTTATGAGAAAGTGACATATTTTGGAGTGCTTATTAGGGGAGGTTATTTTTGGATTTATTATCATAATATAGGGGTCATACAACCTAAATATATTATTGAATGAATTCAGATATCATGATGGTTATAAACAGTTTCTTTAATCTTGGTATTTGGAGTGAAAAACAGGGAAGGGGAACCTTAAAACTAGAGCTTAGTCCAAAAACAGAAGATCAAAATGTTTCATGGCCAGGCCAAAAAATGAGGAGTATATCAATAAGTCTAACAGGAGAGAGGAGGGTGTTGAAAATTAAAAATGAGGTGAAATATGTAAATACTAGTTTACATATTTCCCTATGAAGGTGGGAGGTGGGGGTGGGTGGGACTGGGGAAAGTGGTGGTGGGAAAATGTTGACAAAACAAAACAAAACAAATAGACAGGAGGAGGTTAAGAATCGTATAGGAAATTGAGAAGCCAAAGAACTGAGATGTACAACACATAGACATGAACTAAGGGGATGGATGATGGGATGCGGTGCAGGGCGGAGGGGATAAAGGGGAGAAAAAAATGGAATAACTGCAATAACATAATCAATAAAATGTACCCCAAAAACGAGATGAAATATGTAAATACTAGTTCTAATGTGATTACATGACAATAATTTGTATTTGAGTGTAATAAGCCTTTTTTTAATATTCCATTAGAATTTTCTTTTGTAGACTTACAATTAGGACCAGAAGCTAGTGTTTCAGTATAATGAAGAGTTGATGAATTGACTGTACTCCAGACAGCAATGTGTTTACAATGCTCACATTTGCCAATACTCCCTTGCTCGTATTAAACCCTGAAATCTTATCTCTATTGAAGATATCTTTCCACATCAGCTTTCTATGATTTAGCACTGCATTTCTTCAATTGATCAATTTAAAAATAATTGATTTAGTGAAATTGCAGTTTTGAGTCTATATTCTCTCTGTTAGTCCTTTTTCATTCATTGATTTCAGCATTGATTCTGTATATTCCTGAAGAATGCATTGTGTACTTGTAAAATTTCTTAGGTTTTATAAACTGGAATCATCATGTGTATATTCATAAATGATTTTTTACTCATATTTTTGGTTATTAGTCATATCAATGAATTTATATGTAACCTAATTATTTACTGTCTTATTATATTAATTTTTTCTTTTTATTCAAGCTCTGAAAGAGGGTCAACTATAGACAGGAATTTGAAGGAGTTTACTTCTTTGTTTATTATTCATTGGTACTCTTTGTCTTTTAACTACAGAATTAAATTAATTTATGTATACTATAACTGACATATTAAGGTTTGTTTTACATATTATTTGTGCTTTTTTGTTCCTATGCCAAGACAATTAATCTCCTCAAACAATGAGATAGTAAATGTGTTATTCTAAACTACTAAGTTTGGGGGTTATTCATTACATAGCAATAGATAAGTAATACAATTCACTAAAATATATGAGAAAACAATCCCTTAACTAACATTCTATTTGAAGGATGACTCTGACCAGGTATTTCTTACCTTCCTTCTTTAGTTCATTATGTAGTGTAAAAAAATTCCTTCAAATAACACAGTTACATAACAACTGTTAAACAGATCTTCTCATTAAACCATAGACCTATGTACAGAGTTTTCTTTCCTTTTCACTTATTTCTCTTGGCAATCCTGTAAATATCAGGCCATCATGAAAGTTGTGGATAAGGAATCTTTCATTCTATAAAAACAGGAAATACATACATGATTGTTAGCAAAAGTGAAACAAAAAAAAAGCCGGCATTCATGCTGTCTATCACCTACAACACCCAATAAGCAGTGACAGGATTGAATCGTTATGGGCACTATTTAATCAGATGGCCAGCGGTCTGCGAAGAAGGTGGGTTTGTACCCTAACAGACCGTCGGCTTACATTTCCTTTCGAGTGAGCCTTTTTATAAGGGGGCAAAAGTGTAAGTAAGAGATTTGGAATTCAAGGAAAAAAAGTGTAGTTAAGGAATTTGGAATTCAGGAAAGGGGTTAATTGGATAAAAGATGCAATCTGGCAATTTCCCTATCTTTTCATCTGCTGACTGGTGATTTTCTTTATCTGTGCCCTGGGTGGCAGACTGTCTTTCCGAACACAGTGACTCAGATGCCACCTTGATTGCTTATGGTCTCTTCTGCAGCACGAAGGTCAGTTGCTTGTGGAGTCGGGGTGGGCCTTACTTGCAGTTCCCGAAATAATAGTTTTTTACATGCATTAATTACTAGGTTTATTAAATGTTACCTGAAACTAAAATTTTCCACTCTTGAGTTTCTCCGTCAAAGGTAACATGAAAGGTCGTTATCAGAAGTAACCTAAGAGAGTAGTTAAGAATTTGCGTAAATGTTGGATCTGCACTTTACAGTGTGACCTTTGGCTTTTTGACTCATTTCTTGAAACTTTGATATTTTTACCTGTAAAATGAGGTTGAAAATAAAATCCCTATCACAGAGTTGTGAGGGTTAAATGAGTTACTTTGTGTAAAGTGGTGAAAACAGTGCCTGGCTTATAATGAACACTCAAGAACTAATGATTATCTTAAAGAAATATTTTCTTCGAAGATCTGGCCATTGGGGTGCCATATATTCTTTCCCTATTCCTTCCTAAATATCCAAGAAGTCAGGTTTGCAATGGCATCCACTAGGAAACCAGGAAGCCAAAGAATAAACAACATAGGGAAAGTCTGAATGGATCATAGAAGATTGATATTGAAGATGAAGGAGTTCCAGAGGGAGAAACTGCCTTGAAGACCCTGAGGCGGGTTGGGGGAGACATTTGATACCCTATTGTCAATAGCGAAGCATAGGTATCGGTGAAGAGAACAAGAAGAGTAAACAGTGGAATAGGCAGCAGAGATCGTTTTCAGTCTCGACCAGATGAGAATGTGGTAATTTGCAATTTGAATCGAAAGAAGAGATAGCCCTGACTGGCATACCCTAGCGAGTTGGGGGTGGTTCTGCAAAATGAAAGATCACCAATTGGATTCCCAATCAGGGCACATGCCAGGACTGTGGGCCAGGTCCCCGGCCGGGGGCATGCCAGAGGCAACCAATCATTTCACACATCTGTGTTTCTCTCCCTATCTTTCTCCCTCTCTTCCCCTCTCTCTAAAAATAAATACATAAAATCTTACAAAAAAAAGATGGACTGAGAGATGCTATGCTTGTGCTCACTGGCTAGAAGTAATACCATTGGTATTTATACATTGTATTTGTGTTTTGCTTTCATGATAAGGTGGTAGTGGTACTGTGAATACACATATGAAAGGACAAAAAAAGAATATTATCAAGTGTTCTTTTTAAAAATTGATAAATAATGTTGAAATTATGTGTAATTTCAGATTTTTCCAAGTATGCTGCATGTATGAAGAACTAATGTGTACATAATATTTCCTTATTTTCTGAATGAGAAGACTGTTCTTCAATTTATAACTTTAGTATGCATAATCAGCTATTAATTTTCCATGTCTTTTTTTCTTCCACAACCTTTTTTTTTTTAAATTCTAGTTGCATATTGATGTATTGTCATTGTGGTTTCCAAAATCTAAGAATTTTTGCCAAAATATTAAGTGTTCTCCAGTATTTATTTACTTTATCCATGTACTTGTTTAATCAAATTATGGTGCTTTAGTCTTCTTGCAAAGTCTATGCCCTTAAAGACAGATATAATATTGCAACTGTAGGTTCACTTTTGGTGGTAATCTCAAGAGTTTTCAGAAATTGGCAATGTGTACTGGGCTATGCATTTATTATAACTTAACTCTATAAATGAGTCTTTTGAAATCTTTTCCTTCATTAACAATTCAGTGATGTCAAGTTAGATTCAGCAAACTCTAATTTGGGTGTTCTAATAAGTTTCCTTTTGAGAGGAGGATTTTTGTGGGAATTTATTTTTCTGCTTCTTTTAAAAACATAAGATCAAAACATTTTAGAAAAGAAATAATGCAATCTAGTCAAATATGCAAAATAATTAGAAAAGTATGAGTGAAAGAATAGGGTTAAACATATTTTTTATCATACACAAATTTGATAAGAAATAATTTAGGAAGCAGAAATGTTTATCTCTGTTCTATTTGTAATAAATAAAAACAATCCAAATATTTTACATTTTTATGACTCCTCTTTTTAACTAGTATATTCTGGCTTACTGAAGTAAACAATTTTATCTACTGTGGATATAAAACTTATGAAATCATTTTATCTTTGTAATAAGTATGGAGGAAATATATATGTAGTGCATGCAGCATTTTTTTCTATAAAGCTTTCCTATGACTCTCTTAATAATTTAAATGTATTATCCCTGTTACAATGTAATTGAATAAAGCTTGTGATTAGTTGTTGCTAAACTTTACCTTTCATGCTAATAATTAGCTTTTCTTTAAAGGTCATATTGATAGACAGTTATTGTGAAAAACAATTATCATTGTTAAAATATTGAAAGCACTTGATTATTTTTTCAATCATTTTCAGTTGTCTATCTAAAAGAGATGGGGATTACAAAAGACAACTCTTTCTAAAGTCATTTTTTAAATGAATTCTAATTAGTTTTCAAGCGTTTAAATTATTAGTCTTTATTTTCTTACTCATTTAGTCTGTGTCATTTTACCCTTGTAGTTTTCATTCCCCTGCGTGAGGAAAATATTTTGAAAGCAACACAAGACCCTTTATCAATTCTGATGCAAGCTAAATTATAACGAAGTAAAATGTATATATTTTACAGATGAAAATCTGTTGCATAACCCATTTAATGACAGTTATTAATATGGAAGTATTTGCAACAAATTTAAATAACTAAACAATTATTCACATTATTTCTCATTCAGCATATTTATTCACACATATTCACAATTGCAAGAGATGTCCAGATGACTGCTTTCAACAATTTAGCCTTTAGCTTTTAAAAAAAATTACTCTTGGTAGATTTCATTAATTCCCTAGAGTTACATATTAAGTAAATCTCAGATCCTATAAGAAGTATATGTTTTATCTAACTTGCTGAGAAAAACAAATGCACTGTAATATAACAATCATTTTAAAAGTTGAAATATACATACTAGTTAAACTATTTCTTTTGTGCTTTAATACTACTTTTTATCACAGTGTTTTCAATAATCTACTTTTAATACTATGGAAAATTTAAAATTACCCTTAATAAAATCTTAGATCATTACTATTTAAGGTGGCTTTTAAGTTTAATATGTACTGGAGGAAATAATTGAAACTGCAAACACCTCAAAAACTAATTTAGGGTTCAGTAAAAATTGATTATAAGAAGTTGACATTACAGAAGTCTGAAAAAGATGTATGTATTTTAAGAGTCCAAACACATCTGACGTGTTGTAAACTTATGCTACATAATTAAGACTTCTAACCTTTTAAATGTATAGATTATGGCTTTTTAACTTTTTAAATTGTAGTAAAAAATACAACATACAATTTAATACCATAGCCATTTTCAGCTGTGCAATCAGGAATGTTAAATATATTCACATAGTTGTGCAATCTCCAATAGTGTTTCATTTTGCAAAACTGAAACTCTATATCCTTTAAATAACAACCCCCCATTTTTCCCTCTACCTAGTCCCTGGAAAAAATTGTTCCACTCTCTGTCTCTGTGACTTTGACTACTCTGCATACCTCATATAAGTACAATCACACACTATTTGTCTTCTTGTGACTGGTTTAATTTACTTTGCAAAATGCCTTCAAGTTTCATCTATGTTGTATATATCACATTTTATTTATTTACTCATCCACCAGTCAAAAGCACTCGCTTTTGACTATCGAGAGTGCTTCCATTAACATTAGGGGTGGGGTACAGTCTCTTCGAGATCTTGCTTTCAATTCTTTTGGACATACACCCAGAAGTACAATCACTGGATATACTCTTTTCATTTTTTAATCATAAGACTTGGTTACTATAACTTTTATGATACATGTGATAATTTCACTTTGCCACTATATTTAATTTGCACACACAAGAAACACCATAGTACCATAGCTAGTTATAATTATTCATAATTAAATTCAAATTTTGTGGATATAAGCTGATGGATATTATTTTAATTCATTTTAAAAGTACTTACAAAACTCAACACCAAAAAACAAACAACCCAATTGAAAAATGGGCATAGGGCCTGAACAGATACTTCTCCAAGGAGGACATACAGATGGCCCAGAGACATATGAAAAAATGCTCAAAATTAGTAATCATTAGAAGAGTGCAAATTAAAACCACAATGAGCTATCATCTCAGACCAGTCAGAATGGCTATCATCAATAAGTCAACAAACAACAAGTGCTGCTGAGGATGTAGAGAAAAGGGAATCTCTTCGCACTCTTGGTGGGAATGCAGACTGGTGCAGCCATGGTGGGATGCAGAATGGAGATACATCAGAAAAATAAAAATGGATCTTTCTTTTGACCCAGCCATCCCATTTCTGGGAATATATCCAAAGGAACCCAAAACACTAACTGGAAAGAACATAAGCACCCTATGTTCATTGCAGTGTTATTTATAATCACCAAGTTATGGAAGCAGCCCAAGTGTCTATCAGTAGATGAGTGGATAAACAATTATGGGACGTTTACACAATAGAATACTACTCAGCTGTAAAAAAGAGGAACATTTTACCCTTCGCAGCCATATGGGTAGACCTGGAGAATCTGCTAAGTGAAATAAGCCAGTCAGAGAAAGACAAATACCATATGATTTCACTTATATGTGGAATCTAATGAACAAGCTGAACAAGGAAAGTGAGGGCAGACTCATAGAAGGAGAGCAGTATGACAGCTAGTGGGGAGGGAGGCTAGGAGGTAGAGGAATTAAGAAAAAAGAAAAAAGACTCACGGACATTGACAACAGTGTGATGATTGCTGGGTGGAGGGGGTATAAGGGCACTAAGTGGTAATAGAAAAAGTACAATGAAGATTAAATTAGAACAGAAAAAAATTATTTCATTTATCATTAATTATTTATTGAGTACTATTATATTTCAGTGTGCTCCCCACCATCATGGATGTGAAACAACAAAACCGTAACACAGCTGAACTATAGTGGATTATTGGAAGGGAAGTTTATTGGTATAAAATAGAAAGAGAGTTGTGCTATCCAATATAAAGGTTGTCTTCTTCTGAGATCCCAATAAAAGTTGATTCAAAAGCCTAATGTTAATCTATCTAACTATTAAAATGCAATGGGAAAGTATAATGTAACAGCAAACATATGTCAAATAAAGAATGTTCATATTAAAGTAAAAGTCATTGCCAGTTTAGAAAATCAAGCTCTTAACTGGGAATGTAGGAGAAATATTTTCTGGAAAACTAAAGTGATACAGATCCTACTGAAAGAAATTTGAACATTTTCTGACTCAATACAAAAAGTTTAATCATTAGGAACATACTGCCATGCTATAAAAAGAGAAACAAACAAACAAACAAAAAAACCCTTTGAAAAAAATGTATCTGAACCTAGAAGAAAACCAATACAGAATGAAACAAAATGGCATTGTTGTATATCTATATCCAAGAAAAAAAATATTTGTTTAATTCCCATTTATGAGCCTGATTCCTTCTTTATGCTCACAATGTAATGCTTGAATTACTTCTTTACTTATGGGAATAAATAGAATAAGCAGATTGTGATATTTGACTACTATTAACCACAGTAAGACTCACTGTGTCCCTTTTTCCAGATAACAATCTATAGGTATTGCAAAAATTGAACATGTAATGTTGTGTGATTGTTTTGGGAAATATTGTTCTGTATAGAAATTACTATTACTTGTTGGTTAACATACCTAATAGAGGTAGCCCATCTAGTGAAGCTGTCTCAAATAAAGCAACATAGTTATGAGTATATATTAACAAAGACATCATTTCTGCTTCAAAAGGAGCAAGAGATAAGAGAAACCACCTCTTCAGAGCAATCATTTGTACCTGTGAAGCTTAGCTGTAGTTTTGGGTGAAAGCACTTTGTGTGAATCCATCGATCAATAGAACTTGTTTCCTGAACTACTCTTTAAAAAGAAAAATCTCACTATAATGATATGAAAAACTATGTCTACAGTATCTGAATGTTGACTGAGATCATCTCCTATGAAACTTAGTGGAGAGTAGCAAGGGAAAAAACAACAAACTTTGATCAGTATTTCTTTATGTACTTAAACTTCTGTATCATTACTGAGATTAAGGAATCAAAGTTGATTTAGGAAAGAGAAGATGGCCAAAGTTATACTTGTTCATATTTTTATACATTCATTTGTTTATTCATTACACTATATGTGTTATCCTTCTCATTTAAAACATTGATTTTTAAATAAATTGATATTTTTGGTAGTCACTTAAATATTATGCCTTAAAAAGTCCCTCCAGTAGAGTTTCCTGGAGTTCAATGGACAAGTGGATTCTCCTGGAAAATTAATATTAAGAATCTGATATGCATTGATGGCAAACTTGATTAGGAGAACACCTTTGATAGCATACCATTTCTTACTGTTATTTCTACTTAGGAATATCACACACTATTTGTAAGTACTATGTTAATATTTGAGATGCAGTGCTAAACAATTCTCTGTCATGGCCCTCAAAGTCTTCATAATTTATTGAAAGAACAAACATACATCTACATATTCATGTATGATTTTGAAAATATTAATGCAGCATTTCTTTAAATACTGTGACATATTGGTATGTAATGATTTTTTTTCTGAAATATAGTCTATCATCTCCTTACGTCCTATTAGTAAGGTTTTGTTAAAGCCATGTAAAATACCTTACCATACACATATGTGATGTGATTAATATTGTGATCTGGGAAAGGACAATTTATGACAAAAATATTGTAAGAAAAAATCTCAGACATATTTTTTCCTAGAAAATAACTTAGTAATAGACTATTGCCAAATTTATAATGGTCAGTGTTGGGAAACATAGACTTATGCATGCAGCCTTTAGACCCACTCAGCCACATAAGAATAAATTGGGGTGGAACGCTTACCAGGAAATAACCCACATAGCCTACTGGCTTATCATCTTGTGCAGGGATATGTTTCCCTGTTGTGTCTGATAACGGTGACCTTGACTTGCTGATGTGTGTGTCATATGGTTCCTGGATGTTCCCACAATTCTATCAGTCATTTGGTCCCTCAGCCATTGCACAAGTGGGGTAGGTTTGCTTCAGCCAATTGCCCAACATCAGGTGCTGAGATTGCCCACTGGCCATGGGGGTCAGATGCTCACTAGTGGAGTCGATCTTGTCCTTTGTCTTTTTACGTAAGTAAAACACTGTTTCATCCTGTGCTTGACTGTGTCACAGATTCCTTGGTGACTTCCATACCAAGATGCAATGGACAGAGATGTGTGAAGTCTTCCCCTGGATTGCTCGCTCCTGCACGGCACTCTATTCACATTCAGTAATTTGAATCTGTCAGCTGCCATTGTGCTGTATAATTTTGGACTCCTTTGGGTAACTGTCAGAAACTAACTTAAATAGAAAAGGAATTAATAAGCTACTACAACTGAGGATTTCAAGGGGTATAATTACTACAAACAATGGTTCTTATCTTAGATTTGGAGAACAGAAACATTTCTCCAGTTCCCCTCTCCTTTATCTATGGCTCAGTTCTGCTCATTTCTGCACTATTTCATTCTTAATAGACTTTGCACGTATAAGATTTTACCCCTTCTTGTCACCCAGCTCCAGGACCTTAAAACTGATGAATGTAGAGAAAAAATAGGCATTTTCCTTAGCACAGGTAGAAATATCAGGGGAATGTCTGATTGGACCTGGTAAAGCACATACTCTATCTGATTTAATCATTGTGATAGAGAGATGGACTATCCTTATGGCCTTTGTCTGAGTCTCATGCTCACATGTTATGCTAATGGGATCTGTTATGTATGATCCTGATATATAAAATTATAAAACTGTGTAAATGATGTTTAACATAAAACATACTAACTGTAGTAAGAGTATATACTTTAAAAGTGCTCTTAACTTCACCACTTGCTAGCTGTAAAACACAGCAAATTATATAACTTCTCTTTACTCCAATAATAATTTTGAAAAAATATATTAATGATCTACTGATGATAAAAAACTTACTTCATGGGTATTATTATAATATTTCATAAAATTGAATACAATTGCTTCATAAAATATTAATAAAATAAATGTATTATAGAGAAAATATGTCTATTATATGTTCAGATATTAATTAAATGAGATATTGTTGATTTACCAGAATATGAATATTTTGAATGGAATTTACAATATTTTCATTAGCTAAAAATAAGGGCAGTATAACTACTTTTTATTTAATTTAATTTTTTAAATTTCATTGTATTTTTTCATTACCATTTATCCCCACTGTACCCTCTTCCACCGCCACTCAACTCCCTCCCCACCACCCAAGGCAGTTTAACTACTTTATGACAGGGATCTAAAGCTACTGTGATTGTAATGTTAGACAATAAAATCTACATCTTATCAAACAGCTATAAAAATAAAATTTTAGGATTTTGATGAAATCATTGTCTACAGGTTATCTCAAAAAAAGAAAAATATTGAGGGTCATGATCAATGATTTTCATTTTATTTGTGAGTGACAAAGTTTTCTGAATAACATTAACTTGTGTTGCAAGGAGGGCTAATAAAATGGGATTGGTCCAATCAAGATAGCATAAATTATATTAAACTAGGTGGAGTCACTCATGTCAACCAAGATGGCTGCCAGTCAGCTATGACACTTTTGTTCAAGAGGGAAACCACCTAAGTCAGAGCAGAGACATCTGTCAAGGAGACACACCCAAGATCTCTGCACATGTGATCAGAACAGCTGTGTCTGCAGAACAGGACCACCCATAGATAGGCTCCTGGGGAAATTCCATACTTGCCATCATGGGTGTCAAGCAGAACAACTGTGTACCACCCATAGGCTCCTGGGCAAATTCCCCACTTGGCACAGGGCTGCCAAGACATTTATAGAAAAGACCCAGAAGGGTGGAGTATACCACTTTCAAGGTACAACTGAGGCAGGTTCCAGACCACTGCTGAGAGAGCTGAGCTCCACCCACCAGAGTGCTGCTCCATGCCACGCCCCGCTTATTCACCTCGGCATTGGCCTCCGGAGGTTGTGCCCTGCTGGACGGAAGACTTTGTCTGCCCTGCTGCCCACCTGGCTACAGGGATCTTTCCTTGAAAGGTGCTGACAACTCCCTTTTCCACGATGCTGTCTCCTGTACCTGCAGACTGAAACTCTGGGACTCAGGTTCGTTATTCCCCATTCTTTGCTGTGTGTGTGTATATTACATTTCTCTTGGATTGTTAGAGTGTGAGTAGGATATTATGTGTGTGGATGTTCTACTTTGAGTGAACTTGCATTCCATAAAAACTGAGTGAATAACATAGTTACTGTGTGTGACTCTTGTCTGTTTCTTGTTGCCCAGCTGACTTACAAGAAAGACTATATTATGAATATATGCTTATGACAACTGGCAAGCATGACTTGTTTCAATATTCTTTTCTATTTGTATACACCAAATCATTTCATACCTTGGGGGTACAGGGAGAATAGGAGAATTTAATAGTTTAAACTGAGGCAGAACTGAAGAACTGAATTAAGGATGTCATCACTGAGTAAGAAAAGAAGTGGGGCACTATATTTTGGTTCTCTGTACTAGTCATAATATAAGAAAGCATATGAAGAGATAATTGATTGCATTATTTCACATAGGACATGAAACTATTTTACAGTCTTTTTGGCTCCAAGTTATCTTCAAGGAATTTTTTTTTTTATTGTTATCATGTGAAAATGTGTTTGGCCCGTTTGTTTCAACCTTTCCGCTTGCCCTTCAACCACTTTTGGGTATTTTCAACATTACCAATAATATCCTTTGTAGATAGAGTGCATGTTTTCATTTTTTGTTTGAATATTTTAAATTGTTATATGTTTTTAAAAATATTTACTTATAAACCACTGGCAATAATAAATACCAGATGGACTAAATGAAGTGCCTGTTGTAGTTTAAATAATGTCTGTCTATAAAGGTAATAAATCTTGGAATTTCTGGATTATATAAAACTTTGAAAACTTTGGACGTCTTCATTGTGAACAAAATATTTCTAACGGTCATCACCTATAATAAATTGATGCAATGGAGATAAATTGATAAGTATTGCACAGTTGAAAAAATGATAAGCTTTGGCACTATAATTTAATTACATTTTTCATATTATTTGGATTATAATCATATTATTTGGATTATAATCTAAAAAAATTTTTTGAGTAGTTTATGCTTGACTTACCCAGTTCATACTTTCACTGTAATGGGAAGATTTGTCTATTTTATGACCAACCCCCCACCAAAATAAAAGCACAATAATTTTTTAAAGGAAACTAGCCAACTATATTTCATATGTAGATATCCTTCCTCCCGAAATTCTGTATGTGTATAGATTATGTTTCAAACATCTTCACTGAGGGTAACTCACTACCTTTCAAATATGCCTATTTCCTAATTGGACTGTGTAATAAAATTTTTGCTTGTGTTAAGATACATTCTTTTCTAAAAAAATGTTCACTTCTAAGTAATATTTCTGCACCTTGTGTTCATATTGAATAAACTCCCTTGTTTTTACAGATCTTTCCAACTTTTATCAAGTCCATCTCTCTAATAGTTTGATTTCAAAAGCCTATGTTTTTCAAATGGACCTATATTTGGCCTTTGAGTTTGGTTCAGCTCCAGATGTTAAGGACCCAAACTCTATAAAAAGCTCCCTAGTAAAATCATTTTAAGTTGGTCACATTATGACCATAATTCTTTTTCTTGCATTAACAAAATTAACTGGTTTGGGGACTATCATTACCTGAACCTAGAAATAAATAAACTCTTACACCACCAGGGAGAGTAATGTGCCCATGGTCAGACGGCTAGTAAGTTATGGAAGTGGTTTTCCAATTCACGACAAAACACAATGGCTATGATTTTGTGGATAAGTCATAGGAATAACTAAATCAATAATAACTCACATTCAGGAAAAAGCCTTAAACTGTTTGAAGTTCAATAAACATTACTTTGAATAAAGTTGTTAAACCAAGAGCTAACACAACAATCATTTCAGTATCCATTCTATTTTCCTAAATGTTGCTGACAAGTATGATTTAATGTTTTACTGAGGTCTCAATACATTATTTTAAATACACTTAAATACAGATCTAGAAATCTAAAAAAATGTGGGTTAAAAACATCTATTCTTATTCAGCTACATGAGAGCTGCCCAATAATCCATTCATAACCTTATCTAAGATTACTAACTTGGCTTACAAAAAATTAGTAAAATAGTAATTTTGCTTTTTGACTAAGCCTGAAAAAATGGAAAACTATGGAAAATAGAATAATAGGGCACATTTTACTCTAATACTCATAAATACAAAGAATGTAAATTTCCTAAATTTTATAACTTAGTATAATAAATCAGAGCTAATTTAGACCAGCTTTGGCAGTAGCATTTTCTATAATGATAGAAATGTTCTATATCTTTGTTGTCTAATATTGTAAGTAGTAGTCACGTGAGTCTGTTGAGCACTTGAGATTAGGGTAATATAAGTGAAGGACAATTTTAAATATTATTTATATTTAATTAATTAAACTTGAAATTTATTTAGCCATATGTGGAAAGTGGCTGCTTCATTGGCCAGCATAGATCTATACAAAGGGATCTGCATATATGCTGGCCAAATTTTTTTTTTTCTTCATCCACTTGATGAGTACTAGAGATGAGGGCTCAATTTGTTAGAGTTTTGTTTTCTCCAATAACCTTTTAAGTCTAATTTCTCTCCTCTTGATAGAAATAGAAATGAAGTGGTTTTTTTTTTCAGTTTACATTCATTCAGATTAAATGGTCAGCCTAGAACAATAGGCCCTTTTGTGCTGTCGGTTTCTTTGTCTGAATATAATTAATCAACAAACATAGAAAGCAGTGTTAAATGCTAAAAACAAGACCAGAACCCAAAGAACAGATTATTTTGAGATCCATATTTCTTTATATTTTATATTAGAGATTAATGTCACTCTTTCAATCTTGGTTATGTGCCCTCCATACTTTAATAGTTTTCATACATTTTGTCAATAGAAAACCCCTTTTAAAACCACCATGTTTTCTTTTGTCATTTTCCCCGCTTTCTCTTGTGGATCATCTGTGAGTACAGTCAGAACTTTAAGAACTTCTCATTCCTTTTCATGAATGTCATTCCCCTGCTTTAGACTTGCTCTTATCACTTTTCTGATATTTTAAAACTATTTATCTAAAATCTAGAATTTATGTATCTTATTATTCTCCAGCCTTACCCTTCTAACCTTTAAGTCAGTCTATGGTGTCATGCCAGGGCTACTTCATTTGTAAGAGCATGCTCTCTCTCTTTCTCAGCTCCTCTCTGGCGCTCAAGAAATGAAATATGTATATTTTTTAAAGATTTTACTTATTTATTTTTAGACAGAGGAGAAAGGAAGGAGAAAGGGAGGGAGAGAAACATCAATGTGCAGTTGCCTTCACACACCCCTCACTGGGGACCTGGCCTGCAACTACCAAGCATGTACCCTGACTGGAAATCGAACCAGCGACCCTTTGGTTTGCAGGTTGGCACTCAATCCACTGAGCCACGCCAGCCAGGGTGAAATATGTATTTTAATATCTGATTATTTTTCAGATCAAATGATAACAACAACCCCAATCTACATTAATAAAGCCAAATGAAATTTAACCTTCAGGGGATGAGAAGGAATATAACAATAATGTGTGGCAGAGATTAAGTCTGAATAATTTCTTCAACTCAATTGGCAAAATAGAAAAAAATGCTAATATTAGAATCAAAATAACAGTGTTTAAGTTTCTTTTCCTCTCCACCAACAGACTCAGTTGTCAAAGGGAAATTAAAAGTCTTAACAGTTAAATGATGTTTTGGTGAATGAGTTGCAGTGGAGCTGTGCAGAGAGTGGAAATCATTACTACACTTTGCTCCTCTTTCAGGTTTGGGAGACCTTATGATCCATGGTAGAGAAACTTCATCTATTCTCTGCACCTGACAAATGTGCCTGCAGTGTATTATGTATTAAAGATGTTATTTCTGTTCTTTCTTCTGGTAGTCCAATATTCTCTTGATTATCTATTGCTCTTCTAAATACCAAGTATTTTGTTTTTGAGAATCAGCAGCTATAAGAATGTACTTCTGACAATGCTAACTTGAGTATGTATATACAATACATTCTAATACAAGGTAAATGACAATGCTTATTAAGTGATAGCATTATATTGGTATGAATCAGATGAATATGTCCTTTTATATGAGGATTTCACAATTATATAAAAAACCATGGACATTAATCTTAAAATTCTAAAATGTGGCTATGGTCGTGGTAGCTAAGAAGAGAACAGGAACTTAATGATAAGCAGATAAACCCATTTCTCAGTGTATGGTCTTATTTAAATTTCACTATGCATTAAAATTCCATTTTACCTCCAATTTTCAAAATTACCAAGTGCCTTGGGTCATTGAAACTGGAGTCTGATAAGTAAATTCTCTTGAACAAAGGATAATAATAACATGCAATTCTAAATTCTACATCCATCATAGTATAAGAAGACTTCTTTGATTTTTGCTTCAAGTCACGATATTTTTTATTTTATAGTAATTCTTATTTGTGGGAAATTATTAGGTTGTATACATATGAAGAAACTGTTTTTCAGCCATATGTTATATTGTTTTGCTTAATTTTTTTCTTAGTATTTATGTGTCACTAATAACAAAGTAAAGAAACAAAAGGCAGCCAATTAAGATCTCATTGTGAATTACTCCTGCACTCCTAAGGTTAACGCAAGAGAAATATACTTTTGGTTTTTTTAAAAGGTTGTCATGAATGTTAAAAGCAAAAATGGGAGGAAAAAATCTCCATGCTGGTGTGATTATAACACACCATCAGTGAAAGTCAAGTTCCCATCCTTGACTGTCAAAGGTGTAAATGAGCATCTGAGGTTACTGTTAATTACAACAATCTAAAGGCAGAAACTGCTGTTCTTGAGTCTAAGAAACAGAGTGAAAGCCAGCATTGATTTCCAAAGTGTATAATTTTAGAACTCCTTCCTGTGATGCTATGTGTTTGATCTTTCTAAAGGCTGTTCACATTTAAATCACACAACTGAAGAATTGCATTTAAAACTGTTTTTAAAGCATTTATAAATATGAATTTGTAATTAATATCAATATATGTTATTTTAAAATTATTAATGTTTTTTGATGGGATATATCTGGTAGTCCAAGTCAATTGGGTATTCAAAATAATTCCACTGATAACCTTTCAAAAAATGGTAGTACTAAAAAAAGCCTATAAAATTTTTGGCAATGATATATAAATCACAGATATAATTGATAGATTTGGATTTTGAGGGTAAGGGATTGACACTGTTAAAGTATGTAAGCATCAGTCTCTGTCTCTGAGAGGTAGATGAAGGAATATATTATGGTAAAGTAGAACAAAACGTTACATTATGAAATACAGTCCTTCAGTGAGTTATTCATTCCCTTTGAGCCTCAGGTTTTTAACAAGTAAATAAAGATAGAGCTTCCTTAATAGGATTATTATGAAGACCTCTGCACTGATTCATTCTCTTCTCCTTACAATCAATCACGTTAATTTTTCTATCATAAAGCCATGTTCTATTGAGGCTATGATCTACAAAATATCTCACCTTTTCTATTTTTCCTTTTACAGAAAAACTTCTTAAAATAATTTCTATTTTTTATCCCCCATCATCATAGATTCCATATATTTTTATATATACACATAATTATATATGTGTATAAATATGGGCTTATAATATCCTTAATGTTTTTGCCCTGATTCTCTTTGTGTGAACATCTTTATAGACCAGAAAATTTATAACTATATCATTTTTTATCACTGCATAACTGTAGTGACATAATTTCCCACTACCATAGTGAGTGTACTATATTTTCCTGTTTCTGTCCCCTATTGGAAAAGTGGTATGGTATAGTGCTTCGCATCAGAAGCTCTACATTCTAGGCTGCTAAAGTACAACTCTTGGCCCTGATAATTAACCTCAGATGAGTAACTCCTTTTGGATGAGTAGAGGGTTGTTACTGGACACCATAATGAAAAAACATATTGCCCCATAAGGTTTTCAAATCTGATCCAATTCTCACCTAGAAGCTACAATTTAAAGAGTAAATCAACCCCCAAGAGAAAGGACTCTGAAATACTAATGCAAGTATATACAACCTGTATCTTATTCTTTCCATTTGAGTACACTGAGAAAAGAGTACTACCCTGATATAGGGGCTGGATATATCAAGTCCAATTTGACAACAGTATCAGGGGACAAAAAAAAAAAGCTATTATAGTCCCCCTGATAGTGTTGGTGGTGAAAATAAGTTCTTTTGTGATATCAAGAGAAAAGAATTTCAAACAGCACATGCATGGAGAAGTTTAAACATGATGGTAAGATTTTATTGTGATTAAGGGGATTTATATATCCTTGAGGACAAAGAGGACAGGCAGACCCAGCAGGAACTGCCAGGAGACTCCTGTTAATCTTCCATATATTTTCTTGGTTCTCAGTAAAAAACCAGTCGCCATTCAAACTACTTAACCCAACTTCCTGATTTTTCCTGGCTTGAGTACAACCCCCTCCAATCCCTTTCCCAGACCTTCTGGGGTTCCACACCCTCTGTCTAATCAGATTACCTTTCCAGTATTTCTCAGGCTAAGCTCTGCCCCTCTACTTCCTCACCCTGGCTTTCACTGTGCATGTCCAAAAATAGAAACACACCTGTGTGCTATCTTGACTGCTACTGAGCATGTGATCAGCAGAGGAATTTTCCTTCCTCATTCCTCTGGGAATTAGTACTGAGCCAGAAGCATCCAGCACTGGCAGGGATATTTTCCTATGAGGATTAAGTCTCCTAGGAGGCAGTCCCCTGGGGTGCGTGAATGAGTCTGTTTATGCTGCAACTTCCCAGTAAACTCCATGGAATGCTGTTCTCACAGCTGCTTCAACCTCCCAGTTTATTAAGTTTAATATTTGATTGAGTTCCTTAGTTGATTAATCTTAATATTTCACTCCTTTTGCTTCCTTCCTTACATTGATAATTAGTTAACTACACTAACAATAGTACTAAAGTGATTGGAGACCAGGTGATAAATTGAACTTTAAACCAATTTTGTCTCTAGGGGTTATATCCCCACTTTAGAAGTTCATATTTGTCATGGATGTTCTCAGCAGTTGACAGAAACCTCCCATAAATCCTTGAACTGAAGAATAAAGGATAGGCAAAGCTAAGTGGAAGTGCTGAATCTATACTCTCCACATGGCCAAGGCAGTAAGTCAAAACCAAAAATATATCCCCAATGCAAGCTAAATATTTTTTAAAACCTCAGAGACTTAACAAATACAGGGGTGATGGGATCCCATGATTCTTCTAAATTCACTGCTCTTACTACTGTAAATGGCTGCAAAAGCTAGGTAAATCATGGTGGATGTTGTTGAACAACTATAATACATCAAGGAACAGTTCCAATCACAGTTGTAGAGAAGGTAGTAACTTTATTTTAATAAACTGCAGAACTCCTAGGTCTAACATGTGGCTATTTTTCTGGTGAACTTTTTGTTGTTATTGTTGTTTTTTGTTTTGTTTTTCCCAATCTCCACCAATGAAGAGGATCAAATGCAGGTCACATTCCTCTGAGATGAAGAGACTTATAGGTGTATATATTTACATTGTGCCCAGGGGTAAGTTATATACCTGTTTTCCATCATGATATAATACGTTTACCAAGAATGTTACACTGGTCTAGTGTATTGATGGTAGAAAATGATTAAGTATTATGAATATTCTGAAATATATACAAGGTAGATTAGAGGTATTTCATTTTTGATATAATTTGAGGAACTCAAAGATCTAGACATTCTGATATTTCTCCCCAAGGTAAAGAATCAATGCTTTTCCTAAAATCACAAGAAAAAGATAGCTCCTGTTAGGTCTCTTCGGGTGTCAGATGCTGATTTCTACTATATTTAGAAATATAGCTCCAAACCATTAAGAGGGCACATTACTTTCCTGTTCTTGCTGTTATGGATTATCACAAAATTAGTGGTTTAAAACAACACAAATTTATTATCACATGGTCAATGGTTCAAAATTATTCCCACTGAGCTAAAGTCAAGGTGTCAGTACAGCTGATTCTTTCTGGAACTTTCACGAGGGGAATCCATTTCCTTTCTCTTTCAGCTTTTCAAAACGACTTGCATTCATTGGATCTTGGCCTATTCCTGACATCACTCCAACATTTTAATTCTATTGTCATGGCTCCTACTTATTTTCATTCTCCTGCTTCCCGACTCTGATCTTAGATAACCCAGAATAATCCTTTCATCTCAAGAGTCTAAACTTAAAGGATCTAAAAAGCTCCTTTTGGCCTGTAATGTAACATAATCACAGGTTAAGGGGATGAGGACATGAATGTCTTTGAGAAGGCATTAGTCAGCCTGCCACAGAGGGTAATTCAAAGGGCTGTCATTTTTGATGGAGATCAGATGAAAGACAGGGCCCCGAAAATGTACAAACTTCATTACAAGCTGCTCTGTCATAAGTGTCATGAGATCCAGCAGACCCTTGATACACTGGTAAAGTTTGAGGACTCCAATAATCTGTGGCATGACAGGATGTCCTGTATGAAATAAATGCAAGTTAATATACCTAGTACCCACTACCAATAAGAAAGATTCACAGTGATTATCCGAGCTCTCTGCAATTTAGACAACATTTACCCAACTGAAATGCTTCTAAGACTTACTAACTCACAAACTGCCAAACTGAAGTATAGCCCTGAGCAGCAGAGGTTTCTGAACAAATCCTTAGTGTTATATATCAAGCCATGTTCTCTGCCTCCAGTTACTTAAAAAAAAATTCTTTCCTGGTATACTACTGAAATCTAGGTGACTTTGAGCACCTGATCATGAAACAAAAAAATGTTGATGTGATTGGAACTACCCATCCTTAACAGGGTCTTATCAAGTCTATAAAACAAAGTTAGGGTGGGCGGAAAAGCAATCTAACATATAGGAAAAGCATATTTTCAACTGAGACCCAGATGGTCCAGTAGGCGTAAATAACTTGTACAGATGGCACTAATAATCATGTCACCTATGTAAATAGAATTTTCTTTATTTTTTTTTAAAAAGATTTTATATATTTATTTTTAGAGAGAGAGGAAGGGAGGGAGGAAGAGAGCAATATGTGGTTGCCCTTCATGCAACCCCTACTGGGGATCTGGCCCGCAACCCCAGCATGTGCCCTGACCGGGATTCCAACCAGTGACCCTTTGCTTCGCAGGCCAGTGTTCAGTCCACTGAGCCACACCATATTATTTCCTTTCATATTATTTGTTTTTAGTGTATAAATATGTGAGTCAATACGTGTGTCATCTTTCTTCCTACTTTTCTGAATTCACTTATTATTTTTAACAATTTCTTTTTGGATTGAATGTTCAGGGTTTTCTACATATAAGAGCACATTACCTGTGAACAGTAATAATTTTATTTTCTTCCAGTCTGAATGTTTTTGTTTCTTGTTCTTGTCTAATTGAAACTTTTGTATGGAAAATAGGACAATAATTAATTAATAACATAAGTATAAACTCTGTTTCACATAGTCACCACTGTAAACCTACTTTTGCCCTACTCTATATAACTTTTATTATGTTAAGTAGTTTCCTTTATTCCTAGTTTGTTGATTGTAGATTTATTTCAATCATTTTATTGTTTTTCATGTCATAGCTTTTTTATCCCTCATTTTTTTCATTACTGCCTTATTTTTTTGTTTTGTTAGTTTTTTGTAGTGAAGTGTTTAAATTACTTTCTCATTTCCTTTTCTATTTATTCTATAGTTTTATTTTTGTGGCTACCATAAGGATTACATTTAAAATCATAAAGTTATAACACTGTAATGTGAATTTATACCAGTTTAATTTCGATAACATATGTAAATTCTGCTCCTTTACAGGCGCATCCCTTTTTTGTATTTGATGTTATAAAATTATATCTTTATACATTGTGTGCCCAAAATAATAAACTAATAAGTATTTTAAATACATTAGTATCTTAAATTATATAGAAAATAAAATGGAATCAGAAACTAAATTTACAGTAATACTAGGTTTTAGAGTAATAATTGTTTTTTAAAGTATTAGTCTCTTAAATCACGTGGAAAACAAAAGGTGGAATTAAAAACTTCTTTTACAATAATACTAACTTTTAAAATTCCCATGTATTTGCCTTAATTGAGATATTTATTTATGTATAGCTTTTAGTTACTATCTAGGTTTTGGTTTTTTTTGTTGTTGTTTTTTTGTTTTTTAACTTGCTGAATTCCCTTTAGCATTCATCACAGTACAGGTCTAATAGTAGCAGACTCCTGTTTTTGCTTGACTGAGAATGCCTAAGTTTTTCTAACTTCTGAAGGGCAGTTTTGCTGGATATAGAATTATTTGTTAACTTTCTTTTCTCTTCTGTACTTCAAATCTGTCTACTTACTACCTTCCAGCCTTCAAAGTTTCTGATGAGACTTCTGTATATAATCTCATTAAAGATTCTTTTTTATGACAAGTTATTTTTCTTTTGCTACTCTCAAGATTCTCTTTTTGTTTTTGACTTTCAAAAGTTTGGTTTTAGTGAATCTTGATATGACTCTCTTTGAATTCATCCTCTTGTGAGTTCATTCAGTTTCATAGATTTTTATATTCATGTTTTTGATCAGGTTTGGAAAGTTTTAAGCCATTATTTTTTCAAATATTCTTTTGACCCCTTTAATGTCTCTTCTCCTTCTATGACTTATATAATAGACTTAACTATGTTTTACAAGTCCTTTAGACGCTGTTCATTTTCCTTCAACCTATTTTTTTCCTTTCTGTTTCTCAGACTTAATAATTTCTACTGCCTTATCTTTAAGTTTGCTGATTCTTTCTCCAGCTTACTCAAATCTGTCTTTAGTATTATTTTTCATTTTAGTTATTGTATTTTTCAGTTCCAGAATTTCTTTTTGCTTTTCTTTTTAAGTTTCCTGTATCTTTATTAATATTCCCATTTTGTTCAAATGCATTTTCTTGACTTATTTCATATCTTCTTTAGTTTTTCTGAGCAATTTTAAGACAAGTGTTTAAAAACCTGTCTAGTACACCTACCATCACATCTTTTTCAAGGACTGTTTTTTTGTGCGATTATTTTTTTATTTGAATTAGCTATACTGCTATGTTTCTTTGTATGACTTGTGAATTTTTTGTTGTTGAAAACTGGACATTTGAATTGAATAACATGGTAAATTTTGAAATCAGATCCTTTCTGCTTTCCAGGATTTGCAGTTTTTGCTTTTTTTGTTTAGCTGTTGTTGCTGTAGCCTGTCTATATGCCAAGAATCAACCTGATGTATAAACTTAGTTTCCTCAGCTCTTTGGAGCATGTATGGTGACTTTCTAATTTCCCCCAATATGTTAAGTTGCTTTGAATGCTCTAATAATTAATGTCTGGCTCCAAAAAATAGACAAATGAAGGTGGAAAAAAAATTTATTTCACTTTAAAATCCTTGAAAGTCACTTAAGCAGGAAAAGGAGCCTGCAACAAGGCGGGAATTGCAATATCAACGGCCATTAGACCCTTAGTCTGCACCTCTTAGATCAGAAGCAGCAATCAGTGATCAGAGCACAGATTCCTCCATACTTTGATAACAGATTCTTTTTGCTCCTTCTGACTCCCACAAGCTATGTGAAAACTTCTGTAGGAACAAGTGCACAGCAATCTGCTCAAGGGTGAGGAATAGATGCCACCGCCAAACTAAGAGTTGAAACTGACTAAAATTAACCTCGATTTTCTTTCTAAGCCTTTCCATGAAAGTTGCAAGTTTTCAATAGACTCCAGAGTTTCAAAATAGTAAAAAACTCAAGACTCTATGAGAACAATTATTGTCTAGATTCGCTGCACTTCCTACTCCACCATCTTCCCAGATTTTTAAAGTCTATCTTTCTTAAATCAACATTATAATAGCCTAGAAACCTACATTTATGATCTTAGCTCTACCCACTACCAGAGACAATTTAAAAGAGATCAAGGCAATAAGAGCTTCCTTCTTTAAATTAGAGTTGAACCAGATTGCTAATATCACCACTCAACATTCTTTAATGTAACAGGTTTTGTTAAATTGTTAAATTAGATTCCAGTAGTTGCTTAACTTACCTTTATTCTTCCCAGAATTCAACTCTTCCTTCTTGCTTTATTTACTAGTTGACCTGCTTAAAATTTTCCACATGTTGTTCTGACTGATACTGTCCAAAGCTTTTCAATTTACCTAAAAATCTTTCCTAAGTTATCCCAGTTGCTCCTGATAGGTTTTACATCCTACTTTACACTGAGGTGATGGATTAAGTGGGTAGAATGTGACCGAATCTTGATTTGGTGACCTTGATTGATAAAGTTTTAGCTCTAAGTGATTTGAATATTTAAAAATCAGAATTATATCTACGTGTTGGCACTGTTTCATCTTACTATTTTTGTTGAAGAGACAATCATTGCTTAAAAACTGTTTTAGCAATTATTCAGTCATTCATTCACTAAAAAAAAAAGAAATAACTATTATGCATGGGACACATTTTTTAAGGAAATAGAAATGAGTAATACCTAATCCTTCCTCCCAGAGATGATCATTCAAGTCTCTAATTGCCAGATTATACCTAGAGACCTAATGTAAACTAAAAGATGTGATTATCAGTGCAATGTGTGTATGTGAATGTGTGTGTTAGTTATTTCGTAGTTGTTTTTATTAGTTTTGGGAATGGAAAACAACATACTTTTGGATCAAAATAAAGGTTCCTCTCATTGGATTTTGGGAACTCATGAAAGCAGAAATAATCTGCCCACTGATATAAGCTATAATTCAGCAAATTAGAAGTTATCTCCCTTCAAAAATTTACTGGCAAATAGGGTACAGTACTACCAGGTAGTTACTTTGTAATAACCTACGAGCCTGTGCTTTAAATGTATATTTATAGCATAACATGGTCACTATAGACTACCGGGTTTGTTTTCCAGTTACAATATTTTCTTACAAAATATGTCAGCACAAGAACAAAAGAAATAAGCTATAAGAAACTGTTTTAAAAGTAACCAAAATTATAAATTATAGTTCTATTTTTTTCTTCACTCATCTAAGAAATTTTTCAAAAGCCTAGTATTTATAAAACTTTCTTCTGTGCCAAGAAAAAATAAGAAAAACCAGGATAGAGGTTATATCTTAGCTATTTAAAATTACAGTGCACTAGAAGTGATAAAAGATGTACACACAAAAAAATACAAAGAAAGAAAGTTAAAAATAAGTACCATAAATATGGTCCAGACAGTAATTGCTAAAATAATTCAAAGGAGGATAAGGCTCTTAACTGTCATCAATTTTTCCAAATATTTTATTTTGTTCCCACTTCTTAATTATAATGCTCTTTTATAACTCACCCAATTTTTCTTAATAAAGTAATAAAAAACTTCATCACATTCCAGGACTTATTCTGGAAAATGTGGTGTCAAAAATCTATATAAGTGAATTTTCTCATCTGTCGAGGTTTTTTTCCTTCATTTAGAGAGAGTTTCCCCCTGCCTTTTCTGAATGTTACCCATTTAATCAAAGGAAAGCTTTGAGTTGCCATCTGTAGTTAAGTTTTTCTTCTTGATTTTTCTCTGTACTCATGGAAACAACTCAGATTTTAGTCATACAGTTTACTTTATACAAACAGAATGGGCACTTTGAGTATATTTATTATTTAACTTTAGATATTTTCTTTAACTTTTTCTATTATAAAATGAAATAATCAGTTTATTATCCCTTAGTATGCTAGATGCTCAGTATGCTTTCCATTTTATTAATAGTATATTGATTTCAACATAATGTAATAAAATACTCCATAACAAGTAACACTTTTAAAAAACATAGTTATATTTTAAGGGAAAATTAAATGATTTCTCATTTCTTTTGTACATTCTGAGATATAGAGTCAAATTATGATAGTTTTATTTTTAAGTGAGGATGAATTTAGCACATAATTAGCATTGGTTATAAATTTTGCCTATGGGTGCAACAAGTTTAGCAGTTGATCAAACCAGTTTTTTAGTTTTTTTTTTTTAATGCAGGATTTAGGTTAGTATCAAGCAGGTTAATTCCAGATACACAATGTATAACACTTCTAGGGATAAATTGGGTGAAAGTAGGAAAATGGCATTTATTGAACATTACCAGCTACCACGTATTGTGATCATCGCTGTACAGTATATTGGTTAAGATGGTTTTGTTTTTAAAGAATAGAAAATCTTAATTCTATATGAACTAAAGGAAAATTTATTATCTCCATAACAAAAAAGTCAAGAGTTATTATGGTTCTAATAATAGTTAATTAGATAATCAAAGATAGCAGAAAGAATTATAGCATCTCTCTGCCATTTTCAGTTTTATTTTATCTGTAGGTTCCTAGCAAGATGGATACAGTATCTCCAGGCATTATATGCAAACATTAAAACAGATCAGGAAAGGGAATATAATAGATGAAGCTTCGTTTTTAGTGGTTAAGAAACTATTCCCATGACTCCTCTGATCCTCTGCAGGTTGTCCCTTTGTCTGTTTGCTTCCCAGCATTGCACCACGTGCTTAGACCTATACCAGGTGCTGGCAAGCAAAATGGGAGCACAGGACTGGATGAGGCCAGTTAAGAATAGCCTTAATGCTGGAATAAGGCTTCATTCTCCCAAAGCACACTGCTTGACGGAGGAGTATGCGTATCTATCTGTACAATATTGGGCTTTGATAAAAAGAGGAAGAACATATAAATGATGGAAGTATTGCTACAGATGTGTGCTACAGTAATTTAACATAAATTACTATAAATTACTTTATCCTATCTCCCTACCAACTCTAAAATGTAGGTTGTTTACAAAATAGAAATTGAGACCTGGAAAGAGAATTTTCAACAGATAGCAGAGCTATTAATTTATTGGATCACAATGAGAAACTTTGTCCGAATCCAAAGCTTGTATTCTTTCCACCAGACAATATAGTGTAAACCTAGAATCCCTGAATAATTTAAAAAACGTGTTAAAAGTGATCTAATTTCCCCAAATGTTATGACAGACAATAATTTATATGCTAATCCTAGGTAAAATTCAAAAATTTGTAAATACAGTTTTTTGAAGTTTTTCTTTTGTTTCCCCAGTTCTTTCCTAAAAACATTTACCAATTAAATCCCTTTGGGAAGATAAATTTTCTTTTATGACAAAGCAAAGCGAGGAAACAAATGACCCTATATATTTTTTTATTCCAGTTGTGTTCAGAATGTTTACTGTAGAAACAAAAATCTAGCACATTTTAAATTGTGTCAGCAAAAGATTCAAAGATTGATGAAGATTAAATTTTGTATCTACTTACAGATAATTTAAGAGTGCTTTAGGGATGAGAGGATTAATATCATGACTTAGTCAAAATAATTAAAGCTGGAAAATAATCAAAGATCAGGCTTGCTGAGTCTTTCATACTGAAAAAGACCTGCTATGACTGATCTTTTCTTGGGGGGCGGAGGTTAAAATGTTGGATCTAATGGTAAGCAAAGCAGGGCACAAAGACTGAGGCTGAAGGCAGTGTAGAAAAGGTACTTTCTTCTGTAAACTCCAAACCCTTGAAAGTATATCAAATATAATATCAGGTGGTGTTTTTGCTGACACATTAACTCGAACATATAATTGACGATAAATGGCATGCCAGATGGAGCAGATTGAGGTGGTAAGCTTTTATGTTTATTATTTTTAAAATGAACAGGAGAATGGTGTGGGATGTGTGTGTATGTGTGTGGGGGGGTGTTATGGAGAAAACAATTTTAGAGTCTTCCAAACACTTACCATCCAAACTACAGTTTCAAACTTAAAATAAGAGTTTTTATCTCCCTTATTTCTACCCCTTGCTTCAGTCTCTGAGTAGAGGACATAGGAAAGAAAGTAGAAAAAGAAGAGAAAAGATGGACCATATCCATCTTTTTCAATAAAGACTTCTAAACTTAGTTAAGGGAGAAGAGTAAATATTTAAACCTAATAAGATATTGGAATTTGTTTTATATTATCCTGGATTCTTTCATGCTTAAAAAAAGAATTTGTTAATTCCATAAAGTAAAAATAAATGTTATTTGGTTTAGTAGAGATGACATTAAGGAACAGAAAAATGAAATAATCCACTAACACAGGAAAAATAAAGCTATGCCATGATTTCATCTTGATGTATCCAGATCATTCAATAAAATTCTTACAGATACAATGTCTGGCTTTAATGAAATAAGTTGGCTAAATAATGGAAAGAGATTCTTAAAGTCAAAGCAGGGCTTTTAGATATGTAAGCCCAATTCAAGGTTGTTTGTCATGTGTACAGGCCAAATGGTCAGATAAACATTTCGTACCTAATAAAGTTTGATGTTAGAGATAGATTGTATTGCAATATAGATTTTGAATGTTGATGCATAATTTCTGTATAAATTTAATCAATTGTAGCTTATTTTCCTTTCTTCTTTCCCTCTCATTTCTTTAACTCCTCCACATCCTCCTCCTCCTCCTTCTCCCACTTCTTTGTTTTTCTGGGGAAAACAAATGTAAGATCTGGTCCATAAGTTTGAAGACAACTTAGTTACTTTAGACACGTTCAAAGACCTGGTCAATGATGCCACTTATTAGTCATAGTTTATATGACAGGCTTCACAGACTTAAACTTCTCCTCCTAAGAGGGCAAATCTAGATTTTTTTTTCCATATCACAATTTATATAATCTATTTTCCCATTATGTCTTAAGGAAAGTTTTTTTTTACAGTGAAATTTTTTTAAATTTTTGTTTTGTTTGTCAAGCTGCCAGCCTTTTTAGATTTCCCCCTCAAAAAGAACTCCAAAGAGCAGTCAGGGTTATCTTACACGCAAATAAACCTGATAATATCATTGCTTTTTAAATCAGATTTACCAGTATGTTTTTGCACTTAACACCACATTCGAGCTCCTTACCCCATCCTACGAGTTTATGTGCGTCTTGACCTCCAGGCTCACCAGACTTGTCAGGTCTGCTTCCATGCCTTCCTCAGTCGATGGGCTTTAGATCTGCACCAAGCATCTCTTCTGTCAAAATTCAAAGCTTGTTACTGCTTCAGAAATTTTATACATGTAGCTCCATCTACGAGGAACACTTTGTTTATTTTGGTTTTTTTGTTCTTCCCAAACTGTTCACACTTGCTCTAGGAGTACTGTGTTCTTTACATTCATAGAACGTATCTGTTTATAATTATGAGTATTGTGTGTTTGTTTTAAGGTTTATCTCATTACATAACAATAAACTTGTTTGATTACACGGATGAAAAAAATGAATTCCTATTCATGCATATGTGTATATTTATATATTTATAAAGGCACCAGAGGGCCTGGTCCTCCAATCAATCCTGTCTTTTTCCCAGGCTAGACTGACAGATCTTTCTCGGGCACAGTACCTGCCCCTGCTACCATCTTGACCTCTAAAAGCATATGTGGCTTCGTCCTTTGGTATCAATCCCACTCAGGGACCAGAAGGGAGTGGAAGGGCTCGTTCCCTGCACATTTCACTAGCCTCAGGCACGCTCACTGCAATGACGTCATCTGCTACACCTTTGCCTGGGGCTGGGGAACCTGTCCTCACGGTTGAGCTAACCTGCAGCCTCTGCCTCTGCTCCTGCTAGCCCTTGAGGAAGCTGTCACCTTCTGCTGGTGTCAGGGACTCAGTAAATGAGAGGGGAATGCATGTATGGATAAAAAGATTAATGATTCTCTATGCCAAAGCATAACAATGAAAAGGAGAAAACTACTTTTTGAATTAGATAACTTTTTCTTTGTTTTAACACTTCTCGCCATGAACTTATATTGTACTGTTTTGGTTAGATCCACATTTTGATCGATAAACAGAAGATGTCAGTTGTAGAATTTTATACTGATGAGGAAGTTAAAACAACTATATGTCTCATTCACTTAAAAAATGATGTTAATAAGGCAAGGTTCATGTTTTATTTTATTAACTGGTTTCCTCATCAAACAAATTACTGAAGGACGATAGGAAAAAAATGGGGTCCAGGTTAATTCAGTCTAAATCCTTAATTATTTTTTTAATTAATAATCTTTATTTTTAGAACTGTGTTAGGTCCACAGGAAAATGGAGTAGAAAGTATGGAGTTCCCATAGTGCCTCTGTACCAACACATGCACAACTTCCCCACTATGGACACCTCCCATTACAGTGATACATTTATAACAATCAGTGAATCACATTTATCATCCAAAGTTCATAAGATATGTTAAGGTTCACTCTTGGCATTGCATATTCCATAGGTTTGGATATATGTATAATGACATGTTATCACCATTGTGGTACACAGAAGAATTTCACTGCCCTAAAAATCCTCTCTGCACCAGTTACTTATCCCTCCTATCCGGGTAACCCTTGACAATCACTAATCTACTTATTGTTTCATGGTTTTGCCTCTTCTAGAATATCATACAGCTGAAATCCCACTGTAGCATTTTTTAATTGGTTTCTTTCATTTAATAACATGCACTTAAGATTCCTCTGTGTTTTTACGATTTGATAGCTCATTCCTGTGTGGACATTAATGTGAAATTCAATTAGGTAAATACCAAAGAGTATGATTGTTGGGTCATATAGTGAAAATATACTTAGTTTTGTAAGAATCTGTCAAATTTTCTTCCAAACTAGCTGTACCATTTTGTAATCAACTAGGAATGAATGAGAGGTCCTATTGTTTCACATCTTCACCAGCATGTGGTGTTGTCAGTGTTTGGGATGTGGGCCATTTTAATAGGTATGTAATAATATCTCATTGTTTTAATTTACGATACACTAATGACATGTGTTGTTGAACATGTTTTAATATGCTTACTTGTCATCTATATGTCACTTCAGCGAGGTGTCTATTAAGATCTTTTGCTCATTTTAAAAAATTGAATTGTTCATTTTGATATTTTAAAGTTTTAAGAGTTCTTTGTTTATTGTGAATAACAGTTCTTTATCAGATGTATCTTTTGCAAACATTTTCTCCCAGTCTGTGGCTTACCGTCTCATTTCCTTGACATTGTTTTCCACAGAGCAGGAATTTTTAATTTTAATGAAGTCCAACTTACAAATTGCTTTTTTGTCATGGGTTGTGTACCTTTATTGTGGTGTTTACAATGTCACCACAATACCCAATATCCTCTAGGTTTTCACCTATGTTATCTTTTACAAGCTTTATAGTTTTTTTTTTTACATTTAGTCTGTGGTTCATTCTGAACCAATTGAGCCAATTTTTGTAAAGATTTAAGGTCTGTGTCTAGATTCTTTTTGTGTTTGTTTGCATGTGGATGTTGTTTAAGTTTAAGCTGTTAAGTTTCCAGTTGTTTAAGGGGTTAGAAAGACTATCTGTATTGTCTTTGCTTTAGGAATAATATAGTATATATATTTTTTTAATTTGGTAAAAACTAGGAGGACTCTAAATACATTTTAAAAATTAAGTCAAGAGGACTTGCTGTCATAGATTTAATGCTGAGTGTAAAAGAAAACAAAGGAGTCAAAAACACCTCCATCCAGTGTCTTTGACTTGAGCATTTTGGAGAAAGTTGTCACTTATTGAAATGGGAAGGACTAAAGAAGAAACTGTGTGGAAGCAGAGGGGTGGGGCCAAGGGATGGTGATCAAGGGTTCAGTTTTGAAACGTGAAGTTAGAGATGCCTATTGGGCATTCAAACAGAGAAATTAGAGTCAGAGAGAGAAAAAATTCTACATTTCAAAAGAATGACTAGATCTGGATCACTCAATTCTTTTAGTAATTTTTTTTTTTGACTATTGAATTATAGTCATTCCAGGTCTGATTTCTAGATTGTGTTTCTTCTTCTATAAACACTAACATTTAATTTATACTGTTTGGAGCAGTGAGAAGATTTTTTGGTTATATTCTTATTTTGTAATATTGTGGCCCCTTGCCTGTATGGGTTATCTGTATTCCCTGTTTATAATTAATCTGAATTACCCCCAAACATGCAAAGTAGAGCAGAAAGAAAGCCATTATGAATTGTGAACCAAAAGTTTAAAAGATTATTAACTCAGTTTAGCTTCCAAAATAATGGAATGACAAAATCTGAAATATAACAACAAATCTACCTAAGTAAAAATAAGCATCAGTAACATTATTTTAATGGTCAGCTTAGTGTTATAGTCTATTCTAAAACTTTACTAATGTACCTCAATTACTCAAAAATTTTCTGAAAATAAGTATAAGCACTTTTCACTCTTTTCTTTATTTCAGCAATTACAAAATATTAATTAAACTGAATGCTGAGAGAGAAGTATGAGAGGCTAGACTGAAACTATGTCTACAAACTGTGATACCCACAAAGCAAAGATTTTATCAATGTGATGAGTGGGTTAGGATTCTGGTATTGAAATCACAGGAGAACCATTTATCATAGATGTATAATGTCTACAGGTTACCTTTTGCTGTCATCTCAAAGTCTTAATATATCTGTTTATTTTGAATATTTGAAATATAAAATGACCAAATAAAAGTTTATCTTTGATTTACTCTGAGGTAAGCATAACAGATTATTTTATTTAAACCTCACTTAACCACTCTTTTAATACCTGTTGAGAAGATAATGGAGGAGATTTTAGATATCATTAAATACTAAACTTTGATGGCATATATCTTTCTAACCAAGCTCTGCTATCAGCTGAAGTCTAGGCTATTAGACTAGCTATATAAATAAAAACTGAGCAGAGGTTATATAAAACAACATCTTTTATTATTTCATTTATTAAGCTTTTTGGAGTTTTGTACAAAAAAGTAGAGAAGTGAATATCTGCCAGATTTGTATTCAGAGGATTGCAAGGGGCAAATACATACTTAAGTGTACACATACACCATTTAATTAACAGCAAGACAGATTTTAAAAGTAGTTTTATGTAAGTATTGCTACCCTACCCTTTTTTCCCTGTCCATTTACTTGAAGTATTTTTTTCCAACCCTTTACTTTCAGTCTGTGTAGGTCTTTTGTTCTGAGGTGGGTCTCTTGTAGGCAACATATGTGTGGGTCATGTTTTCTTATCCATTCAGTTACTCTATGTCTTTTAATTGGGGCATTTAATCCATTTACATTTAAGGTTATTATTTATAGGTACTTATTCACTTTTCCCCTTTGTACTTGTGTTCCTCTCTCTCTCACTCTTTTTCTTCGTCTTCTTAAAGCAACTCCTTTAGCATTTCTTGCAATGTTGTTCTGGTAGAGGTGTATTCTTTTAGCCTTCTTTTGTCTGAAAAAATCCTTATTTCGCCTTCCATTTTAATTGACAGGCTTGCTGGGTAGAGTAGTCTTGGTTGCAGGCCTTTGTTTTTCATTACTTGGAATATCTCTTACAATCCCCTTCTGTCTTGTAGTGTTTCTGTGGAGAATTCATCTGTTGGCCTTATTGGGGCTCCCTTGTATGTTAATTCCTGTTTATCCCTTGCTGTCTTTAAGATTCTCTGTCCTTGATATCTGTCATTTTAATTATGATGTGTCTTGGAGTGGGTCTCTCTGGGTTCCTCTTGATTGGGACCCTCTGTGCTTCCTGGACTTGTGTGACTTTTTCTCTCCTCAAATTAGGGAAGTTTTCCATCATTATTTTTTCAAACAGGTGTTATATCCCTTGCTCCTCTTCTTCTCCTTCTGGTATTCCTATTACATGGATATTATTATGTTTCATGTTGTCCTGCATTTCCCTTAACACCTTTTCATTCTTTTGAGCCTTCTTTCATTCTCTTGTTCTTTCTGGGAGTTTTTTTATACCATGTCATCCAGCTGACTGATTCGATCCTCTTCTTCATCTAGCCTACTTTTGATTCCTTCTACTATGTTCTTCAATTCAGAAATTGTTTTCTTCATTTTGTCTTGGTTCTTGTTGATAGTTTCTATGTTCTTTTTCATGCTGGTATAGTTTGCAGTAAGTTCCTTGTAGTTTCCTTGTAGTTTTTTGTGATTCTCACTGAGTTCAGTGAGCTTCCTTAGAACCATTGTTTTGAACTCAATATGTGATAGTTTACTTGCCTCTATTTCATTCAGTAGTCTTTCTGGGGATTCCTCCTTTCTTTTTCAGTTGGGGGGTGTTTCTTTGTCTTCCCATTATCTGTCTGCCTGAGTAAAACCACAAAGCCCAGGAAATAAACCCAGGACCTCAGAAATAACTGCCCCCCTGCAAACCCACTATCAACAGCAAATGAACCAGTATTAATAAGGATGTAAAGAGATTAAGACTATTATAAGAAAGGAGAGAAATAGCCTATAGTATAAAATCTAGTAACTTAATATGCACCAACTTGATGGGAAAAAAATGAATGTTAATAAGCTATGTAGTAAAGAAAATATCACAAATCATGGAGAAGACCACAGTGGATTTCATCTCAGTAGCCTCTAGTATTTACTGTTGTTTTTCTTTCTGGATCCACCCCTAGTGAAGTCAGGTGTTGACCCCATATACCCTTAGGATCCCTTGAGACTTCCAGGGATCCATCCATGGCTGTCGCATTCCATTGTTAATGTAGTCACTCTGCACTCAGCAGTCAGGTTTAAGTACCATAGGACGGGGCAGAATCCCTTCTGGGGTCAGGGCTAATGTTTCCCCTCAGGCTGCTGCTGCTCACAGGGATGTGATCTGTGTTAGCTCCATGGTTGCTGTCTTATAGAGGTTGATTCAGTATCAGGACCTCAGAGGCTACTCTCTCAGTTCTCTCCCCAAAGTCTCCATCCCCAGCTTCTCCACTGCTGGTATTATACCCTAAGAATCCTGAAACACCAATTCAAAAGAACCCATGCACCCCAATGTTCATAACAACACAATTTACAATAGCCAAAAATTGGAAACAACCTAAATGCCCAACAGTAAATGAGTGGATCAAAAAACTGTGGTACATTTATACAATGGAATACTATGTAGCAGAAAGCAAGAAGGAGCCACTACCCTTCCCAATAGCCTGGATGGAACTGGAGAGCATTATGCTAAGTGAAATAAGCCAGGCTGTGAAAGACAGATACTACATGATCTCACCTATAAGTGGAAACTAATCAATAAAATAAATAAGCAAGCCAAATATAAGCAGCAGTTTTGAAATAAAAAACAAACTGACAGTAACCAGAGGGGAGTAAGAAGGAAGATGACAGGGGAAAGGGAGAGGAAGTGTCATGCAGGAACATGCATAAAGGACCCAACTACAAAGCCAAATGGGGGAAGGACTGAGGGTGGAAGGTGGGGGTGGGTGGGGCTGGGGGAAGTGGTGGTGGGAAAATGTTGACAAAAATAAAAATAAAAACAAAAAAGTGGTTAAGGGGAGGCTGGAAATAGTGTGGGAAATTAAGAAACCAAAGAACTGATGTGCGAAGCCCATGGATATGGACTAACAGGTGTAGGGATGATGAAATGGGGTGCAAGGTGGAGGGGATATGGGGGCGTGAGATGGGACAACTGTAATAGCATATTCAATAAAATATACAAAAAATAAAATAAAATAAAAGTAGTTTTAAATTGTGGGTTCTCAAATTTACATTTCAGCATTTCTAAGTATTTTACTGGTTTGGGGTTCAGTATAGATATTTTGGTATATAATCTTGCCTTTTACATTATATTTTAAAATATATGTTTCAGGAACAGTTATAACTATATATATCTTCAAAACATAAGTTAAAATATAAGCAACTCTTCTATGCTTCATTATTTTAAAAAGCCTTTATATCAGTTAGGTTCAACCATAGAAGCAGAACTAATAGGAGATATAAATTTACTATTGATAACTATGTACCTATCAGCTCTCTATGTATTATCTATCTATCTATCTATCTATCTATCTATCTATCATCTATCTATCTATCTATCATCATCTATCATCTGTCTATCTATCTAAATTCTTCTAGAAGGGACCTGCTAAAGACACACAGAAATGTCTATAGTCCAGACATTTCTCTTTAGGCTGCTATGTCAGACCATGGTTGTTATGTTAATAACTTCTCTCTGAGTGGTAGTTAAGTAATTGGCTCTGAGTTTTTTGTTTTTGTTTTGTTTTTGATATTTTGTTCATTTGCTTTTTTCTATTAGGGAATAGAAGAGGCACAAATTTAGATTTCAAAGTGTGATCTAAATGGTCAAAAGATGTACCACACGGCCCAAAACTTGTTCTTCTTACTATGCATTTCCTCCCTATGCCTGTGGTTTGTTTACTGGAGACAAATATGAGAAGTCTTAAATACTAAGGCTATTATGTCATTGGCTTGTTTTCACTAAGATTCAGTCAGAAGAATGATGAGTGTCCCTATGTGTATCTGTGTAAGTATATGTGGGTTTTAGCACCTGAATCACAGTATCTTAGTAAGAGCATAAATTTGTCTGTGATTTCTGGTATATTCTAAACAACAACAAAAACCCTAATGCTTAAACTAAATATAGTTTATTTTTTATTTTTTTTCTTGTCCTAATGACACTGTGTCAGAGAACTCAGTATAATTCTTATAACAATCCTGTAAGGTAGGGGCTATTATCATTCCCATTTTGCATATCATGAAATAGAAGCATAGAGAAATCAGGTTATGTTTCCCCAAAACAAACAGCCAGTAGGTCATGATCCTTGCTGGCTTACTCCATAATGCTTGCCACATGGGCTCATCATCGTCCCCTTCCTACCTCTCCCCCAAGCCCCCGAAAAGCATTTACAACATCTTTTGCAGCTATCATACCATGGGATCAAATTTTGGCCAATGGAACGTGAGCAAAAGTGATATGAGCACATTGATACAATTTCAGTTAAGTATGATGAATGAGCCCAGAGATCTGTACAACGTCATACCTATATTCAACAATAATGTATTATATACTTAAACATTTCTTGAGAGGATAGATCTCTTGTTAAATGTTCTTACCACAATAAAATAAAATTTCAAAACGTGGTATGTGTAATTTCTGGGTCTTACCTTGTCTTGGTTTTCTTTTCCTTTCTGCTTGTGGGACTGATGGTGGGGTAAGAATATTTATTATGGATAATTTGATGGGTACCACATGTTGAAGACAGACAAGCTATAAGACATAAATAACCTAGCACCCTGATGTTTGTTGATTGCTTACCCAAAGTGAAAAAAACAAATATTTATTAAGTCTGATGTGATCTTTTACAGAAGCTGAGCCTAGGCCCTGAATAATGATGAGGTCACTATAATGGCTCAGTAGGAACAACACATACACTAATATTCATTTTACCAGTTAATCCTAAGTGACAGGTACTAATGGACTATTAAGTAGATTAACACCTAGCATGGTGTTGTGCTAGGTCCATGCTATTTATTTTGATTTTACAAAATGATTTGTAAAATGCAGAATTACCTGAGTTATGATAATTTTTCTCAAATTCTTTCTTAACATATAATCAAAATAAATTCCATGCTGCCATACCAATTTCAGCTTTTTAAAGAACATGACATTTTTTTTTATATTTACTGTACCACAGTGTATGTGAAGAAATGAAGTTTCCCATACAATCTTGGTAGAAGTGCAAATTGCCTCAGTAAATTTGAAAATTTTGACAGTAACTATTAAAAAATATATACTTTGGATCAGGTAATTGCTATCTGGTTAATATCTACAGAAATAAATATAAGTAAGTATGAATATATATACACACAAATACATATATGGTGTATTTTACAGCATTGCTATACATATAACAGTATGACAATTTGAAATGTATTAATAATATATTATGGATTAGTATATGCTCTTAAAATTAATAAATGTATTAACTATAAAAGTTTTATGATACTATGTATAGTTTGATCTCATTTTTAAAATTATAAATATTAAAAAGACTAATACATGTGTTGTATGCATGTCTGACTTTTGCATACACGTAGGAAAAGCAGAAAATTATACCTCAAATTGTTAACATCGTTCACCTGGGGGATAGAAAATTAAAAGGGAGAAGAGAAAGTTACATTAATTTAATATGAACTGTTATCAAAACACTGGTTTACTCTTGAAATTTTTAAAAGCAACATAGATACAATGAACAGTGTTTCAGTTGGGGGATTAAGAAGTTTAAATGCTCAGAAGCATATAAAGCCAGTGTTAATAAATACTAAAAGTTAATTGACAAAATTTGTTCTATATGCTTTCCTATTTTAGTTTTTCCATTTCTTAAATAGTAGAAAGTTAAAAACTTTAAACCTGCTACTTCATTCTAGGTAATGATTGTCATGAAAAAGCCCACTTTATGGGGCTTATGTGGAAAAAATACTTTTAATATATAAAATTCTCCAGATGGATGCTTTCTGGGATTTAGTTTAAGAAGCATTTAATCCATCTATAAATCCATCTATAAGTCAGTGTGCTTAAAAATATGAGGAACATAAAAACACTCAGTTAATCCTAAGTGACGGATACTAATGGACTATTTAGTAGATTAACATCTAGTGTGGTGTTTTGCTAGGTCCATGCTGTTTATTACGATCCTGGGCTTAAAAGGACCCACAAACCACATTCAGCTTTCTAAGCACATTTCATTCAAATGGACAGAAGCACATGATTATGTATCCAAGCTGACCATTGAACTTGCAAACTTTACTTTATCTGCTCTACTTCTTCAAGCTATGGAAACATAAAATGCTAACCTTGGGGCAAGTATCTGAAACATCACCAACTTTGATGAACAAAGAACTTACCTACTACTTTTTTTTTCTGGTGACAAAGAAAAATTTTCATTTTTATAACACAGTCTCCCTAGCTCTTAATTAATATCATGCACAGGTGGTATAGGGGTAACCACAGTAAATCACAGAAAGGGTTATGAACTCCCAAAGAACTATTATGAAATATAGGCACATCATAAAACAATGCTTTAGAATAATGGAACTGTTAGGTGCCACATTTTCAATCTATATTTTTGAAGCAGGTTCTTCTACTTCTGCAAAAGGAATTTTAGATTGAGCTATGGAGCTTACTTTATTATAAGCAGGAGAAATGTTTCTCAGTTTCCAATTAAATACAATAGATTATTTCAGTGATTGCTTTCCCTATATATTTTTCCTTTTTTCCCAAACAAATTAAGATGAAAAATAAAATGGGCAACTTCAAGCTAATAATAGAGTCCTCAAAATACAAGGAAAGGTTAAAATTTTCTTTCATTTTTTCATTTTTTAATTAAAAATAATTATTGATGTTCAGTTACAGTTGTTCCCGTTTTTCCCTCATTACTCCCCCCTGCCCTACCCACCCCCACCTCCCACATTCAGTCTTCCCCTGCCCCATTGTCTTTGTCCATGGGCCCTTTATACATGTTTCTTGACCCTTCCCCTTCTTTCCCATTATCTCCTTCCCCCTCCCATCTGGTCACTGTCAGTTTGTTCTTTATTTCAATGTCTCTGGTTCTATTTTGCTGTCTTGTTTGTTTTGTTGATTAGGTTAGACATATAGGTGAGATCTGATGGTATTTTGTCTTTCACCACCTGGTTTATTTCACTCAGCATAGTGCTCTCCAGTTCCACCCATGCTGTCTCCAAGGGTAGGAGTTCCTTCTTTCTGTCTGCTGTGGAGTATTCCATTGTGTAAATGTACCATAGGTTTTTGATCCACTTATTTACTGATGGGCACTTAGACAGCTTCCAGGGCGTGGGTATTGTAAATTGCGCTGTTATAAACACTGGGGTGCATAGGTTCTTTTGACTTGGTGTTTCAGGATTCTTAGGGTATAATCCCAGCAGTGGAATTGCAGGGTCAAAACGCAGTTCCATTTTTCATTTTTTGAGGAAATTCCAAACTGTTTCCCACAGTGGTTGCACTGGTCTGCATTCCCATGAACAGTGCACCGGGGTTCCCTTTTCTCCACATCCTCACCAGCTTTTGTTTGTTGAGTTGCTTATGATGGCCATTCTGGCTGGTGTGAACTTGTATCTCATTGTGGTTTTAATTTGCATCTCTCTGATGGCTAGTGATGATGAGCATCCTTTCATGTGTCCCTTGGCCCTGCGTATGTCCTCCTTGGAGAAGTGTCTATTCAGGTCCTTTGCCCTTTTTTAAATTGGATATTTTGTCTACCTGTTGTGGAGTCATGTGAGTTCTTTATATATTTTGGAGATCAAACCCTTGTCCAAGTTATCATTGGCAAATATATTTTCCCATATGGTTAATTCTCTCTTCATTTTGCTGATGTTTTCTTTAGTAAAGCAAATCTCAGTAAAAACTAAGAAGTCTTCCTAATTATATTCTCACAGAGAAAAACATGATCATCAACATATATACCTGAAGCATTTTCATACACTTACCAGGCCATTAGTATCACTTTCATAGAGAATGCTTCTAGATATTTTTACATGAGTATTGACCCTTTTCTTGATAAGTAAGCCTCGAATCATGACCTGTCTCTGTCATTGTCGTAGATCTGATTCAATTACTGAACTGCTCTCCCAGAAAGCAGCGATGTTTTTGCATTAAATGATATTCTAAGACTCACATGTAGGTATAGTAACCTACTAGGTTTTTCCCTTGATCTTTCCCTTAAAGGAATCATGAACAATTCCAAACATGAATTTTAACTTCTAAGATAGCATTTTTTCTTTGATGTTTTCTAGCAGTTTCAGTGCTTTAATGTGTGCCTGCTATTATATGTCAAAGGTGCCTGGAAACTAATATAAATGTCAGAATAGAGGTTGCAAAAGACATATAACCCAGAAATGCTTCGTACATTGCTTATGTTCACTGGATGCTTGAGCGGCAACATACCTCTATTAAGTAACCAAGTGTACATAGAAAGTATTCTACTTGCTCTGATGAAAAACACACTGTAATGCATGAACACACAAAAAGTCACACTTCCTTAGGTAAATATTTTAGAGCCCACTGACATTATAATAAATCTGAGCTGAGTGAAGAATATGAAATGGAGTAGAAATGCTCTTGATTAGAATATTTCAATCTAACCAAAGTAGAATGTAAGGATGTGTATTTAGGTCTCATATTATGATATCATTCTCACCTACTACTAATGTCACAGAATGATAAATGTTTTGACGTTTTCAGGCATCAGATGATCTTACCTGAAACACTGCCTTGGTATATTTTACCATTGTGGTGATTGCCCCTAAGCGCTTCACAGACACGCAAAAGCAAGACAGAGTGGAGACTGACATTACTAAAACAAAATGCATTATGTCACAGGAAAGATATATTTTTGTCCTTCAAGTGATTTTATATATTATGTATAAATATTATTGATACTATACTTGAAATGTATTAAAATAAAGGAGAAAATAATAATTTATAACTCACTTCTAATTCTTTCTATCTTGATATATTATTTATAAATCTACCTATCCTTTTCCCTTTTCTCCCTTCCTTCCTTCCTCCTTCCTTGCTTGCTTCCTTCCTTCTTTCATTCATTGTACTTCAATCTGTACATAAGATGAACAGCTGAAAAGAATAACTAATGCATTGTGAAAATTGTGATCATAGCATTGATCTCGTTAACATTTTAAAATTTAATAGTAAACTGTGCATTACTTTGTTCGGGCTACCATAACAAACTATCACAGGCTGAGTGGCTCAATCAGTAGAATTTATTTTCTTAGAGCTCTGGCAGCTGTAAGTCCAAGATGAAGAGCTGGCAGGTTTGCCTTTCTCCTGAAGGAGAAAGCATCATTATATCTTTAAATAAAAACATGAATACGTAACAGAGAGTCTGCCGGTTACCAGGGACCCAATGATTCTCACAAACTGTTCTAAGCACTAAGCTTTCAATGTAGTGGAGAAGAAAAAACTGGTCACAGATAAACAATATCATGAAAATTTAGTGAGATAAATGCCATTCAAGAAGAGAGAAATGCTCACTTAAACTTGATCACAATAAACATTCTATTCATATCAGAAATAATGTTCTACCATCTATCTTTCATCAAAATGCATTCCCCTAAACTTTAGACTGAAAAACTTACAAAAGACATGTGAATGCAGCATAATGACTGGCTAGTAGCAACATGCTTACTCTGTCAGAGAAGTTGAGTTAGAGTAGAGGTAAGAACACTAAGTCACTAGAACTGTTTGCGATGAATTCTGGCAGCTGTAATATCAACTTGCATGTGTAATAACTTCGTTTCACATAAATACATTTTTGTATTTTAAAATATGCCTAAGCGTATGAGTGTAGATTCTAGATTAAGTCAACATAAATTTAAATCACAGACCCCTTACTTTCCAATTACAATGTATTGCTAGCATAACTGTTGTTAATTGTTTAAACTTTTTTGTCTTATAGTTTTATAAAATTGGAATAAGGATAATACTTAACTCATAAAGGTTTTTTAAAAGTTTAATAAGGCCATTTATATAAACTGATTATAATATACAATATTGATATAAATTGCATGCCAAGTATTTAATTTTAATGACTTTGCTTAAAATTTAAACAAAGAAAATATTTAAAGCTATGTTGGAGGTCAATTTGGTAATATGTTTCAAAAACTGAAACGATAAATGTACCTTGCCCCAGATTTTGACACTTTAAAGACAATATTCTAAAGATATGCTTGCATTTCTTAGCAAAGGATTAGCTACAAGATTAATGAAAATATTCACAAAATAGAAATATCAAACATCAAATAATTGAGCATAGTTAAATAAACATTATGCATTTATATATGTGACCATTAAATTATGTCCCAGATGCACACTGTATTTAACCTTGATTTTCAAGCAGTATATTCATTTACTCCTACATGCACAGGGCAGTTCTGATAGAATATACATCAGGTAATTGATGCAACATATGGTTAATGAGGTAATAGGTGTTTCTCTTTATTTTATTCTTTCAGTTTTCCAATATTTCCACAATGTACATAGTTTTTCTACATAAATGTTTATTTTATTTTAAGAAAGTATAGGTTTTAAGTTGAAAATATATTTAGAAATTCTGTAACCAGAAGGTAAAATATATAAAATCACTTATATGAGCTCCTTCTTATCTGCCCATTTGGAGTACATTAGCAGAAAACATTTTCAGGAGGGCATCATCTGTGCTAGAATGTTCTCAATACTTGGCTGATAGTGTATATCCTTTTAGCGGAATAAGCAGTGTTGTTTTTTTGGACTTTTCCCAAGTCTCCTAATAGAAAAGTTTTATTTTAAACTAATATTTCTCTCTTTCATCCAATAGAACTTCATAAGTAGTATTCTAAGAGATTCCCTAGAGAGGCTTCTGAAGAAACAGGTGACTATAAAATGTTTTTGTCATGGTTTTGCTTTGTTTGCTTTGCAACTTACACCATGCAGAATATAATGCCAGAGGTAGAACAGCCTGACCAAGCAATACTGGGGGTTGAGGCCAAAGCTGGTGCTGAACATAAGATGAGCACAGCAGCACAAGTTTATGGAATCAGAAAGGCATTTAATGTGGGTAAAGTTTTAAGGCCTGTATTTCCACATAATACTGAATTCAGTATCATGAAATACTGAGTAACAAATAAGAAAATCAAATATTTAAAAGGCAAAACATCGTTAAACATCTTCATGGCTGTATATTGTTTAAATTTAAGAAGATATATTTCAAAGTCAGTTGGATTGCAGCTGTTCAAAGATAATATTTTGAGCTATAATTTAAACTACATATTTTTCTCCTAGAAAACACAATTTACATTTTCAATGAATGCTTGTCAGATCAATATTTCCTTTGCCATGTTCTGAATTTAATCGAGTTCTATCCTCGTTTTCTTAGCTATGAGAGGAGGCTTTTTCTATACCTCTGTAATTTAAGGTTCATACTGGCATATAAAGGAGATAATGGTAATAGTCAAAGGCAAATTATTCATTGATATATTTATTGTCTATTGAATAGTGGTTTTAACATTAATTACATATAATTAAACTCCTTCTAGTGTATCACGTGATGTATGATTACATTACTGGATAATTTTAAGTCCACGAACAAGACCTGTCCAGAAAAAGTCCAGCCATTGTTAATATAAAGAGAATGGTTTGCATGGCATAGAGGTAACCTAGCAGCTAAGGAGGGTGGACTCAAATGCCCATGTGCAAACAATGGCAACTTCATTATACTAGTCAGTGGAAGTGATAAGATGCCCTTGAGTGAGCATATGTACTGTGTGGCCATTGCATTCAAAATGAGCAAGAAGAGCAAAAAAAATGCATCAAATTTTGTGTTAAACATGAACATTTTTCTGTGGAAACTATTCAGATGAATCAGAAGACCAAAGCTATAGACAACTAGTGATTAACAGCTATATCATGACAATACACCCACTCACGCATCATGTCTCATGCAAGGGTTTTTGGTGAAACATCAAATCGACCAGGTGACTCACACTGCTACAGCCCAGATTTGGTGCTCAGTGACTTCTGGCTTTATTCAAAAACTAAAATCACCTTTGAAAGGGAAGAGCCCCAGTTTGTATAGCTCAGTGGATTGAGCATTGGCCTGCTAACCAAAAGTTCACCAGTTCGATTCCCCAGTCAGGGCACGTGCTTGGGTTGTGGGCCAGGTCCCTACTAGGGCACACACGAGAGGCAACCACACATAGACATTTCTCTCCCTCTCTTTCTCCCTCCCTTCCTCCCTCCCTTCCCCTCTGTCTAAAAAACTAAAATAAAATATAAAATAAAAGTAAATAAAAGTAAAAATAAAATAAAATAAATTAAAAAGAAAGGAAAGAGATTTCAGACCATCAGTGAGATTCAGGAAGATATGACAGGGCAGCTGATGATGACTGGGAGAACTGTGTGAAGTCCCAAGGTGCCTGCTTGGAAGGGGACTGAGGTATCATTGCTTATGTACAATGTTTCTTGTATCTTGTATCTTTTTCAAAATATATCTCTTTTTTCATATTATATGACTGAGTGACTAGATACTTTCTGGACAGACGTCACACATTAAAATTTACATACGAGTAGGCTGTGTGGGCATGTGACATATATAACTACAACGGCTTCACACTCTGAAGAATTCTGCAGTTAGTTTAATGCCCTACTGTTGTCGTCTTGAAATTTGTAATTATCTTTTAGTGAAAGGACCCCGGTTTTCATTTTGTCTGACCTGAAAATTATATAGTCAGTTCTGTGTACAAACAAACAAACAAAACAAAGTAAAAACATAGCTATAACTTGTTTTATTTTAATAACTATGCTATTCTAATTCACCAACCCACTCAAGGCTGCTCTTTGGCATCCTTAATATTTCCCAGACTATGTTTTCCAATTATCTACTCATGCGTAACTAACAATTTTAAATTTTAGTGGCTTAACAAAGGCCATTTCATTATATATCATATGTGATGAGAAACTGGGCCAGGACTTTTGCTGCTATGACTGGTTCCACTGGTGTTATTCAGCTGGCAGCTGGAGCGGCAACATGATGTGATTTACATGCCTGGAACATGTATGAATACAGTGAGAATTTGGGCTCAACTGGGCCCACTCCCTTCTATTTTTGTCTGAGGTCTCTATATAGTCCCTTTAGTAAGATAGTCAGATGTTTACAATCTTCCTAGACAGAATGCAGTGGAAAAAAAAGAGGAAGTGGAAGTTGCTAGTTTGATAATGCCTGACTAGATGCAAGTGTTACAGAAGTTCCACAGGGTTCTATTACTCAAAGAGCTACAGAGCCCACTCATATTCAGGAGGACAGGTGATCAGCACCACTTTCTGCAGGAGGAAAGTGAAAGCATCTGAACACTTCTGTAATCTGCCAGGTTAGATGAGGGTAATACAGAAAAAGAGAATTTATTTTCAGACATAAATTTCTTTGTACACATCAATTTTAAGTTATTTAATGCATTTTCTAGAAAGTTATCATTATGAACAGGCACAGACATAGATATAATAAATTTAAATGATATATAGATAATATAGGTATTTGTGTATATCTATAAAGATAAACATAAAATATGTAGCTTTAATGTCTCATATTTCCTCATTTGACTGTAAAGTTCATTGGAGCCATGTTGGTTTTATTATTCTATGTTTCATATTTGCATTCTTAATTCCAATTTAAGTGTCTTTCACCTAGGTTGGACTCTGTAGTCTGTCCTAGTATCATGTGAGTTTCTAAATAACAAAAAAAAAGAAATAATTTACATATTTTACGTAAATTTGGACATGATGTCAATATAACATGAAAGTCACATTGGTTTATGAATTATTAATATTCACACCACTAGGTAATGGAAATGAACCCCCATTACATGAATATACTGAGTGCTATGAAGAATTTCAGCATGGTGTATAAAAGCTGTACACCCTATGCTCCCCATTCTGTCTCAGGTTAGTCACTGCCTTAGAAGAGTTTACTAGGTGGTTCTTTTCAGTGTATGCCCTTGTATCTATCTCAATGTTTGTAAGCATGTCTTACATTCCCTTTTATCAAGCTTCCTTTATATTTTTTTAAAAAACTACACTTCTCTTTTGTGGCATTTTTTAAATTTACTTAGAATTTGATAGACACATTTTTTAAAACCTGCAAGTTACTTTGTAGAGATTGTTAATGCTTTAATTAGTCACAGGGTTTTAACAGGTGTGTTCCAGCACCAGTCTTCTATCATTTTTAGTACAAAAGTCTGCAGAATGAGACTTTCCAATATGCATATAACGTGTTATAGGGGAAAAATCCATTTACATTTGTTGTGTTAAATTTACTTTGCTTATATTAATGGCATAACATCAGTAAGGTCAATGACTACATCTGTTATCTGCATTGTATTTTAAATTGCGGTGAATGTGATAAATATTTAAATAATTGTTAATTGACTTTAAAGAAACAAGAAAGGATTTTTATAAATCAAGCTTGGCTGAAAGCAATGTACTTTAACTTGATTTTTAAATATTTTACTATTGAGTATTTGATTTTTTTTAATGATTATTTTATACAAAGAAACCCAGTTATATGTTCTTTACAAACAACAGTTAAGAATGAAATCAGGTCACCTTTGGGAAAGAATTAACAGATTGTGTCAGACTGCCAAATGCTTTTGCTGATGCAGGCTGATAGTTTAAGGCAATAAAAGGTATAAATTTAAATCACCTGACAAAATTTATGATTTTTTAAAAGCATGCTTATAGGTGTATTTCCCATCACAATGTTCTTTTACATAAAACAACTAATAAATTCACAACCAGAAAGTAAAAATAGAAATTAAAATAAATAAAACAAGACATTCACAAGCTTTTAGGATTTCATGTGTTTTTTTAATTTTAAAATTTATTTTTATTTTTAATTTTTGGTATATTTTATTGATTATGCTATTACAGTTGTCCCATTTTTTTCCTCCCCTTTATCCCCCCCTGCCTGCACCCCATCCCATCATCCCGCCCCCTTAGTTCATGCTATGTGTTGTACATATCAGTTCTTTGGCTTCTCGATTTCCTATACTATTCTTAACTTCCTCCTGTCTATTTGTTTGGATTTGTTTTGTTTTGTTTTGTTTTGTTGGCATTTTCCCACCACCACTTTCCCCAGCTCCACCCACCCCACCTCCCACCTTCAATCCTTCCCCCCTTTGGCTTTGTCATGGGTCCTTTATGCATGGTCCTCGATGACCCTTCCCTTTCTTTTCCCTCATTACCCCCCTTCCTCCTCCCCTCTGGTTATAGTCAGTTTGTTTTTTATTTCAGTGTTTCTGGTTGTATTTCACTTGCTTGTTTGTTTTGTTGATTAGGTTCTACTTATAGGTGAGATCATGTGGTATCTGTCTTTCACCACCTGGCTTATTTCGCTTAGCATAATGATCTCCAGTTCCACCCATGCTGTCATGAAGAGTAGTAGCTCTTTCTTTCTTTCTGCTGAGGTAGTCATAAGTTTAATCTATGGGAAGTCAAAAGGGTAAATAAAATGTAATGTGATCTCTTCTGTGACTTCCAATAATAGAAAAGGTACCTCAAATTCATCTTGCTGTCTGCACTATGTTAACGATTTTTAAGGGTTTATGGGGAACAGGTATATGGAAATGCTGGTGGGGTAAGTTTTGATTGGAGGATGTTGGAACTTGGGCGTTTATGGTAAAGGGGAGTCAATGCTGGACCTTGTGGACAATGGACCCTTGGCTTCTGAAAGTGCTCCCTATGTTTGAGTTCCTTTTATGTCCCAGTTTTGTGTGTCTGTGTGTGTGTGGAGGGGCCGAGACTTTTGTTTCACGTGCAGCTGAAAGTCAAAGTTCTCTCTGCTGAGCAAGCTTTCCCTGCATGACTGTCAGGTCTGGTCTGCTGTCTCTGAAAAGCAATTCAGTATCTTGTTAAACAGGATAGGATCATTTTGAGTTGATTCTGTGGTTAGGAAAGAACACTGTTTCCTAGTGGCACATTCAAATAATTAAAACTGTTCTCTTGTATGTAAGTGATATATTATTACTTTATACTATATAAAATTTCAAAAATATAGGTGTTAGGTTATTGAGCATAGATTTATATTTGACTTATAGGAATATGTTTTATCATGGAAACTGCTGGTTTTACATATCTAATGGGACTTTACATATCTGTGATATTGTGATTTATAAGAAATACATCCCTCATATGTAGTTGGTTTTTGTCCACAGTTCTTGGCTCATAGGTGCTGAAAGCCTCAGGATTTCCTTTGATGAAAGCAATAAAAAGTGCTCATAGTTAAGTTAATGAGGTGATTTTTAGATAGCCCTTAGGTAACCTAAGGGTGGGAGAGAGGTTGCCAGTGGAGAGACACAATTAGAGAACTGGAACTTCAATTTCTAACCCCTATCCCCTACAAACATGCACCTCCAGGAAGGGGAGAGTGATTGAGTTCAATTGACAATGGCCAATGATTTAATCGATTATGCTTACGTAATGAAGTCTCCGTGAAAACCTCTATTAAAAGCTTAAAAAGAAAAAAAAAAGAAAGAAAACTCAGAGAGCTACAGGTTGGTGAATGCAGCGATATTTGGAGAGAGTGGCAACCTCAGAGCATGGTGGTTCCCCATGCCTTGCCCTTTGCATCTCTTCTATAAAACACTTCCGAATTTTGTAAGTCACTTTAACAAATTAACTAAATCAGAGGAGGGGACTGCGGAAATCTCTGATTTATAGACAATCAATCAGAAGCAAGAGTAACAACTTGAACTTGTAACTGGCATTAGAAGTCCAAGAAAGAAGGGGTTGTTGGAACCCCCATTCTCTAGCAGGTTGATCAGAAGTACAGGTGATAACCCTGGTTTGTGACTGTCATTGGAGGTGGCAGTGTTCATGTGACAGTGTTAAGGGCAGTCTTGTAGGACTAAGCCCTTAACCTGTGAAATCTGATGTTATCTCTGAGCAGACAGGGTCAGAACTGAGTTGAACTATAGGTTGCCTATCTGGTGTCTGAACATTGCTGTTGGTGTGGCAGAAACCCTGACCATGTTAAAGTTAACCTCAGAGATAAATCAATATTTATAGTCACAACTTCTGTAATAATTTAGGGAAAGTAAGTATAATTAGTAAAAGAGAAGAGGACAGAATATTAGTTGTGATTTCCCAAAAACTGTGACTCTTGAGTACTTTTCCATAAAATACTTTGGTTTAAAAGAATACTTGTTTTTAACAAGCTTAGAACTACAGTTAACAAGAACAGTATTGCTAATAATAAAATAAAATTTCAAAATGTTATTTTTATAAACATAAACATAAGCTGTGACATATTGTACTTTGAATTTTCTGAAGACCAACATGTTATTTTTTTAGTAAAATTTTATTCTTATATCCAAATAACAAAAATCAGATTAATTTACTTTGTATTCATCAAATGGTCTCTTGTAAAGTGAACTTTGAGAAGTAGTTTCATGATACTTCACAGTATAATTTTTAAATTGCAAGTGAGCAGAGATAAACAAAGCAAGGTCACTTTCCTTTTAATTACATATATATGTTCTGCAATACAAACATAATAACCAAATAATGAAAATACTGAGACTCTTAAAAATCATTAGAAGTTTAGTAAACCACAGGGATTGGAAGTTCAAAAGCAAATAAACCTTAGGATTTCTCATAAAGATTTTTTGTTACTTAGATGTTATTAAATATTAAAAATTTAGGAATATTAAAAATGGTTAAACATGTCAATTATCTGGTAATCGCCTAGGAGATAACCTCAGTTATACAGAACAAAGATACATATAAGAACTTATACTTACTCTAGTCCCAATAATTTCCCACATTTTTATCTGGCACTTGCCAGCGAATGGCAAATTAGAAGCAAGAGATTAAAAATATTTAAAGGTACATTTATATCAATAAAAATGCTCTCTGAAAGCAAAGCAGAAGACTGAAATAGGATAACAAGCTAATCCCTGAACTCAGAAAACACCATTTGGAGTAATATATAGAGAGGAAAATAGAGATTCTGGAGTAGAAATTTATCCAGATTTTGCTCTGAATCCTCAAGGAATTGGAACATTGTAAGGATGGAAGATAAAGGCAAGATCCCAATCTGTTGGTAGTACTAGATGTAATAATTTTGCATTATACATAAAGAAAGTCAAATTATCTGCATGCAGTCATTTTTTTCAAATACTTAAAAGTTTCTTTTATTAAAATTTCTATTGTGTTTTCCCATTACCAAGTAGTCCCCTTATAGTTATGAATATAGGTCATTCAGATATTATTCCCCTTTGGTACTTCCTATTCTTTGTGCTTATTGTAACATGCTTGGAATGAGACTTTGCTGGGATTGCTCTTGCTTGAGATACATTTCTCAAGAATCAAGAATTAATATTAGTGTGTTTGTCAAGTAAGGAAGATAGACAGCTTTCTACTGAAGAGGAAAAAGAGGTAGTCATCTAGGTGAACATAACATCTATGCCATCTCATTGAGAGGCCAAGAGTTCTACTTGAAGTTATTTTTTAATGCCATATTTGACACTTATTTTTTTCAATGACATATCTTCTCATATCTTAGAAAAAGTGACAAAGGTCATATAAGATAATGAGTAAGATTCCAGCTCTAGCTGTCTCTGTTAAAGATTTATCTCTCTTGATACCATCTTGGGTTAAAACTTGGGGTATTTACTGATTTTTATAATACCCTAAGTAATATAGAAGTCTTTTCATTATTTTTAGTTTATATATTTGGGGTTTAATATACAGCGCTATTGATAACAGTTAAAAGCACAGTGAAACCAGAAGGTTTGGGCTGTTATCCCGCCTCTGTCATTTATTGGCTGAACGACCATGGTCAAGAAACTTCACATTAGCATGTGTTGGTTTCCTCATAACATGAGTATAATTATAGTATAGCATTCACAGGCTTATGCTGAGGATAAAGTTAATTAACATATATAAAACATTTAGATGGGACCTTTATCATATTGTGTTAAGTCAGTGTTATCTGTTACTATAAACTGTTCTATTTACCTTTCCAAAAATATTCACTTATTTGTCAAGTTTATAAAATGTCACTTTACACATTTAAGCTACTAATTTACATGACCAACTCTTTTATTAATACACTTGTTTTTCCACTAAACTAAAGTGATAACTTGTAAAAGGAAAGGCGAACTCTCCCATCTGCTCTATTAATGATATCCAATAGAAGATTTTTTAATTTTGAGTATTTTATTTAAAAGATACACAAAGGTGAAAATAATGTTAAAACAAAACAAGAAAGGTATTAAAGCTTTTGTTTGCCAGTCCATTGTTAAATGCTTTGCAATTATTTTATCCTTATGACAAACTTAGTTATTAAGAGGAATTAACGAGCACACTGTGCCTCGTTTTAGTTTTTAGGAGGCTCAGGCTAGACGCGGAAGCCTCGGGGTACTCGTAGCTCTTCAGTTGAGACCCTGAGGGTGTTTACTATGTCCCTCCTTCTTTGACAGTCGGAAACCCCTCAAGACAGAGGTGCCATTGAAGACTTCACTCTAGTTTACATTCATTTTCTGCTCACTTCTTTGTTTTGTTACCTGCACAGTTTAAGGATTTAACACTGAATGGGACTCACTTCCCGGTGGTTCCCTTCCCCCTGGGATTTGGCCATGCAGCCTCTGACTAACCTGACCACCTCAAGATGTTTTCTTCTCTTTTTGTTAAGCTCCATGTTTCCAAATGTTCCACAGGTTTCTCTATTAGATGAAACTTTCTGCCTAGTTTTTTGGTCACTCTGTCTGTATTTTTACTGGTAGAAGTGGGATCTTTGTGGTGCCTTGAAGAATTTCCTAAGAGCTGCATGAGAGGATACAGGTCCATGGTAAACTTTATCGATGACATAAAATTAAGGGGATTCCCATCCTGACTCCCCAGTGCCCCATCTCCATCTGTCTCACCATGGAAAAGGCCCAATCTTGTCCTCATCAAAGCCAAAGCAGAAGCCAGTGTTCAGAGTTTCTGTTCGGTAGTACACTCTACTCTAACATAGGGCTAGTTTAGTATTTATTTCCAGCTTCAATCCATTACTGTGCAGCGGTATTCAGGCTCCCTCCTGGAGCCTGTGTGTGCAGTCTTCAAAGCTATGGGCCATGCGGGAAGAGGACATGTGAGCACATGGGATGAGTCCATTACTGGGTGCGGGGTGAGGGAGAGAGAGGGCACTTTTCCCCCCTTGATTTATATGAGTTTGCTCTTGGAAAAGACCAAAAGCTTTTTCAAGTTAGCCGATGAACTTCCCAAGTTTTTGATAGGTCCACTTCCTAGTTAGACTGACAGCCCTCTTCGGTTCAGTACCTTCCCCCGCACCAAGCCCCTCAACAATCACATGCTAGAGCGTGGACGGGAGGGATATTAATCCACCTGACAAAGCAATGCTATGATCCCCCGCATTGTGAATCTGTAGCTTCCTGTTGAAGCAAACACGCTCGTGTTCCCCAACTTATTAAGCTCAATGTCTAGTTCCCTTAGCTCTCCTTTTATTATTAATAATTAGCAAAATACCAATGGTAACATTAAAATTCATCAAATATTTTGAGAGCCCAGTTCTATATAAATAATGTAGTGTAAGCTTTATAACTACAATGTAAGTTAAAAATATTACTTTTATTTTACAACTGTGAACCTTGAGGCCCAAAGAGGTCACAAAAACTGCTGAAAATGACACAGGTGGAATTGGTGGCAGCTATCTCCCTAATTTACTCCACACTTACGTCACTGCACAGCAATGCTTCTCAGATGTAAGTTAAAATAAATGGAGAAAAATGTGATGACAAAATTATAAATAGGAACTAAATTGATGAAGGTGCTAATTAGTTTTTACTTCTTCAAATATTAATATATTTTGTTCTTTAATTTAATGAGGTTTTTTTTGAATTTTAAATATTTAACCTATTATAAAAATTGTGGATATAAAGTCTAGCAGTAAATAATTTTTGCAGAACACATTTCCTAATGAGGACATAAATAGAGATTGATAGAATAACATAATTAGAAAAGGACATAACCTACAGCTCCCATGGAAATTTTTAATATTGCCTACCAAATTGGTGATCATTGCACCTTTGTACCATCTCCTAACATTCCATTTTGAAACAAATTTATTTGAGACAGTAAATAAACCTCCTCTCCCCACCCCCCACCCTTGGTTAGAGAGAACAGATTTTAATAAAGAAACATATGGGGACATGCACACACACTTGAGAGTTATAAAAGCAAGCAAAGTATATTAAAAGGTTAAGATAAGCTCCAGAATAATAGGGTGATACTTTTAACCAGAATAAATAAGAGAGAATCAGCGGAAGAGGTGATAATGCTATGCTGTCATGGTTAAGACTATAACACAGAGAGCAAACAGATTGTTCTGTGTCGCAATTTCAAAGAGAACTAAACAATAAAGCAGGTTTTGATGAAACAGTGTAAAAAAAGTAGTTGGTTATGCTTTGAATCAATAGATTCTCAAATTTTTCTACAAAATATGTTAAAGTGCTGACCAGAATACAAATATAAGCATATTAAAAAATTAAAGAATTCTAATAACATCAGGTATTGACATTGTTTTAGACAAAATAATACTGTTAACTTGAATTTTAAAGTATGTGAGGATGGGAACTTAAACTTAATAAAGGTTTGTTTAACCAATAGTAATATAACCAATATTTTTTAATGTATTTTTTATGTTTTTAAAAAACAGGTAACCAAACAAAACAAAAACTCGGATACTTAAAGACAAGGAAATTTTAAAATCTTCATGTTACTCGATTTTGCTCTTTGCCATGGCTAGTGATCCTTCTCAAAAACCTCTTTCCCCACTCTCCTAAGCACCACTCACTCTTGGTATTTCTCCCACTCCTCAGACTACTTATTTTATTCTGACTCTCCTTTTTGCCTCTCTTCTTTCTACCTGGTTTTAAAATGTTTGTGCTTGTTAGAATTCTATTCTATACCCTTTTCTTCACTGGACTGACAATGTCCCTATGGTAAATATTACCCACTCTCAGATGTTTAAATATTTATTTTATGTACCTTTTTTCCTCATGTAATGATTTAGAGAACCAGGATCTGGAATCAGCAAGTTTTGAGTACAGTTATTTAGTTACTAAGTATGTGAGTTGACTTAACCTCCTAAAGGCAAAAAACAAACAAACAAAAAACAAACAAACAAAAACCCCAGAGTTGTTACTGTAAAAGCAAGACTCACTTCTCTTTCCTTAAAGGCACACTAATATTCTGCATTTGATCAGATTCTAAAACAATACCATGACTGCGTGTGAGCTGGACCACTAAGCTCACAGATGGCTGTCCTTAAGTCATACCTCTTTCCAAGGGAAGGCAAAGGCCAACTCATCTTACTGTTTTGTTCACCTCATTGTTACACCTGGTGATCCTGCCTCACATTTTCACATCTTTTGGTTTTCACTTGGTCTATCAACCATGTTATAACCTATGACAGAGTCTCTAACTTAACTCTGCATTACCAGTATAATCCCAGATTTATAAAAAAAGTATCTTGCATAAAATTGGCATCGTTTTTTTCCAGATGCATCTTAACAGAGAATATACAAAATAGGTGTAAGTGGACTAAGGTAGAATATAGACAGTCTAATGTGTCTGAATCAAGTGCAAAATTATAGTGGTAGACCTTAAAGATGAATAATAATTATACTTGTTTTACAGGTTTATGTTAGCAATTAAATATATATCTTGCATAAAACACAGTGTATGCTGGGCTATTCTAATTTACCACTGAGGCTGTTTGCTCATTTATGAATGCATTCATCTTTTCATGTTTTATTCATGAAATTATGAAAAAATAAAGAACATCTATTTTGCAACAAATGTCTAGGGCACTCAGATACGCAGAACTCTAAAGAATATAGGGCTCTAACCAAGGAAATTGATGGAGAGGATCATCAGTGTCATTGCTGACAGAACCAAATAACATGACTTCAGGTTATGTGAAGAGAGATGGATAAAATACAGGAACAAGTGTTTTCAAGAGGGAAGATGTTGATATAAATTGTTAACAAAAAAGGTAGACAAATATTTTGAATTTTTTTTTAAAGTTTAGCAGAAAATGGGATGCTAGTTGAAGGGCAATATAGAATGAAAGGAAATTTGTTTGGGATTTGTTTTGTCTTTTAAGATGGTAGTTGGATAAAAGGAAAGTGGGTAAAGGGGACATAGCTTATTCTAATCTCCCCAACCAACCCACAAGAGTTGATTTAGACTCAAAAACATATTCACACTCAAATTCAGACTTTTATTTTGGTACAGGGGACAAATGTAGATGTTTGTACCAATTGCTATTTCCTCAACTCCATCATTTATATTTTCATTTTTTATATTGTCAAGTCCATAAATTCTTATTGTCTAGGTATTAATTCCTATTTTTATCGTTATATTTCTGTGCAGCTGTTCCTTGCTGTTAATGATGTCAGTTTTACTGTTTGAACTATGGTCTGACTTCTGTGTCCTCATCCTTAATTGTTTCTTCAAATGGAAGATGTTAACAAGCTCAACTCATTCTCAAAAGTCATCATAATAAACTCTCCTACTCCAGAATTATTGTTGTTGAATTTTATACCAGTTTTTGTAATTAGGAGTATGCTTTTTGTTCTCACTGGCTTAGCTTCTGTAGAATATTACATCAAAAGCAGTCTTGTTTCCTACAGGCTTGGTTACTTTGAAGTTTCCTAGGAAGTGAAACCTTATTTTTCTTTGCCTCAATTGTTTATATTGCATAAGTAAATAAATTCTATACAGTAGTGGTTAATGCAGTCTTGTGATCGTGTCAGTAGTTGTTTTATATTTTTCTTGTTATAGCACTTATACTTCTTAAACAATTTTTCATTCATTCCTTATACAAAATTGAGAAACTTCTCTCTCACACAAACTCCACATACAATTGATCCTATTAATACTATCTTTTATATCTCTTGAAAATATCCAATTTTCTGTACAGTTGTTTTCAATGTACAATTAATTTTGACCTCATCTGTAACAATATATATTGAGGTTTATCTGTTATTCAACTTATTCTCCAATTTGAAAATAACTATTTTTAGTGTAGCTATTTTCATGTCCTATTTCCTCAAACCTTTCATATTTTTTTCACTAGAAATTCAAATGATTTAAAAAGTCTTTAAAATTCTGCCTACTTTTCCAGGTCCATCTTTAACATCCCTACCACCTCTTCACTTCTATTTTATAAATTCTGGGACCCTTTTAGGGCTCTAAAATGACAATGAATAGCAGTTCTTCCTAGCTCATGGGTCCTTCTTTCCTATCCAGAGAAACTCTTCATTCTCATACAGTCTCCTTTCATTCATACCTCAAGTAAAATCTTAAACACCTTTTAATTTTTAGGGAGAATTTAGATTCAAAACCACTTATTAATATTCTCATAACATTCTATAATATTCATTATTTTAGCTGTTTATTTTTTTTGTCTTTTTTAGACCCAAAATTTGAGTTACATTGAAGAAGAAATTCTTCTACCTGCCCTCTACTCTAATTGTATAATCTAATTCTGCTTTTGATACACTTAAGCTAATATGTAATTATTGACTGAATGAACATACGAGTATTAAAAAGTAATACATCTTTAAATTATTTTCATAGGGCGAAATATTTCATATTTTGTCCTCTCATTAGGTGAGTCTTGGAAGAAATGGTGGTTATCAAGGAAAAAACACAGGATGAAATAACTTTTACATTGTTTTCTAAAACATTATGAATAAAAATGGTATTCTGATATCATGGACCTAAAGCTAAATTCTTTATCAAATGTAAGACAATGTGAGATTGTGAATTCACAGTTTTTCAAAATCCACTGGGAAAAATTATTCAATGATATAGAAAAATGAAAAGTATTTAAATTAATAGGAAACATATATTGAATGCCTCAATAATGTTGTGTTAAAAAATTCCTGTAAATTGCCTGTCATATTTCACAACACAATACTAAAAAAGGGTTACTGTATACTATTTGTAGATGATCAAAATGATGCTTTAGCAAACGTAACTAATAATTACTAAGTCAAAAATCTGTTCCTGGATCTGTCTGACTTCAAAGCCCATAACTGAAATACAGAAATAATTTTTTTTCTCCGGATAAGTTTCCAGGAGTGTGGATTCTTGATATTCAACTGCAATGAAATTTGAGGTAGTTTTATCATTTTGTATTAATTAGGAAAACTGACAGAGTAACTTTTTTCCATTATCTGAGTAGAATTTACTAATCTCATTTCTAATCATTGCTGCAATTCGGGTTTTTTTTTCATGTATATTTAGGGTAAGAAATGCAGCGTTATGGAAATAAAGAACAAATTGACAGTAACCAGAGGAGAGCAGGGAGGGGTCAGTAGGGGAAATAAGGGAAGGATCATCAAGGAACGTGTATAACGGACCCACGGACCCATGGACAAAGCCTAAGCGGGATGGATTGAGGGGATGAGGTGGGGGTAGGTGGGGAGGAGAAAGTGGTGGTTGGAAAATAGAGGCAACTGTACTTGAACAACAGTTAAAAAAATTTTTTTAAAGAAAAAAGAAAAGAGAAAGGAAGGACCTGACTTAATGGGATCCTATTGAAACCCACCTTAGGGAACTAAGAGAATCTAGTAAGTCTCGGCAAAGGAACAGGTGCATATACAGAAATGTAAATCTGGGTCCCTCAGTGTTTTGGCTGTGTATTCATTTAGAACACTAAAATTGTGTTTATTCTTTCAGGAAAAAAAAAAGAAAGAAAGAAATACAGAGTTATTGTAAAGTTTGGGCATAGGTGAGAAGAATAAAACAGGAAGTAGTGCAGAGGGATCGCCACCAAATGAAGCTAAGGGCTGTCTCTGTGGGAGGAGGCCAATGGGTGACTGTCTTCCCTGATAGGAAGCAGTTGCATACACTCCAAATTCCCACAGGATTCTTCAGGCAACCTGTGTAAATATGTAACTCCCCTGATTTGCTCCATTTATGTTTGTCCCTTAATTAATTAGAAATGTGAAACAATGTTTTTCTCTTGGAATAAAACGCATAGTGAGTCCAAATGTTCCCTGGCTTATGAATGCCTGTGTGTGGGTTAGTGAGACCTCTCCTGAGAGCATGCCTCATATTACCTCAGTATTGCTTTAGTGGAAAGCTTACTCCATGCTTAAACATAAAACTCTATTTTTATTTATTTTTTATTTTTAGAAAGAGAGAAAGAGAAACATCAGTGTGTGGTTGCCTTTCATGTGTCCCCTACTGGGGACCTGGTCTGCAAGCCAGGCATGTACGCTGACTGGGAATTTAAACCGGTGAACCTTTGGTTTATAGACCAACATTCAATCCACTGAGCTATACCAGCTGAGGTTTTTTTTTTCTTTTGAGACAAAGTAAACATAATACTTCAATGGATACATGGTATATACTGAGATATTAACTCAATAGAACAAGTTTACTGTGATATTATGCCATACTTACATATTATGTCTTATTTATATCCTTTTCTACCTTTTATGTGCTGAAATGAACATATTTATACATAAAATCCCAGAAGTACTTTGTGTCTGCTTTGACTAAATGTGAGAAACACACCTACTTTGTAATTATGCTCGGAATAGAGATAAGCATTTTTAGGACTGGGTTATTTCTCATGGTTGCTAATAATTCTGATGTGAAAATACAGAAATTATTTTCATTAATTTTCTAGAATAAAGAATTTGAAATGTCAAGATGTGAAGTCTTAGAGTAATATTATTTGTTTAGATTAACATTGGGTAGGAAAACAATGGTTTTAAGTTGCTAAGTATACTGGCCCCAAATTATTTATTTACTTAAACATTTAAACTTACTAAGATATATAGAGTAAGACTGCAGCTGTTATTCACATTACCCTCAGGTATGTAAAATAAATATAGCTTCTCTATGCCCATAACTATACTAACCTTATGAACCAACTTATGGCTACTCAGAACATGGACAAAATAAATACAATTCTTTAAACTTTGCAACAACAAGATCAAATGCCTCCTACTTTAAATAGCTTTTTATTGACAAATTCACCTTTTAAGTAAAAGCTCAGTCACTTAAGATTTAATCGTTTTCTTCTGCCCTTTTTTTTTTTTTGATGGAGAGGTCAAGCATCTGGCAGTGGAGGGAGACAAAGACCATGAATCCCTGTGGTATCATATACTGGGTTCAGCCTTTGTTACAAAATGGCTATTATGATCATCCTTTGAACTGGTGATCTCTGAATTGTGACTCATCTCATGTAGTCTGTGGAGTGTTTTATTAACTCCTATCACTGAATCCCTGTCTTTGAACTTTGTCTTCATCTTGATTTCCTTACATGTGACATATTCATTATGCATTAAGGGTTTTACGGGACCCTGACTCTGATAGCACTTCATTATACCCTCCCTCACCAGGGCCCCAGGGATTTCTGAATCCCATTGTTTCACACAGTTCTTCGAAGAGCTCGAACTGCTGCCTCTTTGTGTTCTACACGTCTATCTCCCTCTAATGCTGTGACACAATTCCCACTCCCTTGGGCTGATTGTTCCCTTCGGCAGTCCCCAGAAAGCTTGGCAAGTCCACAAGATACAAGCGAGGAGCTATGCACTTAAGAGTTCCTTGTTCTAAGTGCATAAATTCTATTATAATATTGTTGAGCTTCCTGTATATCTTTTTTAGAATTCCAAGTGAGGAAACAAGGACAGGCTGATATGATCTCTCTCCTCTAACTCTGTTTATCTTCTTCCTATTAACCATCCCGGTCAGAAAGAGGCTTTTCTTTGTCCTTCTCTTGATTTATATATACTTTCTTGTCTAAATACAATTTATCATTTCAACCACTTTTACTCCCACAGCACATGTACTTCAGTATGATGATGAAGAGAACAGAATCTTTAACTAGTTTGCCTAGGTTTAAGTTCTAACTCCATCAATTATTAGATACATAATTTTGGTCAAGCCATTTATCTGTGCCTCAATTTTCTTATCTACAAAATATGGATAATTATAGTAACTACTTCATAGAGATATTGAATGATGAAATAAATTAATATAAATAAATGACTTAATGCCTTGCCCATAAACACTAAATATACAAGGTCTGTCCAGAAAGTATCCAGCCACAGAATGTGGAAAACTAAAGGCATTTATTAAAGAAGATACAAGATACAACCGGGTCTCTGTTTCTGTATTATAGCCATAGACCCATGATTCATCTCTGGTTACATCCTTCTTGGGGAATCTGGTTCATTGGTAGAGGTTTGAATCCAGTCATTAGCAACTACAGCACGATGTTCCTTCTGCTCTGGTAGGGGAAGCAGCAGAATGAATTTTGCCATGACACATTTCATGCCAAGATCCTGTGTCAGAATCTTGGACATAGCAGTTTTTGGAATCCCCAGATCAGCTTCTAGTTCTCACACTGCCAGTCACAGATCTTTGTTGATTGCAGTTCATTCACGTTTAGCATTCTCAGGTGTTCTGCTTATTGCAGGCCTTCAAGGACATGGGTCACTTTCAACAGATTCTCAATCATCTTCAACGTGTTTGTGTTGCATATTTATTTGTGCGTCGCTCATTGCCCTGTCACTGAAATCCTTCTGAGAAATGTTCGAACTTAACACAAAATTTAATGTGGATTTGTTGCTTTACTCGCTCAGTCATTTCAAATGCAACAGTCAGCGAGTACACATGCTCACTCAACAACATGCACCACTCCCACTGACAAATACAGTGAAGTCGTCATCGTTCACACATGTGCATTCCAGTCCACTCTCCTTGGTTGCCAGGTTACATCAATGTCACGCAGACAGTTCCAGTTATATTAACAATGGCTGGACTTTTTCTAGACAGACCTCATATTTTAACATTTAGTATTAGTGTTAAGTTATAAAAATTGTTGTCAGAAGAACATTTAAATCTTTGCATCTTCTTTGAAGGATTCCACATTGTTATTTGCTTTCTCCCATGCTTTCCAATCTAACTAGAAATTCAACCCTTAGCCACCCTAAACTCATTTACATATATTGTTAAAACTTCTTCAACCCAGGAAATGCATTAGTATATCTTGTTTAGGTTCATAAGACATCTGATCAACTTTGTATAACTTTAGTTCCTTTAAATTTGGAAAGTATATATTTCCTTTAGACCTAGAAGCTATGAAAATCAAGGATATTTTATAAAAGAAGTATACTTTCTCCAAGGTCATACAATGAGTTGATATTTCTTTGTCATTTTGTCATTTGTAGTACCTATGAAGAACAAAAATTTGGGTTGCCTCTGTTCTTTTCAGTGATGAAAGTACCATTTTGCAAATAAAACACAATTCAGTGAATCATCAGTGCCTCCAAAACTGAATAACTCCATTACAATGAATTCATTATGTGAAGAAAAATGACTGACATCATCCAAAACCTCTGAATTTGTATGCATTGAAATTACTGTTCTAGATGTGGTAGGGAAGGAATGAGAGAAATTAATCATTTTTATTAATATGATATTCAAAAGAAGTGAACTTTTTCCTCATTCTTGGGACTAACATATCATATCTGACACATTTATTTTTGTCCTTCACAGTGAGTTACATTTCATCTTTTGGGTTATTGGCAAAAGGAAAAAGTGATTGTCTTGCTGAGGGACATTAATAGTTTCATATATCATTTTTTAGCTGTGACTCAGCATCTCTATTGCATGACTTTAATTTCTGATTGTTCAGTACTATTCATACATTGGTAGCACAATTCAGAGAGGTCCACATTTATTCTCCTTATATCACACATTACCTGAAAAGATCATTTTTCTCATAAATTGGCATTGAAAATTTCCTGAAGTATTTTAAATGTGATTAATGTATTTTATATCATAATTATGCTTATCAAATATAGTAATATAATTTGTGATCTTAATCAAGTCATAATCTCCCTTGATTCATTTTATTTGTGTATAGAGTTATACATAGCACTCACTGTAAATACATACTGATTAGCTTATGGATTTCTTAGAAAAACTTTTTTCTGTGCAACCTAAAGTTAATATAAAAAGTAGGATTGGACTTTTAGCAACTTACATAGAACTTCATTTTCTCTATTTCTATGTCTGCCCCCAATGGATAACATGCTTTCATCGGCGTTGCTATTGTCACCAGTCCTACAGGTCTTAAACTGATTTTAACAACCCAGGTAAAATAATAGATATTACTGTGTGAACTTTCACACAAAGTATGGAAAAATACTTTATATTTTTGTATGTTTCTGAGCATGCAAACAAGATATTTTATTCATTCTAATTATGATTTCAAATTTTTCATTTTGAATCCATTATATAATAGGTCTAAATTAGTTTATATATGGGTAGAATCTATAGGAAAATAGGAAATAGAAACATATATTTTTAATTATTTTAAAGCCTACCATTGAACATGTTATATTCCAGCACTGTCTTGAACACTTATGAACTCAGTTTTTATAAGACTGTCAAATTAAATCCATAAGCAAGAATATGTTATATAAGATTAAAAATCATATCTGTAAGGATAGTCTATGTAGTTTTATTTTTTTTCTGATTTGTGAGTGACTTCTCCACTTATCTTTCTATTCATGAATGTAAATAGAAACATGAAACTTGTTAGATAATGTGGTTTAAATAGTGAAGACTTTTATGAAGATTTTAAATATATTACAAAACGTTGTATAAATGTTTTTAATCATGTTTATATTAAATAGCATTCACTTGTTGGAAATAGCAAGTTATTTGTCTTACAGGTTTACTAAAATTTGGTGTGGTAAATTGCCTTTTTGTGTTGTCATTTTCCTGGTTTCTCTAGTCACCATATTTCCTGTAAAATGGAATTATAACTGTAGGTTTGATGAGAGAAATAATCTACTCTGGGGGTCAAGAAAAATAATGATTCTGTGTGCTTCCTATTGTGTTAAATTATGAATCACAAATTGTTCGTTGTTCCACTTTATTAATGCAAATATTGATCAGTGGATAGCGTTCAGGAAGCCCAATCACTCCACTATAAAATTCTTCAACAAATTTCACCTAATCCTTTAGTATCTAAAGGATTTAGATACTAATTATTTAGTATCTAAATAATTAGATCTATTGTTCCACTGTAACCTGCAAAATATGAATATTCTATTTTTCCCTCTGAATTTAGTAGATAAATTGTTCTTTAAAGAAAAATGCTCCTATTTATGTAGCTAGTTATACTGAAATAAGTAAAGGTAAACAAGATAATGCTTGAGAAAAGCTAGATTTTAAATTTGCAAATTGATAAAGTAGATTTTGATTTAAAGCACAAGTTACTGTCAACAGTTATAATCATGTTCAAAGTCTTCTAGAGGTTTTTCTAAGCTTGTATTCAGAGACAGCATACCTCCTCATTTCCAGCTATGGTCTCCCCAGCTGCTGGAAATGTTGGCTGCTGCCAGCACCCAGTGGAGACCCTCTCCAGGAAATGCCCTGGACGAAATGATCCACACCACTGACTGGTAGGTGTGGAATATAAATGCGTAACCTCCTCCTTATTGTGCAGGGCAATTATGTAAGATTATGCCCCTCCAGAGTTTCCTCAGCTACCTTCATTCCCTCAGGGTTGTCAAGGCCAAGGAAGTGTACCAATCAGCCTTCATATGCAAATCTCTAACTCCAAATTTGACACCCAGAAAACCTGGTATAAAACAAATTCTACTCTGCAAGAAAAGCTCCAAATCTCAATTCTTGCATCTTAATATTCACAGAGTTGTTACAGTTTTAAACTGTGACTTAAAGGCAAACTTACACTCTTCTACTCAATGTGTAAGCTTTTTGCTCTTGGACATAATGGCTTAATTCTTCTTAATGTTTGTTCCCAGTCACTCATGTGACTACTTAATATCACGGTTCAGTGTTTCTAGGCACACAGCCAGATTGCAAGGCCAGGTATAGATTTTTAACATTATCCTTCCCCAAGCCAAATACACTTAAATGACTATTTAATTGAATTAATTAGAAAACCATCACTTAGTTTAAGTAACTTAATTGTTCTCATCATTGGCAAGAATCCCAACATTTACAAACAATTAGATGTGTGTTACCAAGAGTATGGCAATATAAATCCAACTCAGATGTTGAAGCTTAAATGAAGTGCTGTTAAAAGAATTATGAAATTACATGTATATAGACCGATATAGACAAAGATATGCTGCATATGAACTTCTAAGTGAACCTCAAAGCAAGGATTTATAACTAAAGGTATGATGTTTATCTTTGTATCTGCTATTTTTCAGAAAGTATAATTTATTACTTTGAAATAGTATTTATAAATAAAAGTAGAGTTCTTTATATTTTCTTTTAAGAGCTATGTGTGTTAAATGTCATTGAAAAATGTATAGTTGAAAGCATAAAATGCTTTATGAGGGAATATTTTTAATTTACAAAAATATTATTGTTCTATAGATATAATTATATTTATTATTTTTACACTGAAAACTATGTTTCTAAGGTCTACCTATTATATTAAATTATAAAACCAATTTATTATATTTAATAGCTTCCTGATTTTTTTGATTTACTTTTTGATTTCTAATTTTATGTACCCTGTATTAAGCACCTATGTTGCCTCCAATTTCTTTCTTTTTAAAATTTTTTTGAAGTTTTTATTTATTTATTTTTAAAAGTGAGAAGAAAGAGATAAAGAGAGGGAGAGAAACGTTAATATATTGTTGCCCCTCTCATGCTCCCTACTGGGGACCTGGCCCACAACCCAGGCATATGCTCTGACTGGGAATGAAACCTGCAACCCTTTGGTTTGCAGGCCGGCACTCCATCCACTGAGCCACACCAGCCAGGGCTCCAATTTCTTAATAATAATTTTGAAAACAACTTTTATGCAGTTTTATGTCTATGCCTATATGAGATTTACCCTAACAAATCATAAGTGGGGTTCTAAGCTACCAATATATGGAATTTTAACATATTTAAATGTATTAGCTGCAGTCTCTAACTTTTAAAATGGTTGTTCCGGTTTATACCCTCATCAACGGTGCACCTCATTTCCACTTTTAAGATCGTTTATATCTCACTGGGATTTTCCAGGTTTCTAACATTTTCTTTTTTTTTCCTGTAGAGAGTTTATATCTCATGTTTTCTGATAATGAGGGAGATTGAATACGTCTTCACAGTAGATATCACAGCCTAATTCCCTATATTTAAGAAAACCTTAGAAAACAATTTTTAAAATTTGTATACACTCCCATTTCAAGAGTCACAATTACTTATTTAGTATTCCATGATTTCACAGGATCTTAAAATTTATTTTCTGTTTTAAATAAGGCGCTAATGAATATCTTTATCTGAGTTCATTTTCTATTTCTAATTTTTTTTTTAGGGAGGAAATTATAGAAACTTACTCACTATTTACATTGTGAAAATGTTATATACATTATGTATATGCAGTCAGAGTTCTTGCATTAATTTATAGGTATGTTTTCAGTGTGGGAGTGTTTGTCTCATGGAACTTGTTAATTTTTATGTTATGTGTGGAGAACGTAAGAGTTAGAACTGTATTTTGAGAGGGCATAGATTTCAATAATATTTCTTGGATAACTTTTCTCATATGTGATTACTGAAGAGAACTATCATGTCCAAAATGTATAAAATATTCCACAAAAAAATATTTTTACTTACCTACCTAGGACAAACATTCTGCTTTCTACCTGGTCACTACATAAAATTAATTTTAATTAAAATATTGTATTTCTTCACAGTTTTTATACTTTCTTTTTAAACAAGAGTCTTGCTTACTGGAGGAAACACTATTTTAATTGATAGAACAAAAGCCTAACAGAGGGTTGGGGTATCACCAAGGAGTAAGGAAGGCGGTTGGGTTATGGAGGGTGCCATGCCACTCTGATGTTAACAGCAGTGGTGAATACAGGAAGGAGTTCAGCGAAGTGTTAATGTGAGAGAATGAACTGAATCCCACTGTATTCTTAAAACTGAAAAAAAAATTCATAGCGAATATCTTTGAAATTTAACTTCTTTTTGTGAAAGTTTGATACTTGAGTATGTTATACTGGGTTCACTAAGGCATATTCATAGGTGTAACTTAAAATATTGGAATAAAAAAGATTCCTTAATTTTATACACTCATTGGATGATGCTGAAGAATTTTATTTATTTTTTAATTATTTAATTTTGGACAGGAATTATTTTAGAATTATTTATCTAATCACTTTAATTTGTCTTTGATTATTCTTTTTACACATAAAATCCAGCATTGCTTGTTCCCTCTTTTTTAATTTTTTAATTTTTGTATTTTATTGAAACTTCATTGTATTTTTTCCATTATCTTTTAGTCCTCTTATACCCCCTCCCCACAGCAATCACCACACTGTCATCCATGTCCATGCATCCTTTTTCCTTTTTGCTCAAGCCCTCCACCGCCAACCTCTACCCCCCAAGTTGTCATCCTGCTCTCTGTCTATGAGTCTGTCCCCATTTTCCTTGTTAGTTCAGCTTATTCATTAGATTCCACTTCTGAGTAAAATCATATGGTATTTGTCTTTCTCTCACTGGCTTATTTCACTTAACATAATGTTCTCCAGGTCCATACGTACTGTTATCAAGGGTAAACTTTTCTTTTTTTTTACAGCTGAGTAGTATCAAGGTTAGGTACAGACATGTTCCCAAAGCAAAAGACAGTCTGAAAAGCTACAGAAAACTTCCCCTGGCCCCAACTGCTAAACTTTCAATATAATAGTAAAATCTAATTCATCACATGTTTGATAAACATTATCCAGAATAAAAAGCATTTAAGATTATTTTTGGAATAAAGAAGATACATAAAATGGAGTAAAAATAGCTTCTTCGACAGGTGGTATTGGAGATGTGGATAGCTACATGCAAAATAATGAAATTTGGCCATTAATTTACACTATACACAAAAATAAACTCTATATGGATAAATGACTTAAATATAAGTTGAGATACCATAAAAGTCCTAGAGGAAAACATAGGCAGGAAAATCTCAGATATTCCATGCAGCAATATTTTCACCAATATGTCCCCTAGAGCAAGGGACATAAACAAAAGAATAAATAAATGGGACTTCATCCAATTAAAAAGCTTCTGCAAGGCTAAAGGAAACATCAACAAAATGAAAAGGGAACCAAACATATGGGAAAATATATTTGCCAATGATAATTTAGACAAGGGTTTGATCTCCAAAATATATAAAGAACTCACATGACTGCACTCCAGGAAGACAAACAACCCAATTAAGAAATGGGCAAAGGACCTGAACAGACACTTCTCCAAAGAGGACATACATAGGACCTAGAGACACATGGAAGGAAGCTCAGCATCACTAGCCATCAGAAAGATGTAAATTAAAACCACAATGAGGTACCACTTCACACCAGTCAGAATGGCCATTGTAAACAAATCAACAAACAACAAATTCTGGCAAGGTTGTGGAGAAAAGGGAACCCTAGTGCACTGTTGGCAGGAGTGTAGACTGGTGCAGCCACTGTGGAAATCAGTATGGAATTTCCTCAGAAAACTAAAAATGAAACTGCCTTTTGACCCGGCAATTCCACTGCTGGGATTATAATTGAAACATCAATTCAAAAGAACCTATGCACCTTTATGTTCATATCAGTATAATTTATAATAGCCAAGTGCTGGAAACAGCCTAAGTGCCTATCAGTAAATAAGTGGGTCAAAAAACTATGGTACACTTACATGATACAATAATATGCAACAGAAAGGAAGAAAGAGCTTCTACCCTTTGCAACAGCATGGATGGATCTGGAGAGCATTATGGTAAGTGAAATAAGCCAGGTGGTGAAAGACAAATACCATACCATCTCACCTATAAGTGTAACCTAATCAACAAAACAAACAAGTAAGCAAAATATAACCAGAGACACAGAAATAAAGAACAAACTGACAGTAACCAGAGGGGAGGAAGGGGGAGCATAATGTGGGAAAGAAGGTGAGGGGTCATCAAAGAACGTTTATGAAGGACACATGGGCAAAGCCAAAGGGGGTAGGATCCATGGTGGGAGGTGGGGATGGGTAGGGAGGGAGGGAGTGGTGGGGGGGAAATGGAGACAACTGTACCTGAACAACAATTAAAACAAAACAAAACAAAATAAAATAAAACCAAAGGAAAAAATGGTGGAGGCAGAGACTGATTTTGAAAAACAGAAAAAACATATTAGTATTCTTATTAAATGATAACTTTATAGTTATTTAATTTTTACTTGAAACAATAAATTTATTTTATAAACTTTTTTGATGAAAAAACTAAAGGGAAGTTATTTTGTGCTCTGTTATTATGTATAATATTTCACTTAACAGACAGATTTGAGGGAGATGCTAATAGAATTCTTTCTTTACAGACAAGGAAAAGATCGTTCTCAGGCAGCCCAGCACTGAAGGGCAGAGTCCTCCAATGTTTCTGACTGCAAACTTGAGCAATAATCTTTATGTTATACAATTGATTATAGAAAATCTTTAGAATCCAAGTAACATTGTATTACAACTGTTCTATAACATTTGTATATAAGAGCAAGATGTTAATTATACAAGCATCTAAGATCAAAGAAAACATATTTACTATTTAGCATCATAATGTAGTTTTTTACTCTCTGAAGTGGTGACATTATTTTTCAATAAAATCTGCATCTCCAGTTTCTGTTTCTCCTAAAATCAATGAAAACCACACTTTTATTTTTAAATCTGTTTTAGATTAAGATATAAGGAAATAATTTTACTTTGCATATGTCTAGGTCAAGTATAATACCAAGAAATGATGTTTTGAAGACATGGAATTCTTTGTTTCTCAGTGTATCAGCTTTTTAATTTATCACTTTAAAGTATGAGAGGTGGATTTGTAAATTTAAATCCAGTATAACAATCATTTTCATCATAGTTCTCTAAATAAATTGAATATGTTTATACTCCACCTAAGTTATTTCTTCACCTGAGTGGATCTCCCAAAACCTAGATGTATGTAAATATCCTATGATGTGTTTCAATAGTAAAAAAAAAAAAAAATTAAATCTCCCATGGATTGAGATTTCTTTAAAATCTGGTTTCAACTTTTTTTTCTTTTAACTTACCTGTGTTTATTTTTAAGCAGTCACTCATAGCATTCTAGCTTAAAGGAGTTTAAATGCTTGATGTGACATTTTAAACAATTTTGTTTGGTAAGTTAGTCTTTAATACATTTTGTTTTTCACATTTCCATATTTATTTCTATTGTTTAAATCTTAATTTCTAATAAAATAACTATGTAACATAGTATTCTCTCTATGCCTGATGGTTTTTGAAAATAATTTATTTTCCTATAGGCAGGAAAATTGTTTTCTAATGCTACTAGATTTTAAAAAAATTATAATAGCATTTCTTATGAATGCATTGGTTGGTGTCAAACCCATTTACTCTAAATAAGAAAGTTTCCTGTTTTAAAACACTGAAAAGCTTTGAAAGAAGTCTTTGACCTATGCACTGGTTTGATGTCTATAAAATGTGACTATGAAAAAGATTATTTGAAGTGTGAAACAGAGCCTTCTTTGAAAGTAAAGCCTATGTATCTTGATTAGATAGTTTTCACACTTTTATTATTCTAGAGGGAGAAGTTAATTCTGTTATTTGAATCCAAAACTTTGTATTGTAGGGAGGAGCTTCAATAAATAATACCTCTCAGTGTGACTCACAGTAATTTATGCAGTTAATGAATGAGTAAAAATTTCAATGAATCAAACACTAAGCTAAGCCCTTAGACATATGTTGACAGTTACAATATTCATAGTAACCCATCGAGCTAGGCATTATTATCAGTTGACATATCTGGCACTTAGAAAGCTTAAATGACATGCCAAATAATATAGCTGGAACATGACAATAAGCTATAAAAGATATAAATATGAGTTAACTCTAAGTAATATGATGTCTATAATACACCATGCTAGCCTTCAGGTAGTCAGATTCAAGATATATAATAATTACTCATATTGTGAAGAACAAGACCAATAAAATGACATGGGTCCAGTCAAAATAGGATGAAGTATATCAAACAAAATGGAGTCACTCATATCAACCAAGATGGCTGCCAGTCAGCCTTGACACTTTGGTTCAAGAGGGAAACTACGTAAATCATGCTGGACACATCTGGTAGGGAGACACACCCAAGATATCTGCACATGTGATCAGAACAACCATGTCTGCAGAGTGAGACCATGCATAGATAGGCTGTTGGGTAAATCCCCTACTTGCCATCAGGGGAGCCAAGACACTTTTCGAGGGACCAGGAAGGGTGGAGTATACCACTTTTAAAGTATAACTGAGGCAAGTTCCAGACCACTGCTGAGACAGTTGAGCTCCACAGACCAGAGGGCCACTCCATACCATGCTGATCTCTCTTGGCATTGGCCACCAGAGGCTCTGCCCTGCTGGACTGAGGACTTCATCTGCCCTGCTGTCCACCTGGCTCCAGAGGTCCTTTCTTGCAAGATGCTGACAACTCCCTTGCTCACCATGCTGTCTCCTGGACCTGCAGGCTAAGACTCTGGGACTCAGGTTTGTTACTCCCTGGTGACTGCCATGTGTATGTGTTATATTTCTCTTGGATTGTTAGAGTGTGAGTAGGATATTAATGTATGTTGATGTTCTACTTTGAGTGAACCTACAATCAACAAAAGCTGAGTGAATAGCATAGTTACTGTGTGTGTCTCTTGTCCATTCCGTGGTGCCAGTCTCCTCAGCAGGCAGCGAGCTGAGCAGTTGCCCGGCTGACTTATAGGGGAGACTATCTCATGAACCTACACTTGTGACACTTAAGGCTATGCTTGTCTCTGTAATGGATTAATTAATATAACCAGAAAGCAAATGATCTTCAAGTTACACTGTGATGATAAAAGAGTAGCTGAAATTAAAGGAATAGATTATTTTAGACTTATATTTAGGAAACTGATGGACAAAGAACAATCCAGGATAGTATTAAATGACATAGAAAAATATGTTCAAATAGCAGAGACTTTAGTAATGAGACACAATCAGCATAGTATCTACATTTTAAACTTTTAGCTAATAGTTGTTAAATATATTGAAATAACCATATAATCAAAATATTTATTTTTTCCAATTTGTAAATAACATAGTTATGGGAAGATATCCAGTGTAAGAAAAAGTAACCACTTTATATTAATAAAATTTACCTAAAGTTACATAATGTAAAAATCAATCTATATATCAGTTGTGTTAGAAGATTCTTAGATAACTGGTATTATAGTATCAGGAGTGTATAAAAACTATTATTAGAATTTTAAGAAATTTAAAGTAAGGTCAAACATTATATAGCATATATAACCTATTGTAAATACTCAATAAATGAATTTAAGATCTTGATTTTCAAAGAACATAGTTTTGAGTGAAAACAAGGGATACTCTCATACAAAAGAATTGTTTTTATTACATGGTTTTCTGCACAAACCTGTGTCCTGTTGGTTGCGGTGTCCTTTTCCTTTCCTCGCAGCTCTCCTTAGCAAAGTGGTCCTGTATGTGGAACTACTGCTTCCTCAGTTCCAAAATTATAGCACAGAACCCTGCAGTGCTTTAGATCTATGTGTTCATTGATGAATGAGGATCACAGAGTGTAAATACAGAGCACACAGCTTATCAGAAAACAGAAATGTTACATGTGTTACTATCACCTCAGCCATTCAGGCAAAAAACTAAACACAAGGTAAACCCCTAGGGTATATGGCTATGTACAAACAGAAAGTGTCACATCAAAGGCAAACTATGTATAGAGCTAGGAGTTGATTAATAATTAATGTTCTAATAGTAGCACCATGTATAGATACTAGAAAACATGCCATTCAGTTTTCTTATTTTGTTCTATTTAAAATAAGCTTAATATAGTATCATAGCTTATGAAATGACTCTCATATTCATAATGACCCTTTTCCTTCTTATGGATGAATGTTTATATTTCTTTTAAAATGTGTATGTTGAAACGCTACCCTCCAATATGAGGGTATTAGGAGGTGGGGCCTTTGGGGGGTAATTAATATTGATGAGATCATGAGTGCAGGGACCTAACGAATGAAATCAGTGCCCTTATAAGAGCCAAAAAGGAGGTTGCTTCCCCTCCCTGCTCTCTGCTATGTGAGGATACAAAAAGTTGGTAATCTGATGTCCAAAAGAGTGCCCTTACCAGAATTTATTCTGGCACTCTGGTGTCTGACTTCTAAACTTCATCAATGTGGGAAATAAATGTCCGTTGATTAAGCCATCCAGATTATGACATTCTGTTATAGCAGCCAAATCTGACTAAGACGACCGCTACCCCAGCTACTGGGAGAGAGTACCCAATATAGTGTTTTCTCCTTTGTCGCTAATGATGGCCATTCTGGTAGGTGTGAGATGATAGCTCAGTCATTTTAATTTGTATTTCTCTGATGATTAGTGATGTTTAGCACCTTTTCATATGTCTATTGTCCATCTGTATGTCTTCTTTGAAACAAAAATTAGAGAAACCCAATCAGAAAAATAATAGAGGAAATAGTACGACAGAAATGTGTTACTTTAAAAAGTATTAAAATTGATAAAGCTTTAGCTAGACTGGCAAAATTTAAATGATGAAACACAATTCACCAATCTCAGAAATAAAAAGTGGGATATTGCTGCAGATCTCATAGCATTGAAGGATAATGAGATATTATGAAAAACTTTATGTTCATAAAATCAACAATTTAGAAAAACATGTGAGTTCCTTGAAAACCATAAACCACCTGTGGTGGGTAGATTAATACTCTTTCCCCAATATATTTACCTTTTAATCCTTAAGTATGTAAATATGTCACTTAACTTGGTAAAAGGAAACTTGAAGGTGTATTTCAGAGCCCAGTTTTTCAGCTAGGGTGGGTTTCGGTGGTGAGAGGCCCAAGCAGAAGAAAGAATGAGGAGCTGACATAGGGGTTGCACTCACACCACAAGCATGCAAGCAGCAAGCTCTTTATTGCTGGCACTGCTGGCACTGCTGGCACTGCTGGCACAGGGATTTTTATACAAGCTTACACAGTAGTGGTATCATGCCAGAACTTAGGTCACTGGGGACGACAGAGCATTTGTACAATGACATAGGCCCAGGCTGCCTGCCCATAGGTATGTGATGATGACTCATAGTTCCGGGTTGCCTACCTGGACTGACTTTCAAGGGCACATATAGTTCTGGGCCGCCTACCCTGGACATACCGTCAGGGACCCATACATTCCAGGGCCCCCACAATGTGATTAAGCTACGGGACTTGGGATGGGAAGACAACTGTGGATTATCCTCATTGGTACAATGAGTCACTGAATCCTTTTCATAGGAAGACAGCAATGAAAGATTCAAAAATTGTGGTGTGACAACAGAATCAGAGGTCCCAGTTAGAGGGTGAGAGAGAGAGAGAGAGACAGAGAAAGACAGAGGAAGAGAGATTTGAAGACACTATACAGCAAGTTTGGAAAGGAAGGGGGTCTTGAGTCAAGAAATGCCAGTGGCTTCTAACTACTGGAAAATTGAAGAGAAAGTATAATCCTTTCAGAGTCACCAGAAGAAATGCAGCCCTTGTAGTTCCTTGTGTTTTTTAAACCACTAAGTTTGTGGTAATTTGTTGCAGCATCAACAGAAAGCCAATACACTAATAGAACTAAAGACAAAATAGACAATTTCAAGTGATAACTATTTTAAAAACTGAATAAGTAACTAGAGAGCTCAAAATTTGTATGGGTGATGATTTTCTAACAAACATTTAAATAGTATTGCATATTCTCTTTCAGAAAAAAAATCCCCAACCTGTTTTATGGGGCTAGATTCTAAAATCAAAGACAATACAAAAGAAAGAAATAGGAAGAAAATTACCAATCAATATTTCTCATAAATTTGCATGCAAATCCTAAACAAAATATTAGCAAATAATATCCAACAAAGTATAAAAAGAGCAATATGCACTTATCAGGAAGTAGGTGAGCATGGTTCAACAACTGAGAGTTAATTAATGTAATCCAACAGACCAAGAAGATAAAGAAAAAAATTATATGACATGAAAAAAAATTGACAAAACACAATACCACCCTTGGTGAAGTAGGAAGAGAGGAAAACTTCTTTAACTTTATGTTGAGTATCTACAGTGGAAACCTATGTTAAATTCATATCTAATACTATGAGATTCAATGTTTTCCTTCTAAAATTAGAAAGTAGGTAAAGCTGTGTACCTTCACCACTCCTATATAATAGAGTACTAGAAATTTTAGACACTACTTCATTTTTAATATTATTTGCTCATATTTTAAAAATAATGCTTAAATGCATTAGTTTTGACATATTAACCTTTCCCCAAAATAAAACATGACTGCCATTTTCCAAGGCAGGTACAACACTTTTCATTACATTAGAAATTTAGCAAGAAAGATTTCTGCCAGAATTGGGTTGCACATTTAATGTAAATGAATCCATAACAAAAAGGAAAGAGGTCACTGGAATCTGTCAAAAATTGATGATTAAAATATTTTTTTAGAATGCCTCACCAAACAGAAGCTTGAAATGGACAATGTAATCATTGACTTAAAAATGGGTGATTCTGAAAGCTTTGCTAAATGAAGTCATCTTTCAAAATTTGTCAAACAAGAATTTGTAACAATATTTTGGGGATTTTAATAAAAACTTGACCAATTACTTTTGGATGGATTGCTTGCCAGTGCAGATGACCTTCAACTGCTAGTTCTCAGGGCCAGTTTGGACTGTGGACTTAATGCTTTCAGGTCTTTATCTGTTTCTAATGGAGTAGAAATATTCAAGAAAAAAAATATTCAAGAAAAAAATTGAAGAGCAAACTAAGGACAGGAGGTATGATTTTGTATGAATAGTCAAACAAAAGAAAAATTAAGGCAAACAATGTTAAACTAAGCAGGTTAATGGCAAACATACAGCTACAAACACAAAGTTCTATAGAAAAACCCAGGTCTTATTATTTAACCATGTACACCACCCAACAAAAAGTCGAATTACTTTTAACAGAAACCAAGCTTTAAAATCTGCCAGTTACGACAATGTCTAGCATAAGAAAATAAAGTCAACATTAATAACAGGGTACATCAAATCAGAACTTAGATTATGTTTGAGATCATCTCACCTGGCAGCAAACTATAAGGCAAAAATGGATTTTAAGAATAGGGATGGCCCGGAGAACTTGATTAGTTTCATTTACCTGAAGATACCATTAAATGATACTGCGCAAGGGTGCCCAATATGATACTCAGAGAACATCTAGAATTTTCAAGGCATAAAATCATCTCTCAGTACATATAACTTGGGCAGTTGGATTTACAGCTTGCTTAAATAAAGGAGAGCAGGTCAGATGTGAAAACACTGAACAAAGCAAATTGCTGCTCTGCATAAGAGTTAGGGAAAGAGTTTATTTGTATTGGTTCCTACAAGAGTCGTTGACATCCATCTAAATATCATGATTTATGTTGCCTAGAGAAGAGTGATTGGTATTGGTTTACATCAAGTGTGTGTTGATATTCAATATTAGAAGTGTGTTCAATGTAGTTTCTACCACTCTGGTTGATGTTCAAAGTGTGAGATTGCACCAGTGGGCTAGTATGTTTACTGAAGCAAGTTGTCACTGATTGATCATACTAGTTTATGCCAATCCTGGTGCTTATCTGTTACTGTGACTATAAAGTTGTTATTTATTGATTAAATAGCTTGAAAGGCATTTCTGCTATTTAAAGTATAATAAGTTGTCAGTCTTTCCTGGGAATGTGGATACCATTTATTATTATTATTATTATTATTAATATATATTATTTAATTTTAAAAGATTAAAAAAAATTTATTTATTTTTAGAGAGAAGGGAAGGGAAGGAGAAAGAGAGGGAGAGAAAAATCTATGTGGGAGAGAAACATTGGTTGCCTCTTGCACATCCCCAATTGAGGACCTGGCCTATAAACCAGGCATGTGCCGTGACTGGAAATCAAACCAGTGACCTTTCAATTTGCACGCTGATGCTCAGTCCACTGAGCCACACCAGCTGGGTTTATTATTATTTTTTAATCTCAATAGATATTGACTCTTAGAACTCACCCTTCTCTGGAAACTAAGTAACAGATAATTTCCCATTGCTCCAATCGATTTTCAACTTCTGCTTGCCCACTCTTCATATTTTGGTTATAACATTTAAGCAATACACAATAACTTTTCATCTATCTCATCGCTAGACACCATGGTCTATTTAACTACTGACATAAATCACCATGTCAAGTGAGACCACCAGAACTCTACCTCAAGGATACTTAGGAGTCGAGTTTATAGAATCATCCCCTACAATAAATCCTGACCCGAAGAGGACAGTCACTGACAAGATTTTTAATAATGTTGTTGCTACCCCTTCTTAGCAGTTGCCTTATCACTATAAAGGTAGTGTCATCTCTGCCTTTCCTGGGAGCAACATGTGGTAGCTTAACATGTCCATCTCCCTCGGCTTTTTAATTTCAGTGACAAATTCAGATTAACACTTACGTAAGGTAGCTTTATCAGGTTATTAAATCCTAATTTCTGAGAGGGTCTCTTAAACAAATAAACTTTCATATGCAGTCTTACATATACTCTGATACCCCACCTATTCTATTCCTTTCAAAATTCAGTCCTAGCATGTTATGATAATTCTAGTTGATGCCTGCTACCAGGGTCTTGTAGCCTTTTTGTTAATAATCTTTTTCTTCTCATAACATGAGAAGTGCCTCTTCAATTAGGCCATGACCTGAGTGATTTCTACATTAGGAATTCATTGGAACTAAAATTAAGGCCTAACATATGAACATTTAAAATTTCTTCATCATTCTTTGAAAAATAGTTCTTGGGTAAAAACTGTCATTCTCTGTATACATTAGAAAATAAATATAATTCAAATTATGCAAGACATTGGTTGACAAACTGAACAAATATTGCAAATGGAAATGTAAAAGACCTACTTATGTAGACGGCATCATTCTCATGGCTTGCGAGGGAATATTCTTTAGGAGGAGGTACTTCCAAATTGGCCTGTGCAGGTTAATGCAAATCTTATAAATCTTAGACAAACTTATATAAAGTTGTTTTAAAAAAGCCTATCAGTTTTTTTGGAGAAAAAATGGCAATTCTATTTCAAATTTTCCATGGAAAAGCAGGGGACATAGGATAGCCCAAACAATCTTAAAACAGAATGTAGTTGATATGTACCATATGATTATAAGATTTAATATAAAGCTGCAGTAGTCAAGTAATATAGTACTGGTGCAAAGATAGACATATAGATCAACAAATAGAGTACAGAATATACTTATGTTTATATGTTCGATGGATTTTCAACAAAGATGCCAAGTTAATTTAATGGAGTAATACCGAGTAACCTATAGTTAAATATTTAGAATTACTAGGTTATTTATTTAAACTTGCTGGTTACAAGATCAATATACAAAAAATCAATTGCATTTCTATATATGCAAATACATTTTATGCATAAAGTACATAAATAAATTATAGAATAGTCATGCAATGAAATATTATACAAGATTTACAATCAATGATGCTATTAAATTGCAATATCAATAAATCTCACAAGCATATTATGGAATAAAAAGAGCCCAGAACTAAAGGATAAATACTCTACACTTCATTTAAATAAATTCACAAAGAGTGTATACTAAAATGTGGTGCAAAATTCAGGATAGCCTGAATTTCAGTGATGTGGGAAGTGTGCTATTTGGGAGAGACCATTTCTACGGGTGCCACTGAGATGTTGGCAATACATTATTTCCTGGCCAAGATTTATTTACTTTGTAATAATTTATTGAATTCTAATGGTTTGTGTAATTTACTGCAGGTACTTTATACATCTATCAAATATTTTTAAAATGAGATTAATACTATGTCTCAGTACTTGTTGGCTTTAGAACCCTTCAAACCCTGTACTTGGGACATTTTGATGAGAAAAGAAAAATATTTCAGTCCTCAGGGCTTACTCTGGACTTGTTGCGCTTGGTAGAACTCACATGAGTCGCGCCCCGCGCCACAAGAGGAAGTGTTTCACCACGCATCGCTTGCTCCACTCTTGTGAGGCTTCAGCACTCGTCAGAGTTTTGGAACAATTTAAGGAGGGGTACCAAGGTGCCACTATATTTTCACCCATCAGATTATTAAAAATTTCAAATTTGGAAAGCCTCAATTTTTGGCAAAATTGTGGAAAATAGATATTCACGTGCTGTTGGAGTTTTTCTAAATTGGTATGGTTACATTTTATGGTAATTTAGGTAATCTATTAAATTCAAAATTCAGTATTACTTATTTAATGACAAAATGTTTATTTTAGCATTATTTGTAATAGTAAGACAGTTAAAATAGAATATATTGTCACCATATCCTTCAACAATTAAAAATAATAAAGTAGAAACTTTGTGAAATTGCACAGAAATAATTCTATGGTAAATTGTCTGAAAACTGAGCCACCAGAATGATGTGAACTACTGGCATTTCATTATAATGCCATGAAAGTAGTTTCACTATGGGAATTAACAGGGTCCATGTGAAAGACATTCTTACAGCACTTTATAATTCACACAACAGAGTAATGTTCATTGAACATATTTTTCCATTACATAATCACACAATTTTACATTAATTATGTAATTAATCCTTATAGCACCCCTGGAAATAAGTAGGCTATTATTATTAATTTCATTTCCCAAGGAAGGCACTAAAATCTGCTGGAGAGAGGACCAAAACCACATAGTGATGGGGTGAAGTTTTTAGCTCATCAGTTTAAAGAATTTTTTTAAAATTCCACATAATGTCAATTCCACACTGAATGAAAAGATTTCACATTTTGTCTGAAAGTGGTCTCCAGAGAACATCAAATTTAACATACAGACTATGGGTCTTGAAATACACTTAGATTTTTACTGTGCAAAGTGAATCCTCACTAGATATAACTTCATAATTCATATAAGTGAGGGTACTCATTATTTATTGGTTTTTTCAAATTATCACCAGGTTAATGCATATACAATTGTTCTTTCCATTCATCCTCTCCATCACTTGACCCCAGATTTTTTCCCCCTTCAAAATAAGAGGTAGCAGGAAACCCTTTCCCTAAGCCGTTTGTGTGAATCTGTTCTCATTGTTGCAAGGGGAAGGCTGCTTTGGGAGAAAAGGCTGAAAGAAAAAGATGGTGATAAAATTACATCAACACAGGTCATAGGGGAAAAAGTGTTACCTCCAATGTATTGGTTTAAAAAACAAAAGCCCACAAATATATAACCTTGACAAAAGTAATTCCTAAACAATGGAAAGACAGGAATTTAGAATTTAGATTTCTCCCTGGTGGCCTTGTGTTGTTACCACAGGCTGACAGAATGACCGGAGAGTGTTTCTAAAGCTTTTGAACTGATAATTACTTACTCTGATATCTCAATATTATTGTTTTACAACTAAATGGCAGATCTTACTCTTAAAAACCATTTCCATTTAAAGTTACAAAGTACATAACTGAACTTTTGACACATTGTCAAAACTCAGTAAAATAATAATTGCTATAAAACCCACAAGCCCCTACTTCTTTCTTTAGAAATTTTACAAGCCAGCTTTCTGTCTTTGTGTAGAAAACCCATTCAAATTATCAGATTTTTTGAATTTTTATTAGTATTATCGTACCAGTGCAATATGGTAATACCTTTTCTGAGAAATTATTGCCAGCTGTGACAAGTGAAGAGCAACGAAAATAATTTGTGTCCAAATCGAATTTGCTTAATGTATCTTCTGATTATTTGTTATGATTGTGATCGCCGCATTTTATACATTGATAGTCATCATTACTTTCAAAGAAAACAATGTTTCAACAAAGGCATTAAGATATTATGGTTATCTATGTGTTGTAGATGTAAAATAAATGAGAGGCTAAAAAATATTGATTCATTTTATATTTTTCCTGGTGTCTAAAATATTGAATGACACTTGTGTATCTTATTTGAAAATTAAGACCCACAAAAATAGTGTCAAATACACTACACCATATTTCTTCTTTGCTAAAGTTTAGTTTCCTATTTGTGTCTATAGGGAATAATCCAACTACAAAAGTTTCATTCTGTTTAGCTTTTCATCCTTCATCATACTACTTATACTAAATTTAAAAAAATCATACAAATAATGACAATTATTTTCATAGAACTGGTCCTAACATAACACAGAGGGAAACCACCTTGATATTTTAAAAAATGATAACCTACATCAAAACAGCCTAAATGAATTGACTGGATCATGTTGCATGTGCATTTGACAGAGTATATTAAGCTTTCTAAACCCAGGTATTAGGATTACTTTTTCTACTTAATGTTTCCTCTAAATAAAATGCCTGATAAGTTTATGTTTTTTTTTAATATTTCCAATTAAAATTTTAGCTTAACTTACAAAAATCTGTCAGTACCTGGCAGGCCTTTTACTAATGATAAGTGAAATGTATTTTGGTGATTATTTATTTTATTTACAAACTCCATTCTCAAAATATTCACTGACCATTATAGTAAGTTATATATCTTTATTTAACTTCATATTTTCATGGTTTTTTTTTCAGCACACTTACATTTTTCCTATGGAAATAAAGAGAAATTATTGGTTAAAAGAGATAATCCAAATATATATATATATATATATATATATATACACATATATATAGTGTGTGTGTGTGTGTGTGAGGTCATTTTTTTTTAGGTGTTGTAATTTTATGTGTTTTTTCCTTTCCCATGCTGTTTTCCCCTCTAATCAGTGTTAATGAATATTTGCTATATCAATAATAAAGAAAAAAGGTGATGTAAAGAAGACATAATTTGGATCTAATCACCATCTGGGCATTTACCCTCTTGGAATGGAATATACACACCATGCAAAATAAAGATTTTCTTTCAATTCAATCTGATGATCTAGCACCACAGATGATATCATTATATGACACTTCCTTAATTTTTTTTTATTCTAGCAAAATCAGTTACCTCATAAACATCCCTTTCTTAGTTGGACAACATGATGGACAAAATGTAACATTATTTTAATCTCAGGCCTATTACCTACCAATCATGAGAATGTGGTATGCATATGAGTTTGTATGGGCACCTGTGAAAACCCAAACAAACAAACCTATAATATCTTCTACCGTCATATACCTCATAGGCTTATAATGAAGAATATTAAGATATTTAGTCAATAAATTTGCTTTAATATGAGTTATTATGCCACATTATATATTTTACTTAAATTACAGTTTTATATCTGAAGTTTCCACATCATTTTTAGCAATTAGATTTGGGATAATATACCTGTGAAGGGGTACAGTGTGCTCACATATTGTGTACAGCATGCATTACCAATAGTGCAAATAACCCTGAACACTTCTAGTATTAAAAAAAGGCAGAATATATTATTTTGACATATTTTACTTGACACAATCAATGTTGTGTTAGAATGAAGTAGTATAATTGGTCTAGGCAGTTATTAGTATTTTTTTTAATGAAATACAAGGGAAAACAGTTTTACAAAGCCTGCATCACTGTCATTGTAGGCATTACAAACTCACCTAATGTCAGTGTTATATACAATGTTTGTACTCTTCTATTGATGACTATGACACAGACACTACTTTCAAGATACACATTCTTCTGATACAGAATGAGAGGTTGATGGATTGCTCTTTTAAAGTTGTTTTCAGCAGAAGTCTGATATTTTCAATAGCAAACCATGGGCCTATTAAAATGTAACTACCGGTACTAACCTTTTACCCTACTGATATTGGGATTAATATATTTTATATAACATAATTTCCCCTTACTATAAAATCATTTAAAACAAAAATCAGACTAAAAGTGTTGAGTAAAGAGGGGCAATATTTTTAAATGTAACAGAGTGCATATATACTGGTTGTCTGCCCTGCATGTCTTCTCTCATCCTCATTTTCTACAGAAACCTAATATTTTTCAACTTTATGCTTCTTCATTATGCAACCCATGTATTCAGTTAAAGGTGACCCCACATTCAGCTTCTGAGATGGCTCTGATTGGTATACATTTAATTCCATCCATCTTGGCAAGGATAGGTTTATTATTATCATGTGACCCAAGCCAATGAGTACAAAGCTGTGGCTTACTAAAGAATATTGGCTTGTTCCCTGACGACCCTTCACTTTCTTTCCCCCGTTACCCCATGTGTAAAGGACCCATGGACAAAGCGAAAGGAGGTGGGGTTGAAGATGGGAGAGGGTGGTGGGAACTGGTGGCAGGAAAATGGAGACAACAGTACTTGAACAACAATACAAAAATGAAAAAAATATATTGGCAAACCTTTGTTATTCTTAAAGTTCAGAAAATGAGTCATGTTATATGTATGTGAAAAAAAAGAGCAAAACAGCCTCAGCCATCTTATTAAAACCTGATTCAATACATTCTGGGAGTTTGAATAAGGTTCCAACAGTATTTGAAGCTGAGTGTATTCAAATGCAAAACAAATGAAGAAAGGTTAAGCAAAGAAAAAAACAAGTTAAATTTAGAAATATTGTACAATAGGTCTTTTATTCTGCTATGATTTGTTTCCAATGAGTGGCAATACATGTAATGTATTCATTTTAAAATTACATAATATGAACAACTTGCATTATAGCGTGATGAAATAAATCACATCTGTTGGGATATTTAAACACTAAACATAACGTACATTCAAAATACTATTTGGCCCAATTAAAGGAAATAAAATTAGAAGCCCTGTGAGAAGTCATTGAGGCAGGGTGGGAATTAACATAAGCAGATGGAAATAGTGTCAGAAGTCAATTTATCCCTTTCTCTAAACATATTCAAAACATACATTTTCCATAGTTTGAGCATCTTAGGGCATCCTTATACAAACCTGCATAGTAGGGGAGTAAGAAGAGAGTGTTCCAAGGGCTCTTAAGCACAATGAAGTTGGAACCATGCACCTTTAGTCACAGGCTTAAACAAAAGGATAAGAAAGATACTCAAAAACTTCAAACCTTTGCAGGTCTTTCTTTCACTCAATTCATTAGAAAAATCCTGAGATTCTCAATGATCAACACTGTACCTAAATATTGTGTAGCTGTGCCAGGTAACTATTTCCTTTTTGCATTATTTTGTGCTTATTGTAAAGTAGGTACTTTACAAAACACTATACGAAACGCTAGAGGTATGACCTATACCTGTATTTTCTCTTCATATTCATGAATTTGACAGGTAATTTTTTTTATTGTTAGAAAGTTTAATAAATCTGCATTTCTAATGTAATAGGGACATTTACAAAGTTTGAATCAGTATGAGTTATTCACTATTCTTATGCTGCTACATGTGAATTTAGAAGATAGACTTTCAAAAACTTCTCCATTGTATTTGTTGTTTATTGTATATTTCCTGTTTCCTCTAGTGAGAATTGAGATAATGAACTAAAATAGTTTAGATCACTATATATAGAGATCATTAATGTATGACATAATAGAGTACAAAATGAAGCAGAATGCTAAAATAATTATTATTCATTGATTCATGTGACAAATTGCATTATTGTCAAAATATTTCCTTCTGCCCTGTTATTTGCTATTTTCTTTGGCAAATGAAATGTGTGCGTAAACTTTCATGAACACACTAAAGGAGCCACTGTGCGCTTTTCATATTTGTCTTTTTTCTCAGCTCTGAGACATAAACGCCCCAGAGGACTGCTCCTGTAGCCGTGGTTTGGAAATGAGAAAATATAATGGACACGAGAATGGTTGTAAGCTGCTAAGGTTGTGGGTCCTTTTGTTCAGCTTCACGGTACAAATAGACCTCAGCTGACTGAGTACATATTTTTGCACAGAAGCATAACATACATTTTATATAAACCATACATTTTAATTCTTACAACAGCATTTGATATGTTATTATCTGTACTTTAATGGTGTGAAAAATTAGTCTCAGATAAACCGAGACTACTAAGTAATTCAATGACTAAGTTGATGATAAAATCTAGGCATTTAACTACTACTCTGTGTTTCATCATTTGTTTTAAAGATATATCACATGACTCATGGAACGCTTAGTTTATGAAAAGAAAACTACTATAACTGATGCTTAATATTTTTCAAGTCTTATTTTCTTTCCCCTACGTGAAAAACTTAAATAATAATCATAATCAATAAAATGTTCTTCCTTATATAAAATTTTATTTCATCCAAGAGTAATCTCAGTAGTGACCATTTTTATATCATAGAGAAACAAGTGCTGGAACATTTTCTTAATTTTTATTTTATTCAGTTATTTTGAATCATTTACATATTTTAAAAATCAATTAAATAAAGCATTAAATAAGAATTTTCCTCAACAACAACAACAACAACAACAAAATTATCCAAATCCTTAACCTGGAAGAAACTGATATTATTAGCATTTGTGTCTCTTCTCAGAGATAATGTATGCGTACAGAAGCAACATTCTGAATCTTGTTGTTATTTCTTAGTATTATGTCTTATAAAAAATAACATAGGAGACCATGACATATAGATCGCATTTAAATCTATAGATACATGGATTAAGGGGTTTTTCATTCTTTTAAAGTAGAGTGATGATTTATTATGCAGATGTTTGCATATATGCAAGCATATCTGTAGAAAATAACCACTAGAAATACAGAATTGAGGTAATTTATAACTTTTACATATATTACCCAATCACTCTCATAAGAAATTTTACCAGTTTGCAAAAGAGTTTTCGTACACATTTATCAATGTTAATCCAACAGGAGAAAAATAATGTATTTCAGTGTGATTTGATTTAGATTTTTCATTTCATACCTGAGGCTCAGAATATTTTAAGTTGTTTAAGAATCGCTTATATTTACTTTTCTATTAGCTATCTGTTACTATTATTGGTTCATTTTTTAAAGCTTTTACCAAAAGTCTAAGAAATTATCACCATGACTACAGTCATCCAGATTTTCTCCTACATTATTTTCCAGGAGTTTTAGAGTTTTATATTAACATTAGGTTAACATTAGGTTTTTTTTTCTTTTTCTTTCTTTTCTTTTTTTCCTTTACATAAACTGAGGCACTTTAACATTATGATTTTGTAAATGAGACTTAGTTTTGGTATTTTTACAGCAATGTCTAAAGAGATTCATGAGCATGGGCTGGTATGACTCAGCGGATTGGGTGCTGGCCTGTAATCCAAAGGGTCATCCTTTCGATTCCCAGTCAGAGCACATGCCTGGGTTACTGGTCAGATCCCTACTCGGCGGTGCTCGAGAGGCAACCACACATTGATGTTTCTCTCCCTCTCTTTCTCCCTCCCTACCCCCTCTATAGAAATAAATAAAAAAAATATTTTTAAAAATAAGATTCATGACCTTTAGAGGTTTATGATACAAATTCCTAACCATTGACTTCCATCATGCCTTCTTCCACACTATGCTTTTTTGCCTCCAAGCTTGTTTGTGTTTGTCTGAACCCTATCTGAATTGAATTATGTTTTACAAAATATTTTTTATGCTAATGGTATTGTTATGTTTTGCTGTCTTAATTGGTCTGTCTTTGAATAGGATGAGCACTTTTAATAGAAAAGCACAATTCAGTTAACTGTACCTATTGGAAGTAAATTATTCAGACCACAAAGTCCTAAAGTGGTGATTCTGGCTCCTGGACCTAGAGCTCTGAGGTTAGAAGAAAAAAGCCTCCTCATTTTATTTATTTATTTATTTATTTATTTATTTATTTATTTATTAACAGGTTACTTTTTATTGTATTTTCTTTTCCATTACCATCAATCTGCCCATACCATCTCCCACCTCCATGCCCTCACCCCACAATCATCACATTGTTGTCTGTGCCCATGAGTTCTTTTTCCTTTTATCTTGATCCCTCCACCCCCACCTCGAGCTGTCAGTCTGCTCTCTATCTATGCCATAAAAAAAAAGACCTGAAGAATAGTATGCTAAGTGAAATAAGCCAGTCAGAGAAAGGAAAGTCCTATATGATTTCACTCATATGTGGACTCCAATGAACATTGTAAACTAACAAGCAAAATAGCATTAGGTCTTGATCCATTTCTCTTCTGTCTCTCTCTTTTTTTTATTGTTGTTCAGTTACAGTTGTCCCACCTTTTTCCCTGTTGCTCTACCCTGCCCCATCCCCCTGCAACTCCCATAGTCAGTCCCCTCTCCGTTGTCTGTGTTCACGAGTCTTGTACTCGTGTTCCTTGACTTGCCCCTTCCCTTTCTTTCCGTTCTTATCCCCTTTCCCCCCTCCCCTCTCGTCACTGTCAGTTTGTTCTTTATTTCCATGTCTTTTGGTTTTATTTTGCTCATTTGTTTGTTTTGTTGATTAGATTCCACTTATAGGTGAGGTCATATGGTATTTGGTCCATTTTGAGCTGATTTTTGTGAAGTACGTATGACCTGTGTCTGGATTCATTTTTACACATGGATGTCTGGTTAGTTCAGTACTATTTATTGAAAAGAACATCTCGCTCTGGCTGGTGTGGCTCCATGGTTGGAGTATCCTCCTATAGCTGAAAGGTGTGGGCTTGATTACCAATCAGGGCACATGCTGAGGTTGCGGTTTGGGTTCACATTAGGGTGAATATGACCTTGAGTTAGGGTACATGCAATCCCTGGTCCTGGAGCATATGGGAGCAAAAATCAATTCTCTCTTTCCCTTCCTCTCCCTCTAAAAAACAATTTAAAATGTCCTTGAGTGAGGTTAAAAAATTAAAAAGAAAAAGAAAATACCATCTTTGTTCCATTGTGATTACCTTTGTTTCGTTGTCAAAGATCTGTTGACTACATTTGTGTAAGTGATTTCTTGACTCCCTGCTATGTTTCAATAATCTATTTGTCAAGAGTGTCAGTTATCCAGCTTTGATCTGCTTGGATTCTTTGTGGGTTATCGTGGGTCTTTTGTCTCTCCACATAAACTTTAGAATCAGCTTGTCAATAACCACAAAATTACTTGCTGGCATTTTAATTGGGATTATATTTAATCTATAGGTCATGTTGGAAAGAACTGAATCTTGACAGTATTGAGTTTTAATATCCATGAACATAGAATATCTCTATTTATTTAGTTATTTGATTTTATTCATCACAGTTTTATACTTATCCTCATATAGATTTTATACACGTTTTGTCATATTTACACTTTAGTATTCCTTTTTATACCCATTTATATGGTAATGTGATTTTAATTTCAAATTTAATTTGTTCATCACTGCTATATCATGACTAATTTTTTGTGCAGATATATATGGACATATTTTTCTTATAACATTACTATAAATTTATATACTTGTCAAAATTTTGTGAGGACTTTATTCTATGTACATTTGACAAAAATTATTAAAATATATATCTCTATATATAATTTGTTGCAGTAAGTTTATTATTAGTAAACCAAATACTGTCTCGTATGCTTATTTTCCAAATTTAACAGTTTGTGAATGTTATATTCACTTTTACCCACTTTTAGAAATTATTCAAGTTAAAAAATTTAAGGTTCTTTATTAAGCTTGATCTAATGTTGTTGTAATTACTGATCAAACTCTGAAGTTAATATAATATAAAAGACAGCTATTTTCTCTTTTGTGACCATCACAGAAGTGCCAGAAGTTAAAATGAAGTTCCATTCCTTTGTGACTTCTGACCACAGCAAGAACTGTAAAAGGCATTTCTGTGTACCTCCCCCCATTTGCAGGAAGATTATGTCTTCTCCCATTCCCAAAGAGCTGAGACAGAAATACAGTGTTCGATCCATGTTCATCTGCAAGGATGATGAAGTTCGGGTTGTGCGAGCCCACTACAAAGGGCAGCAAACTGACAAAGTGGTCCAGGTTTATGGGAAGAAATATGTCAGCTACAGTGAAGGAGGGCATCAGGGGAAAGCTAATGTTAAACCCACTTATGTGAGTGTCCATCCCAACAGGGTGGTTATCACTAGGCTAAAGCTGGACAAAGACCACAAAAAGGCCCTGGAAAGTAAAGCCAAATCTCACCAAGTAGGAAAGGAAAAGGGCAAATACAAGGAAAAAACAATTGTAAAGATGCTGGAATAAAATGACCTTATATACAACTTCCTTTATAAACTTAAAATGGAAAAAGATATAGCTAGAATAAAGGAATTTTAAACCCTGAAATTTTTAGATAAAATCTCATGTTATTTTCAATTTTTTAATAACAATAAGTTTTTCAAATTATTAGAGAGTAATCATTTCTTAGAGGGATATTTGTCTCGTCTCAGGTGGAGGCTGATAGTATTCAACACTTAACCAGAATTTCCAAATGTCCTTTGTATCCTGAATGCAGTTGTTTAAATTAAACATTGCTGACATTTAAGCTGAAAATAGGGGCTCACTTATTGACACGCAAGAGTTAAGTTGGAAATAATGTGCAACCTTTCTTTTCTTTATCCTTCCGAAGGGAGGTCACTCACGTAGACTGTTCCATAGCGGTCGGATGGAATTCAGCTGGTGCCACGGTTGGACGCTGGAGGAGGCAGTGAGAGCAGAAACCAGTGCTTCATGAGAGTTGTTTGAAGGGTCACAGGCTCCCCTCAGAGTGGTGTTGTTCACTTGTTTTGAGCAAGGCTTTATGCTGTGTATCACTGGTTCCTTATGTTATGGAATTTCACTTGACTACTTCCTCAGTTTCATCGGCTACTTCATTGCTTGGATCCTGGTCGAAGGTAAGAACAGACTAAGGAAAGTCATTTATTGTATTCCCTGACTTTTATTCTTGGAATATCTTTGTTTTGTATTTTTTATTTTCTGTAAAAATATTGCAGCTGAATACTGTCACAATCTCTTGATCCTTTATTGTCTTTTTTCAGAATGGAAACTTTGAACACCATTTTCTGACCAAGATACTTGTTGTCAATCGTTGGTTAATGCTTCAAATAGTACAGTTATGCTTATTGAGGAGTCCAGCTCCTGGTTGAAAACATTGTGTGATTTTTCAGGTCTGACCACAGGTAATTACAAAGGCTTTCTGTGGGGGCCTCCAGGACCTCACTCCTAGGTCTCTTTAACTGAGGACTTCACAGGGTTCCCCTTCAAGGGTTTCTGCTGATGGTTTCTTGTGGGGGAGAAGGGGACAAACTTGAATACACTTTTCTTCATTCAGACTCAGTCCTCAGTCCTCTTCCATTCCTAGCCCTTCCCCCTTCCCCTCCCTATACCCCCAGAGTTCATAAAACTGCAAGAGTCTTCTGTTTGGGGCTGCCCTCGGCAATGAGATGATCCCCTTATCTGTGCTGATCCATTAGGCACTGGACCAGTGCTGTACCATTTCATGAGGGAAATAAAACAGGAGGAGTCAGTGACTCTTGCTTACACCATTTCCGTGAGTAAAGGTTTAACTCTTTTCCATGTTGGCTTGTTGCTTTAATCAGCAACTCCAGCATCTGACAGTTCTCTCCTGCCCACTCAGCTGAGCTCTTCATAAAATACATACTTATGTTCATGACAACTTAATTTTACTTACCAAAATGACACTGTTACAAGGCACAGGTTATGTAGGTATGCATATAAGAAAAAGTGAATATTTTTATGACCCTTTTACTTTATGGCAGATTGGCTTCATATGCTATTATGCTACATAACATCATCCAAATATATCTAAAATAACCCACTGTTTTAAGTTGTTTTAGCATTATGCTACATAAATAATTGTAACCTAAGTACTTTAGTTAATAAAAGTAACTAGGTATTTTGTACTGAGTTTTCATGATCTTTGAATTTTTTTTAACCTGGTGATATCTTCTTTTCTTTTCTTTTTTTTTTTTGCAAGACTATTTTTGCATACAATTTTAAGTATAATATAATATACAGAATGTAATTTCTTCAATTTTTAAAATTTCAGTTAAGTTAAAACTTATTAGAAACCTTGTTTTTTTGTTTTTTTTTGTTTTGATTTAACCTGCATTGTATTTTTTTCCATTACCATTTATCCCCCTATAGACCCTTTCCCCAGCAATCACTGCACTGCTGTCCATGTGCATGAGTCCTTTTTCCTTTTTACTCAATCCCTCCACCCCATCCCCACATCCCCAACTAGTTCTTTCTGTATTTGATTGTTCTAGAATCTATTTATTCAGTTGACAAAAAGGTCATTTGTTGTTGGGTTTTTTCCCATAACATGACTCTACTAGTGCTTAATAGTCATTAACTTAATTCAGAACAATTTTGTTAGATAATATTGTGGCAACTGTCATATCAACATGCATTGAAAAAAAACTTATCAAAATGGTGAACTTTTTGTAGCCATTTTAATATTAAAGATGAAAGACAATACACAATATTTTCAGCATACTATCTTTCACTATTTTAAGAAAGGTAAAAACCCAATTGAGGCACACCTCCCCCCCAAAAAAGATTTGTGCAGTGTATGGAGAAGGTGCTGTTACTGATTGAACATGTCAAAAGTGTTTTGTGAACTTTCATGCTGGAGATTTCTCTCTGGATGATGCTCAATGGTCACGCAGACCAGTTGATGTTGATAGCAATCAAATAGAGACATTAATTGAGAACAGTCAATGGTATACTACTTGGGAGATAGGCAACACACTCAAAATATCCAAATCATTAAAGTTATTGGTGAAAAAATGTGTTTTTTATTTTATGGAAAAAATTAAATGGATTTTTTGGCCAATCTAATATATAGGCTTATATTCCTGTTTATGTCTATTTCATTTTTTTTCTACTTGTTTATAAATCTGCTCATAAAAGTCAATTACCTCTGTGCCCTGGTCAGTGTGGCTCTGTTGGTTGGACCATCATCTCATGGACTGAAAAGTTGTGGGATCCATTCAAGTCAAGGCACATGCTAAGGTTGAGAGTTTGATCTTTGGGGTGTTTGATTCCCAGTCAGGGCACATACCCCATGGGGTATGTGTGAGAAGACAGCGGGTAAGTGCCTCTCTCTTACAGTGATGTTTCTCTCTCTCTCTCTCTCTCTCTCTCTCTTTCTCTCTCTCTCTCTGCCCCTACCCCTTTTCTTCTCTCTAAAGAGTAATGCAAAAATGTCCTGGGGTGAGGGTAAAAAAAAGTCAACTGCTTTTGTAATTAGAATTATTTAAAAAAAACACCAGACTTTATTTTTCCGAGAATTCTCAAGCCACTCTACATTTCCTACTTATATCCAACTTTTCTAAAAACTTTTTGTATTGGCTTTACTATCATTAGAATCAAATTCAACTTTGTGTTGTACACAAAAGGTATATTTTCTTAACTCATTAGGAAATGCTATAATTAATGAGCATAATACATGAAACAATGAAGTTTTTATCAACCAATGATAAAGTCTTTCTAAATATTTAGTTGTATAACTCCTACTAACTTGTTTCACAGTATATTGAAAATTAATATACCATGAATTATATTAACATTATATATCAGATATAATTTCTGGTTAATAAAACAAAGGTTATTTGGTCAGGCACTGTAACACAAGGTCAACAACTCTGACAGCAGATAATATTAGAATTCAAATCTGACTATGATGTACTTTTAGAGTATCTTTGGAAGTTGAATATTTTTCTTATTCTTTGTTTCCTCATTCATTATGAGGGCTCACACATTTGTTATAAAAAGTAAATAATACAATGTATGGAAACAACTCAGCTTTATGTGCACTCATAAATATTAAATCAACGAAAGCAGCTATCATTTGTATTAATATTGACATTTTTGTCTCTTTAAATTTTATTTTTTAAATCTTATTTAGAGTTAAACATAACAGAGAGGTCATTTTTAAACACACCTGAAAATCTAAAACACTAAGCCTCTAGTAAAATAGTAAAAGAAACCAGAGTTGGTTTGCTTGTATCTCTAACTATGATGTGAACTTGCACTTAGTGACATTGCTTTGCTTTCATATATCCCCTACATAGTAAAGTAGGTAACTTATCAGATATTAATATATGTTTGTAGCACATTAATTTGTTTGTCTTTTACTCCAAAATTTTTATCCATTTTAATATATTTTCTTTTTATCACATAAGATCAAGTTACCAGTGAAAAATTGCGGAGCAATTATTAGGAATGAGACTGTGTTATAATTCTAATGCATTATTTACAGGTGCTATGTTATTGCAATGAATTAAAGCTTTGGTCTTTTAGAGAAAAAAGAGTATTTAAAATCCACATGTGGGTTTTCACTAGTATTAAGGGGGAAAAATAATGAATCCCCTTAATGTTGTAATATAAAGGCTTATGAATAATGATTATCACTTGCTTAAATTTCTGTATTTATTTCCAGTATTTCTCTAAGTCCTTACTAAAAAAACTGTATCTTACTGATTTTAGAGTAATCTAATCTATTCAAAGAAGTTAAAAAATTTCAGAAACTGAACCTATTCAGTGGGATGCAAATTTATACTAAATCATATCACTGGCATGGAACACTGAGATAATGTAGTTTATGTCATTATTTTATAACTGAAGTAATTTATGACTAGAAATATTAGCCTACTTACAACAAGTTACAGAGAAAGTTAGTAGCAGAGCCTTTCAAGTCTCTAGTGTATTTTTCATTTTATAATAATTATGGATAATTTATTATTTTGACATATAACATATGGTATTTGCAGGGAAATATGGATTCGGAAAGGCATTTAATCTTTCGATACCACTGCACTTTTTGCTTACAGTTCTAAAAATGTGTCAATAAGAGGGAAGATACAATTTTATTTTATATGAATTCATAAATTTAATATGTTTAAAAGATAGTATGATTAAAAACAAACAAGCAAAAACCAAAAGGAAAATAAAAGAAGCAAAATTGTCCTGATAGGAAAATGTAAGCATCTAGCAATTTTCCTAAGGACACTGACTCCAAGCTACTGGCCACGATAAGGGATGCTCTCCAAAGTTGAGCTGCTTAGAGTACTTCCCATGTTAGATGTAATGTGCAGAAGGGTAGTTTGCTATAAGCAATATATTAATGCTTCCTCGATCAACTCTTTTTCAGTCTCAGAACACATTATATTCATATTGCGCAAAGAGCAGTGATTTTTGTATGTTTCATTCACTGCTGCATTCTTTCTTCTAAAACCAGCTTTAGAAAAATGCAATCATACACTCGTTGATTTAATATATAATAATATGATTGTAGAAAGAATCTAATTATTTCTCCTTTTTAGTGACTTTGGACCAGTCATTTCCTACCAGACTTCTTTTAGCTTTTGTTTTTTATGAAATATATTTGAAATTTTCCTTTTTTAAAAAATTTAAGAATATATTTTATAAAAACTAACCAGTTCATATGGAAATAAACCTACAGGCCTCCAAAGACCAAAAAACTTTTTTAAAAGTTCTGCCAAAAAATTATTCAGTACACAATATTGAACTAACTATTCAGGTAAGTACCATTCTGAGTAAAACAGGGAATCTGTAGACCCTGACAAAAAAATAAATAAATAAATAACATTCACCTTTCCAGTACTGGCTTTCTTTCTTTTTTTCTTTTTAATTGTAGTTTTCCAGTTACCAATTTGCCCCCTTATACTCCCTTCCCCCAAACAATCACCACACTGCTGTCCATGTCCAGGAGTATTTTTTCCTTTTTGCTCTGTCTCTCTACCCCCTAACATCCGCTGCCCTGCTCCCAGCCTCAGCTCTCACCCTGCTGTCCATTATGCGTCTGCTTCTATTTTGCTTGTTAGTTCAGTTTGTCCATTAGATTCCACATGAGTGAAATCATGTAGCATTTGTCTTTCTCTGACAGGCTTATTTCACTTAATGTTCTCCAGCTCCATCCATACTGTCATAAACGGTAAAATTTTCTTCTTTTTTTTACAGCCAAGTAGTACTCCATTGTGTAAATGTCCTATTGTTGTTTTCTCCACTCCTTTCTTAACACTACATTACTTTGGTGTTTGTGTTAAAATTCTTAACATTCAGTCATATTTTAGCCACAAAATTAGAATTGTTTATGCAACAAGGTTTAAAAATAACTATCACTAATTCATAAACTACAGAACACGGAAAGTCACTAAGTTGATGCAACCTCTTAACAGAACTAACAAAAGTTTGCTTAAGTTAGAGAAATTGTAAAACTATCATCTAACATATTTTGAGCCAAGAAAAGATTAAACTAGAAATGCATAATGCATGTCAAAGGAGATCTAAGTCTTTCGCAGGAATAAATTAGTAAAAGTAACACCTGAAACCATGATTTGGAACAAATCAACTCAGAAATTGTAAAAACATGTACTTCAGTAAGTTTTAAATTATTTGTTAAAATCTTATAACCTTGATTAAGCATAATGCAGGGTTTTAAAAAGTTATCTTAAAACAACCTGAGCTATTATAGTTCTAATAATGTCATAAGGAAAGACAAAAAGAGAAATTTATGAATTAATTTATATGTTTATGTGAGTTTAGAGAAAGAAATTAGAGATCATTCCCTTTATTTATTCCCTCTTACCATTACAATTTCCAGTATACTCATCATATAGGGAATAAGCTTAAGGTAAAGTGTAAAGTACAATCATAGCCCTTGTGACAAACTGAAGGTATGTAATTTACCATTGAGAATATTTTCATACAATGTTTATTTATTGTTTTATTTTATTGAATCCAGAAACATTTCGACATTACTCTCTCCATCTTGCTTTCCCATTATGTATAACATTTCTTACCTTCAATACTCCCATTTATAACTGAAAAGGACCTCATCTTAGCATTTGGGTAACTGCAATTAAACATATGAATCTGAGTGAACTTTGTTATAATACTCTTTTTCAAAATACCAGTGGGAAAATTTTGTGTCTATGGAATATGTCAACCGATGAATAATTACTAAGTTAATTCCCATCGTCTGTTCTAGAGAGATGCTAATTTCCATCACGTCAAACTTTTAGAAGGAAGTTATTATTAAACTAAAATAATTATACAAAATAAGGTAACAACTGTACAAGTAATTAGAGGATAAACCAAGCCTTACATGTGCCCAGTTCAACATTATTGTGAATAAAATGGAAAGAAACAACATGAATGTGTATTTAATGGATATATATTATTATTATTTGAGAACACAGCTTTAGGCAAGTTATTTGGCAAGTATCTATGAAAATTGAGATTACAAATATAACTTTATTACAAGATTTTAAATATCAGAGATACTTTGGACATTATGTTTTGTTTTATACTGCACATATTATAATGTTATTGGCCTGTAAACTTATAAAATATAAGAACCATTAGGTGAATAGGAAATGGCTTCTGATGGGAGATGTTGTTAACATGGAGTTTGAGGGAGAGGCTATACAGTCAACAGTTCTCAGAATTCACTTTGATATGAGCTTTATTTACTTCACCAGTATAAATTTTAAAGCTCTTTATAAATAACAAATAGAACTTAAGGGGATAAAAATTACTCTAATTTCCTTTAAAATGATAAATTAAAATTTATTTTCAAAAACACTTTCTTTTCTGGTTGATTAATAAATTATAAGGATATTTGGTATTAAACAAAATTCCAAAGGCTCTAAATAGTAATTTGAACACTAAGTCTTGACTTCAGATTACTCAGTTTTGAAAATAATTGATAACCACATGTTTGGTAACTTTTTATACATGTTTTCAATGTTAGTTTATTAGAAAATGATTTTAATCTATAAATGAAATTCAAGTACATTTAATAGGTTTCTTTAACTGCTGTTCATCATTGAGAATTAAAAAACATTTCTTAAAATGATTAAGATTTATGAAATATGATTATAATTTCATACTTTCACATTTCATATTTTGTAATTTTTAAATATAAAAAATTAATATGCAGAAATAGAGATATCAATATTTTTTCTAAAAGAATATTTTTAGATATACAAAATAGGTAAATTTATATGCATATATACACACATATACTAGTGTAATGTTATTAATGTTGTAATAGTGCAAATGGACATTTCCATCACTTAGATGGTCATTAAAAAAAGAACAGAAAATTAGTCTTTAATTGAAAAAAATTATTTTAAAATGAACAAAAAATGCATTTTACCTTTTTAATGTAAAATAGACTAAAATTATTCAAAGTACAGTCATCACTGTCATTAATTAAATTGGTTTAATTGGTTGTATAACAATTTAAATGCACATTCATGATGGCTAAGAATTCCTATGAATACTATAGTTATTTTCCAATTCTTTCTCATTAATATTATTCCCACAATTAAAAAATAAATAAAGTTAAAACTCTTGTGTTTGACATTATAATAAAGGAAAGTTATTAGAAAAATACTATTTTGAAAATAAATAATGACTAGTCCTGAAATTTAATGGGTACATACACAAAAATGATGAATGAAGCTGATAAAGAGAACTCAAACATTTTGCAATATAATGTCATTTTGTTTTCCAATATTTATCTTTATATAGTAACTTGATGTGGGGAAAAATTTCTAATTTAAATAACTTATTCTAAAATAATTTGAATTAATAGCTGTATCTTTATATTTTTAGTAAGTTGAATTTCACCTTCTCTGTCTTTATGATTTTCTACAATAATTTATAATTTCTAACAATGAAAATAAATTTACCTCAATGTATTTACTGTATTTTACCATTATAATATTTTATTTCAATGCTGTTTGATACACAAATACATCAATTTTGTAATATCAATATCAAATATCAATAGGGGATGCTTTATGTCATTAAAAAAAATTATACTTTGCCTGCTAACAAAATGAAGAATAAAAGGAACACAGCTGAAAATTGGTCTTTTCCCTAATTATCTCACTTGGATAATCAAAGATTTAATTGTTACATTCACATGTGGCTCTTTATTATCTTTGAGAGCTAGGATTAGGTGGTATTGCTTTGAAAGTGGACGGAGTCAGGGAGGATCCAAAGTCAGAAAGTAAGTTCCAAAACTCTGCTCACACAAATGAGGTTAATTAGGTGTGAATGATCTAAATATTGTCTGATATCATATCTGAGGTCAAGATGAGCATGACCCCTGTTACTCAGCATATAATAAAAAGAAGCTATTAAATAGAGTTTGCATGTAGAAATTGACTTGGGACTGCTAAGTGACTAGAGAACGCACAGGAGGTTACAAGGGGGTCCGTATCATGAAAATACATCATTTCCAAAAATTATGTCCCAAACTTTTGATATGTTTTGTTGTTGTTTGCCTGAAATATGTTCTTCCATGAGATTTTTTATGTAAAGTCAACTCTATCAACCACTTGATAATAGTTTCTTAAAGTATGAACCATAATTCTATAGACTTTTGCCACTCTGAATGTCTTTTTCTTTACCTCTAGAACATTTTTTCTCTTAAAAAGTTAAGTTTAAATATTAAAGTAATCATTTGAAGTCAGTTATGTGACAAATACAGAAAGTGACAATATTTGCCATTAATTATATTTAAATTGATTAGTCACTAATTTTTTAAGAATAGTAACCAAAACAAAGTAAAATATAATTGACTGTAATTTTTCACTGTCTGTAAAAGACAATTTTTTAATGTCAAGGGTGTTCTAAGAGTATCAATTAGTTTTGAATGTCATTTGAAAATATTCATTAAATATTCAATACATGTATTCAAAAATTAATATAAATATTAATCATGAAGTAATCAGAAAAAATATTTCTAATTTATGTCTCCAGTTGTCTTATATGATTAGTTTTATACAAAAAGAAACCCTTAACAAATATCCAGCCATGATGGAAGGTTTGCATTAATTACTAAGTCTCTATGTTATTTGTATGATGGTAGTTTTTAAAATGATTAGAGGTATTGTAGTGACATGATTTTGTTGCTTATATTACTTAAATAAATAGAGTATATAGCTGGATTTTAATATATGCATACATATACTAAGACAGTCATACTGTACTGTTGAAAAAGTAGAAAGGAATTTTAAATGTTAGTTTTTTATTATTTCTGAATAATGAGGTTATGTTTTCCATTATTTTCAAATAACAAAACCCATTCTAATTTAAGCAGAAAGTTATTTAATCTAGAAAACTTGGAGACTTACTTTTATCAGAAAAGCTACCTGAGTTAACTGTGTCCTTTTGGAATAATGGTGCATGCGTATTTTTTCAAGAGAACAATGGTGTATTACAACATATCAAAGCTGAGTAATCAGTAAGCCATGTCAAATTTATTCGTTCCAAGACTACACAACTTTTTTCAAAGTCCCCACAGACAAACCATTTGACCTAACTATGATCTCCACAAAGCTAGCTAAAAAACCTCTGAGAACTCAGTTACAGCTCAGCTTCTGCACTTCTTACAACACAGCTATAGAAAAAGGCCCTCACATCCAAATATCTGTATCTGCTTTCATAATCTGGTCCACATACAGCTACTTGACCGAAACTACATTCTGTGCAAGGTCTAAATTGTTAGGAAGTTTGGGAAGCCCATTGGTTAGCATTCCAGTCTCTTAGGCACAGTAAGAAACATGAGAGTAAGCCTTTCTGCAGTATCTTTCACACGTGTATCTTTAAATTGCTTCTTTCAGCTTTTATGCCTTCACACAATAGTCTGCAACTATTTTTGTTTAAAATCTAAACCTTCAAGCACTGCTGCAGTCATTAGCATTCACAGAGCACTTGTATTATACACATTAATAGAAACACAAATTCTTGGCTCTAATTCAGTAATTCCCTCTCAACATTTTTTTTCTTGTCACTGTAATTTATCCATAATTTTTTTAAGAGTATGCTGAAAACCTTAATCTTGCTTATAATTTTTTGAGTATTAAAAATATCTGGAGCTTAAGAATCAAAGATGATTTTTGGCTATTATTCTATGGTTTACTATATCCTGGTCTTGTTGAAAATGAACTTAACTAATTAAGCATGCACTATTTTATTTATTTTAAACAGTGAAGAAATTGGCATTTTGCTCCAGGTGCCTGACATTAATTTACAATGTTTTTGCCTCTGATGAAAGAGGAACATAAAGGATATTTTTTAAAGGTTATACTTTTAACTGAAATATCCTGTATCAGAAAACTCAATCTCTAACCCATCTAGCACTTAGCACTCCAACACTTCCAGTGTTTAGCAATAATGCTACTATTATTACCACTGTACTTAGCACTACATTTTTTAATAACTAAAAAGCTAAATAAATTATGCTGAGCACTTAAAATGCCTAATCCTCAAAAAATTATGAGGAATGGGTTGTTAATATCTTGATTTTCTTTATGAGGCAACATCCATAGAAAAAATTAAATAACTTGGACAAAGTCAGAGCTCGGGTAAATAGTAGGACTTAGTAGGACTTGATTTTCAGCAAACTCTTTTTTGATCCTATGTTGGTCATCTATCCCTGTGTAACAAATTGTACAAAGTTGGTGCCTTAAAACAACACATCTTCATTGTCTCAGAATTCCCGTGGGTCGGGGTGGTAAGTTTAGCTGCATATTCTGCTGAGAATTTCGTATGTCTATAATTATGTTATCTGCTGAAATCCATTCTTCTCTGCAACCAGACTAAGGAAAAGCCCACCTCCAGGTTCACGTGGGGTGTTGGTAGAATTTATTTCTTTGTAATACTGAGGGTATCAGTGTCTTGTTGGATGTTGGTTGATAACTGCCCTTACATCTTTACCAGGTGGGCCACACAACATTGTTGCTTAATTCTTCCAGAACAGCTAGGTATAGAATTTCTAGACCCATTCAGCTAGAATATGGAGCCTAACATATCGTGTTACATAATCATACAATTTCTGTTTATTAGCTTTGGCATGTTTTATTCTTTAGAAGTAAGTCATACGTTACACCCATGTCCAAGGGCTGGGAGGTAAGGGAGTGTGGTTATAAGAGCATCAACACCAACAGGCAGTAATTATGGAAGGTCATTCTGGAGTCGAACAAAATTCACTCTAGAGCTCCCAAAGTGCCTTGCCCCTCTCCAATAAAATACACATTCACCAACCAACATCCCAAATACCCAAAAGTCTCATCATACTTTGGTCACATCATCTGCTCAAAGCACGGGATCTAAATTAGGTTTACACCTGGATGAGGTTTTTTAGGTGTAGTTCTTTATTCATTGATCTGTAAAACTAAAGAAAGAGCCTGGTTATCTCACCTTTCCTCACAGTTGCCGCATACAATAGAAAGATAGGCATAGGATAATAGCTTTCAACTTTCCTATCCAGAAATGGTAGGTAAAGAAGTCAATGGTCTACAGCAGTTTTGGATTACAGCTTGGCAAATGTTGGTATTTTCCTTTGTTAGTTTTCAATGCCTGGGAAGAATTACCCATGACTCTCAGCTCCCTCTCTGGGTCCTTGCTTTTGTTCTCCAAGTTATCCTTTCTTTTCCATGAGAGCTAGTGCATATTTTGTCATCCTGCTGCCTCTCCAGTAAACTGTTGGCAGTCTAGTAACCTCCATTGTTTTGAAGTTTCTACTTTCTTAGTCCAAGCTGGCAACGTTTTGAAGAAATAAATCTCTCTAAAAATTTTGCCTACCATTAGTAGATTTCACAAGGTTCACTGTACCAACCATGCCCACAAATCTTTTTTAAGGCCTTATTATTTAATTGTATTTTACTGTTTGTGCTGTTACTGTTGTCCCTGATTTTCTCCCATTTCCCAACTCCACCCAGCTCCCCAGTCCCTCACACAATCCCCATATTATTGTTCATACCTGTGAGTCATGCATATATGTTCTTTGGCTAACCCCTTCTCCTTCTTTCACCCAGTCCCTCCCCTCCCCTCTGACTGCTGTCAGTCTGTACCATGTATCTATGTTTCTGTATATATTTTGTACATTAGTTTATTTTGTTCATTAGATTCCACATGTTAAGTGAGATCATATGGTACTTTTCTTTCACTGACTGGCTTATTTCACTTAGCATAATATCCTCCAGTTCCCTCCATACTGTCACAAATGGTAGGAGTTTCTTCTTTTTTACTGCTGTGTAGTATTCCATTAGGTAAATGTACCACAGCTTTTTTTAGTCACTCATTTACTGATAGGCACTTAGGCTGTTTCCGGATCTTGGCTATTGTAAATAATACTGCTATGAACAAAAGGGTATATATAGGGGCATGTACATATATGTATCTGTGTGTACACACACACACACACACACACACAATTGGTGCTTAGGGATTCTTAAGGTATACTCCCAGAAGTGAAACTGTTGGGTTAAAAGGGAGTTCCATTTTTAATTTTTTTAGGAAACTCGATACTGCTTTCCACAATGGTTGCACCGGTCTGCGTTCCCACCACCAGTGCAGTAGGGTTCCCTTTTCTCCACGTCTTCACTGAACTTGCTGTTTGTTGACTTATTGATGCTAGCCATTCTGACAGGTGTGAGAGGACATCTAGTCATGGTTTTAACTTGCATCTCTCTGATGATTAGTGATGGTGAGCATTTTTTCATATGTCTATGGACCATCTGTATGTCCTCTTTGTGTCTATTCAAGGTTTTGCCCATTTTTAAATTGGATTGTTTGTCTTCCTGGTGGTTAGTTGTATGTATATTTTGTCTGTTTTGGAAATTGTACCCTTATCAGACATATCATTGGCCAATATGTTCTCCCATACAGTGGAGGCAAGAACATACAGTGGAGCAAAGGGTCTCTTCAAAAATGATGTTGGGAAAACTGGACTGGTACATGCAAAAAGAGTGAAACTAGACCACCAATTTACAACGTACACAAGAATAAACTGAAAATGGTTAAAAGACTTTAATATAAGTTGGGAAACCATAAAGCTGTCTAGAAGAAAACTTGGGCAGTAAAATCTCAGATCACTCTCATAGCAATATTTTTGCCGATATATCTCCCAGGGCAAGAAAACCAAAGAAAAAATAAACTTAGGGGACTACATCAAATGAAAAAACTGCTTCACAGCTAAAGAAACCATCATCAATGTGAAAAGGGAACATACCCACCGACCTTTTTTTAAATGAGCCTTTCACTGCCAGAGGATCCTGCTGAGGTGGCTGGAGGGACAATATCTTTAAGCTTCTTAGAGCCTCCATGGTTTGCTTAGAAAATGTGTGAGACACAAGATTAAGAGTTCTAAATCTTTTCAAAGGACGCTTTGCATAACTGAATACTCTGACTTCCTGAACTTTTGGAAATTTCAGCAAAATGTTGTATAGTCAATCCTTTTATCCCTCTAGATTTCACTTTTTAAACTGCTTAGAAGCCATTTCTCAATTTTAGCATCAAGAATGTAGGAAATTTTCAAAATTATTAAGTCCTGTTTCCTTTTTATTTAATAGCGCTTTGCTCAATTTATCTCTCACCTAGTGTTTTATAATAACCAGTGAGAAGAAACCAGTAGTCATTCAGTATTTTCCTTAGAAATCTCCTTAGCTCTATATCCAAGTTCATCACTTAAAATTCTACTATCCACATATTTCATAAGATAATTTTGCTAAACTTGCTGCCACTATATCACAGATTTTACTTTCTCTGGCTTCAAGAACCTAGTTCTTACTAGCTTTTGAACTCCTACTGTTAGCATCCTTAAAGTCCAGATTATACTACTTGTCTACTCAAAGTAATTTAGGATTTCTCTATCATGCTCCTCAAAATTTCTCCAGCCTCTACTCACTTCCTACTCCCACGTTTTCAATATTTGTTACAGCAGTCTCCCATTTCCAAGTACCAAAATCTGTATTAGTCATTTCTTGTCTCTTAACAAATTACCACAGACTTAATGGTGTTAAACAATGCGCATTTATAATCTCACAGTCTAAGTGTCAAAAATCTGAGCTTTACTTAACTGGCTCCTTTGGGTAAGGCCTTATAAAGCCACAACCCAGGGGTCAGCTGGCATATGTTCTCATCTGTACACTCAAGTGGAGAAGAACCCATTTCCAAACTCGCTCTGGTTCATGGCAGAACCCATTTCCTTATATCTTTCGGACTGAGGTGCCAGCTTCTCGATAACTGTTGTTTGGAGTTCAGTCTCCACTCCCAGAAGCTGCCCTCAGGTCCTTGCCTAAGGGACCTCCCAAACTGATTGTCTACTTACTTGAAGCCATCTAAGGAGAGAGATTCTCTAGAGTCTTCCTGCTAAGAATATAGAGCCTCATATAATGTAACAAGAGGAAAGAAATGACATCTACTTCCCATCGCCTCTGCCACATTCCGTTGGTTGGAGGCATGTCTGAGGCTCCATTAGCACTAAGAGGAAGGGCATCATATGTGGGTCTGAACGCCGGGGTACAGGGTTTTAGTAGGGACACTCTGGAGCCTCTCCCTCACAGGTTAAAACCCCAAGTTGTTATATATTTCCAAACTAGGCCTAATAATTTTACAAATTTGATTTTTTTAATCTGTAAAATATTTATTGTTCAAAAGACTTTGATGACAGTTCCTCCCACCACCCAAAGAGATCCGAGTCCTGATGATAATAATGAAGGTTCTAAACACTTCAAACTTCCTGCCTTAAAACACACACAGTGGTGCTGTGATGGATATACTTCTTACAGATTGAAAAGAGAAGGTTCCTTTATATATATAAATTTATACTATATTTATAAATAAATTTATATGATCAATACTATAATATGTATTAATGAAGCTTAAAATAGTAAGAAGTTAAAATATCATCAAAATTATTTGAAATGTGTGAAAAAAAAATCTTCTTAGCGCCCGAAAGTTAGAGTTTATAGCAAAACATTCTACTTAGGCTTTTTAACATAAAACGGAATAGCAAACCATTTAATACTCAGTTTTTTAAAGGGATCTTTAAAAAAGATCCCTTCCTTGTTTCGAGCTTTGATGTTGTTTCCACTTAATTGTTAGTGTATTATAAAGGCCAATTAATAAAGTAGATTTAAAACTTTCAAGTAACTGATGTATTTATTACTCAAAACGTCATTTGCCTGTTTTTACAAAGGTAGACTCTAATTCAACGTATATGTTTCATTTCTCTTTCTCAAAGGTATTATTTTAGTTGAGTCTTGCAAACTGATTTAATTAGTCTAGTGTTTCTTTGTTTTCAGACTGTTTTATTTTAATCATAATAAGATGAAGGCTTTGTTTTGCATTTAAAATTAATTTTACTCTGAAGTAAAATCTTACCTACGAAATGCCATGCCAGCGGCAGAGTCCCAACCCCACCGTCATCGATCTCTAAGAGCAAGGGAAGGACGAGACCCTTGGAAAATATGCAAGCCCAAATGGAGAAATAAATCTCAAAATAAAATTAAGAAATTTTTTTCTAGTGTAAAAAGCCTAGGGAAAATTTCTGAGGATTTAAAAGAAAATTTATTTACTCTGCTGAATTTTCTCTCCATATTGAATAAAAAATGAAAACTTAAGGATTATATTTTTGTAAATTTGTAAAACTTACTATCAAAATATAATTATTTAAATTACATAAAATAGTAAATGCATTGTTGTTCCATTTTACAGTAATATCTGTTCACTGCACACTATTTAATAAACAAGATTTTATAGAATAAAACTTTAAGTCATCCACAATCACTCAAGAGTAAGTACAGTTATTGTTTGTATTATTTCTTGTATTATCCTATGAATATCCTGCACTTGATTCTAATGTCACAGAGGTACTGCTCAATATGAATCTAATGCCTACACCACATGTAATTTTTAATTTTTTTGTATATTAAAAGGTATACAAGAAGATGGGTAAAAGAAAATTTAACTATATATGCTTTCTTATTTTACCCAATTTTTACAAAATATATAATACGTATGATTGTTATTTTTATATTTACTTAGCTGGGCCACATTGCCCAGATTTTTGTTCAGACATTATTCTGGATGTTTCTTCAAGGGAGTTTTTAGATGAGATTAACATCTAATTTGGCGGACTCTGAATAAAGCAGATTGTATTCTATAATTTCGGCTTCATCCAATCACATTGAAGCCTGAATACAGTAAATGCCATCGCTGTGCAAGAAGGAAATCTGCCAGCTGTTGGCCTTTGGGTTTGAATTGCAATATAAGCATTTCCCTGAATCTCCAGCCTGACGGCCTACCCTGCAGATTTTATATTTCCCACCCTCTGTAATCACAGCCAGTTCCTGAAAATCTCTTTCTTTCTCTCTGTCAGCACACGCACACACACACACAATCACATCCTCTTACTTGTTTCTCTGGACATACCTAATAAAACATGTAATCAATTAAAATATTAATAAGTCATTTCACATTCATTTTTTATACTAATTTATCAAATATTTCTATGTGCTTAAGACTTACAATATATATATCTAACTGGTAGAGGCCACACTTCAGGTGATTAATAACTATGTGCAAGTAATGAGTACCAAAGCAGATGAAACAGGTTTGTAGTGTTTGAGGCTTGTCCATTTTCTCCCTTTTCAATATATTTTAAATATTTCTTTATATAGTATATGCTTATAAAAACATTACTTTGATATCCAATTAATACCCTATTCCATCATAACCTGGCATCGCTTCAATGATGAATTTTTATTTTCATGGTTAAAGTCTTTCTTACTTTTGAATTTTAACTAGTTTTGAAGTTAGAATCTGTTTAGTTATGTTTACCCCAGATTGATTTCTCCAAGATGAAGTCTTGGGGAAAAGGAAAACAACATTTAAATACTACTAATATATAATGGGAATGGGCCTCAATGGGCTAGTTCCTGTATGCTTACTACACAATGGATTCAAGAATACCTTTTAAATGTCATATTTATTTATAGGAAATGTTCTAAAATTTAAGAATTTCCAGCTAATATAATTTTACGAGCATTTTTAAAAACCATGTGTTTGCAATGAACTTGTAATATGTTAGTCGGCTAGTTAGAACATCTTGATAGAACTTCCTCAGACTTTAATGTGCATAAAAATAACCTGAGAAATGAGCAAAATGCAGACTCCGGGCTTCACCAACCAGACACCCCCAGGAGGAAGATAGGGATCAGGATACAGAAGGTCTTATAAACCCTCACATATTACATATAACCTCACACTAACTCAAACTGTTACATGACAATCAACTTTCATTTTTTAGTGTCATTAAATACTACTAGGCAAGACACAACACTTACTTTGGTGAAAATAGGTAACATTTTAATTTTTGCAATCTTTCTGTTTTGAGGTATTAAAATGAAGTCTCATTTTGAATAATGACAATTGCTCATGTAAAATCAAAAGCTATCATTTAGGTATATGAGATAATTAATAAAATCTAAAAAAGTTGTCTATCATTTAGGTATAAGATAATTTATCAAAATCTATAAAAGTAGAAATTATTTTATTAACTTCCCTCCCATTCTAATCACCTTGATAATTACTTGAAATTTGCTAATATCAAAAACTTTAAGATATCTTGGTCACAGTACATTAAAATTAATTGTTTTTCATCACAGGACAATTTTTTTTGTGAGTTTTATGTGACTGAAAAACTTCCATAGCCAAGAATGTGTACTTAATTACCAAAAGGTCAGAGAAACTAAATACATCTTTCTTTTAGTTTTCCTTGTTCTATTATTTAATTTCAAAATTATTTTTTATATTTTTATTTCCAATTCATTGACCTAAATGGAAAACATGTGAACCATGTTTCTTAAAAGCTGCATGTGATTTATGATATCTTCTACATATGCCAAACTTTCGAGCAAAACCACCTTTTGTCATAATTCTTAGGATTCATTGAAAATCTTTTCTTTTTTCAGGTCTTTGCCTGGCTTATTAAGTATAATACCTTTAAACTAAATAAAGAATACAGCTATTAAGTACATTTTATTTATTCTCAGTATTTCTCTACATAAGTGTGTTGTAGGGCCTTGCTAAAGGGTTATGAAATCTCACCCAACATGAACCTCTGTTGATTTTTTATCTAAAATGCTTTTTATTGGCTAGCTTTATTTTTTAAGTCTTCTATGGGTCATTCTTCTACTTTTCCCAACTCTTCACCCAGTTTTTTTCTACATCATTTAGTATTATCATGATGCTTTAATTGATGATTTTTTTTGCAAACAGCACCCTATACAAGGTAACTGTCTCTTAACAAGTGGACAGGAATCTTGATTGTAAAAGCATTATATTAACTGACTGAATGAAAGGGGAATTCAGTTATTATTTGCAAAGATCCTTTTAAAATATATGGTTACAATGTATTTTGATTTAGACCAATTAAGGGTCTCTGGCTTCAGGTGATTTTATGAAATGGTATAACCCCTCAGCCACATAGTGGTTTCTGAAGCTCAATTATGCAAACTTTTTAAGTACATGTTTGAAAAGACTTTCCACTATCAAAATAACCCATTTATCATGCTCTGTTTCTAAAACTTCCCAGTGTTTTTCAAGTGTACCTTTACCTAGGAAAATATAAAATATTCGATTAAACAGTTTTTAATCAGAAACAGAGGAGCACAGAAACAACAGAATTTCTCAGTTATAGCACAAATATATTTATATTTTAAAATATGGGAATAGTGGCAGAAAAGAAATCTAAAAATGTACGATTAAGAGCATGAAAATAAATAACAAGTAAGAAGTTAAGATATTATTCTGCATTCAATGGGGAAATTTACAAGTTTTAAGTCAGAAAAAAACATGGGTGGAATCAAGTTTAAAAAATATAAATCTGAAAACAAGCCAGAGAATTCATGAGAAGGAAAGTCTAAAACAGCAGAGGTAAGTTGATAGACTATTCTATTAGCAAAATAAATCATGAATGAAGTGTTGATTAGAAATTGAAGTCTTCAATGTAGAATGACAAAGAACAACATGGGAATATTCTACATAGAAAAAACCCTGTCACATGACCAATTTTACACTGATAAACTGAACAAGGATATGCAATCAGGGACACAAGTTTTCTTTTACAGGGTTTGGAACAATCCGTCTGTTCTTTCTTATGCCTCACTTTAACCATTCATGAGTTTCTCGATGCTTTGTTATCTGCACCTGTCCTTGGTTCTTAGACATTGATCGATGTAATTCACTGACATCCCATTCTTAGGTACTCGGTATTTAGTTCGTTTATGTTTGCTAATTTCTCCATAGGCTGTCTGTAAATCCAAAATCTTATAGACTTTCCTCTGCAAGTATTTTTCATTTACATTTATACAGCATATCCTTAAATAATGCTATTTTGTTTAACGTCAATTCCTTATTATGTTGATGAGAAAAAAAAATCCATCCCAGCTGGGGCCACTGCCTGTATGGAGTTTGCACATTCTGTTTCTGTGTGGGTTTTCTCCAGGTCCTCCGGGTTCTTCCAACACCCCAGCGGTGTGCATGGCAGGTGAATCCTCATGTCTAAATTGTCCCAAGCTGAGTCATCATGGATGTAGGTGTGATGTGCCCTGCAATGAAAGGGCACCCTGTCCAGAATGGGTCCCACTTGGTGCCTTTAGGTGCTGGAAGAGGCTGTGCTCACTGTCACCCTAAGCTTGAGTAAGTGGCTTACAAAATAATTATCTTGTTTTTATTAATCTTTTAAAATGTATGTATAGCTTAGTTTACTTAAATGTTTAATATTAGAAGTGTTTCATGTCTTTATTTAGAAGTTTGAAGATATTTTTGTGACCAGAAATACTCCTAGGAACTTAATTCTTACTTGTATCAATTAGCCTATGGTAAAATCGGTTTTTTTATTCATTGTTTCACTTAAAGTGACAATTTCCGAAAACCTATGAATGATATTAATTCAGGACTTACTGTACTTTTTATTTCTCTGTTCATATTTTAAGTCTGTTTACATAAGGGAACAATGATAAACATATTGAACCTGAGGTTTAACTCACCTCTTCCAAATTGGAAGTCAATGGTATCTGTCTTACTTATATTCTGAGTTTTACTGGATGTCCCAATCTGGAAATGTTTCCATATATTCTGAATTTTTATGTGATTACAATGACATAGTATTATAATCAATAAGTAAGGAAGAAATCTAGGAAAAGTCACTATTGACAAGGTTTGCAGAATTTGGGTAGTTTTTAAATTAAATTTATTGGGATAAAATTGATAAAGAAGATTATATAGATTTCAAGTGTACATTTCTATGATACATGGTGTATGTATTACATTGTATCCCACCACCCAGAGTCAGATCATCTTTTGTCAGCATATATTTTACTACCTTCGCCCTTCCTTACCAAAACCCTTCCTTCTAATCACCAAACTAATCACCAAAACCCTTCCTTCAGGTAACCACTGTGCTGTTGTCTGTGTTTATGAATTTTTGTTTGTTTGTTTTTCTTGTTTGTTCATTTGTTGCTTTCAGTTTTATATCTCACATATGAGTGGTTTTCACTCATAGGTGGGTTTTGGAATTTTTTTGTCTAACCTATTTCACTTCACATGGTATTTTCATGACCCATCCATGTTGTCTCAAATGGCAGTATTTCATCTTTCTTATGGCTGAGTAGTATTCCATGTATAAATGTAGCACATCTTATTTGTCTAATCATCTATCAAAGGGCACTTCAGTTGTTTCCATATCTTGGCCACTATGAATAGTGCTGTAATGAACACAGGGTGCATATATATTTGTGAGTAAATATTTTCATTTTTTTTTTAGGTAGAAACCCAGAAGAGGGGTCACTGGGTCATGAGGTAACTCTATTTTTAATGTTTTAGGAACCTCCATATTGTTTTCCAAATTAGCTGTACCAGTTTACATTCCCACCAGCAGTAAATAAGGGTTCTTTTCTTCTCCACAACCTCTCCAACGCTTGCTATTACCTGTCTTGTTGATGACACTCTATCAGGTACAAATTTCATTGCAGTTTTGATTTGCATTTCCCTAATAGTGAAATTGAGCATCTGTTGGCCATTTGCTCGTCTTCTCAGGAGAAGTGTCTATTCAGATCCTCTGCCCATTTTTTAAATTTGTTTGTTTGCTGTTGAATTGTATAAGTTCTTTATATATTTTGGGTATTAATCCCTTGTCCAAGCTGTTCTTCACAAATATCTTCTCCTATTTGGTTATTTGCCTTTCTTTTTTTTTTTTTTTTTTTTGGCAGTTTCATTCCCTGTGCAGAAACTTTTTAGAAGTTCCATTTATTTCTTTTTGCTTTTACTTCCCTTGCACTTGGGGTGATATTCATAAAACCTTCAAATAAATAACTGATTTAGTTAGCATTTACTACCTAAGAAAACACCAAAAACTAACGCTTTAAAATAATGCTAACTTTTTTAGCCCATGAATCTGTAGTTGTATAATTTTGTCTTGGTTTGACTGGATACCTTTTCTTGTCTTGGCTCAACTCAGCTATCTCCTGGCACCATGGTTCAGCCTAGATTGAAAGGTTAGAAGATTAGACTCCACTACATTATGTAAGATGCTGCAAAATCATATGGCAAAAGTGGATACATAAATTGGTGATAATGTTTGCAATTTACCACATGACTGCACATTTTCTAAGATAAAAATACATTGCTATTGAATAACCTTTAAAAGAGAAATAATAATACTTTCTCAATACTTATTTCATGGTAGCCATGCCCAATCCGTTAATATTTTTCATATAGAAACCTTTATAATGTGATGATATTAATATCAGTTACTCATTGTAGACCACATTCAATTACAAGATGCTAATTCAGGGATAAAGGACTGATAAATAATATTCATAACCAACATACCTATATAGAATTATTTTTATCCAAAAACATTATATTTAATTCTGAAAGATGAATATTTGTTTTAAAGTTAATTGTGTTGAATAAAAATGTAAAGAAACATTTATTCATAGAAAATCTAAAAATTGATCATGGAAACAGTTTCTTATTGCTTTTTCAATATAGATGGAGTTCACACCTGCAGAAAAAATTCAGTTACTCTATTGTAAGAATAACAAAAGAGAAAGGTGAGACATGAAGTGCTAGTAGGTTACAAAGAAGCAGGTAATAACTTTCCTCATTGGTTATATGTTCTACTTTATCTTTTTAAGTGTTTGTGGAAAGAGCAGACAGAAATAAAAGGAAATAATATGCCCTCTAATTACAGTATTTTCTGGAAAATACATGTGAAAATGATGAAGAAAAACTATTGGGTGAAGATGTATCTGTGGAAATAAACAGATAAAAATGTTACACACATTTTTCACAAAGTTGTAGAAAATGAAATATACCATACAAGAACAGAAGTCATTTTATACTTATAAAACTCAATATATCCATGTTAGGATGTTATTATTTTTTGTTTTGTCTTTTATTGTAGAACTTATTTGCTAAAAAAATATGAAATATAGATATAAGGTAAGATAATCAGATGACTAAGATAAATTAACAGAATGTAAGCATTGAGGGCGTAAAAAAGAAAATCAGACAATCAAAAATGGCCTGTTCTTGTAATATAAAAGACACTACGCTGATATGAAAGGTCAGTCACATGTGATCCTACACATAATTTCAAAACCAGTTCATTCAGTAGTCCACAGAAGTATAGGACTCTTAAGTGAGATGTCTTCAAATAGCACACAATGTTACCTCTATAAATTTTCTTGATGCACTAAGTTGTACCGCAACTGAAGTGATATTAACAATGGGCCAACAGTGATGACCTAAACCTTAAATATGCTTATTTATTTCTAATTTATAAATTACATACACAGGAGAAACAGAAAAAATATTTAAGATATATTAAATGCACTTAATAAAATATATCCCTCTTGTTGAATGAAATACAATAAAATGGTGTTAAGTTCCATAAAGTAGTGATGGTTGTTTTTCTTCACTTCTGTCTCAATGCCGGAAACATTTCCTGGCATGGAGTAAACATTAAATTCTGAAAAAAAAATTAAATTACCAATATGTTATATAGAAGTACTTTTTTCATCATTTTACAAATCTATTTCACCAGTAAAAGCTTAATCAAAACTTACTTTAGGTAGATCAAGTTAATATCACTGAATCATTAATTAAGAATTTCAAGCTAAACTGCAAGTTTTATATTTCAATTCTTAGGTGTATTTATCAGAGTCTGCATTGTGTTCTTTATCTACATACTATCCTGAGAAGTAGTTCCATTAGTTTTCATTAAACATCTGGAATAAAGCTGAACTACCTTCCCAGTTATTGGTACTTCTTCAACTTCAGTAGCAAAATATAAATTATCTTTGACATTCTCATTGTCACTTGATTTATGGTTAGTGCAGACCAGATTTTTAAAAAAGAAGTGTCCAGCTAGTACTAACTTGAGATTTCATAACTTGATTTGTAATACTTTTTATTTTTAAACATTAGCATTGTAATAAATTATCCAAAATAAACTGTACATATGAATAGTAATTGACAGATGTGCATGTACATGTGCCTCTGAAACACCATAAATACAACAAAACAAGAAACATATCTATCATTCCCCCAAATTTTCTTTCTCTTTTTATTTACCACTTCTCCATTCCCCATTCAAGCAACCATTGATTTGCTTTCTTTTGCTCTATATTAGTTTGCATTTTTTAAAAAAATTGTATATAACAGAAACATACAGCATGTACTTTCTTTGTTTGTTTACTACTTGATGTCTTCCCCTAGTGTTTGTTGTAATTTACTTCTTCTTACACTGAAATTTTCTTCTCCCACTTGGAATGGTCTAAACTTCGTTATTTGTTTTCCTCATTCGAAATTGTGAAGGAAAATTAGTTAAGAAGTGTAGGATTTCTTAGAGAGTGTACTGGCATTATAAATTGCAGCAATCAGCTCCACTATAGAGATAGTCATTCAACTTCATTATATTGATGAAATGGTAGAGTTTGTGATGGCAGTGTGGTGCCCTGAGTGAGGCAGGGGCCGTAGGAAATGCCCAAGGCAGCGTGGGTGAAGACTCTCTCCTAGCATGGCAGGTGACAACGGATTTCCCCACCCCCTGGGAAAGATGGGCAGGAGGTCTTGCACAGAGTATGCACGAGGCTAACACAAGTGATTGACAAAGGGAAAAGCCCTCCTACTCCCTTCTGGTCCCAGAGGACACAACTACGCATGTACTGTAAAGGTCAACATGGCAGCAGGGGGAGGTGCTGCCCTGTCAGTCTAGCCTGAGAAAATGCAGGATTCGCTGGGAGAGCTGGGCCCTTTGGGAATGAGAGGAAGTTTGGACCAAGAGGTTTAAAACCAAGGGAATGGACAAGGATAAATGCAGGATTCTTCCCCTGGACTTCACTGGCACGACTGGCCACAGCGGTTGGCAGCGCCCCCTGGCCCCCAGCATGGAAAGCGGCAATGGAGGCTCACCAGCCCTACACGCAGACTCTAGGAAGGAGCCTGAGGCCCAATGGGGGCAGGGAAAGAAGTTAAGCCACCTGGACGGTTGTGCTCAGCTGCCTGAAGTTTGCAAAGGACAGTATTTCTTAAATGAGAGAAGGAGCTCTACACAACCTTGGACTGGTCTGGTAGAGGGTGATGGGGTTTTTCTCAGGGTGTTCTGGAGGGATGGACTCTGAGGAAGAAGCTTGCCATTCTTCGAAATTGTTCAGTTTTTGAATAAAAGACCTCTTTTCTTTTTCACCAAACCTCTGTTGCTGGATTTTGCCTATGGGTGGTGACAGACAGCTAAACCCCCTTTCTCTTCAGGAACATTCGCACTGAAGGAAAATTTTCTTCAAAATAAAATGAATTCACATAGGTTTCTGCTTTTCAATAGGCTTGAGGTAAGATATCCATACTAATCAGGAAACCCCTGGAGAGTATTTATTGAAATTGCTGCTGTTAAAAATTCACTGATTTCACAACTTGCTAGTTTCTATACATCCTAATGAATCAGGAAAGCCTTGGGAGATTTCTGGAATGCTGATCAACAAACACTTAAGGCTTTAAAGTTTTAAATTCTTTAGTGTGTACCTTTCATAAACAAACTCATAAACCTTTAAAATGAAAATTCAACAGTGCATTTACACATCTGTGCACACACACCATATATCCATTGTTCATTTAGGTTTGGAGACAAGTCCAAATTATTTATGACAAAGATACAAACATTATTTGATTAACAAATAGTATGTAACTACCCCCAGATTAAGACATAGCACCTAACTATGGGAAATGAAGTGCCCGTGTAGCCTGAGTACCTATCCAAATATTATAAAGAAGACCAACAATTGTAAGGTTAGTTGTGCCCACCAGTAATCTAACATGCAGTATAAATAGTACATCCAGGGTTTATCATAAGCAGGAAAGAGGAGAAACATTAGCTTCATGACCAAGTGACAGGGGCTAAGATTTTACACTGGTTTGCAACCTAGTAAGTTAACCAATTCCTGTTTTATTGAAACAGAAGTCATGAAACTCCTGCCACAGAGATAGAGGACTTTTTTATTCATGACACAGCAGGTAGCATAAGCTTCTTGTTAGCACTGATTCCTCTTATCTCCCAAGTCCTGGAGGGGTGAGGCAAAAGGAGTAATTAAATACTGGGTGTATTCTGCAGTCTCACAGGTGAGAAACACTGACTTTGGCAAATGCACCTCTTTTAAAGCAAGTCTGTCCTCATTCTTGGAAAAACAATACTTCAAATCTCAAGGTTCCTCATCGTAAGCACAACCCTGAGAAGTGTCCCAAGTAAGGAGTGGTCATGACCTTGCATCCCTGATATATGCAGGATGACATGTGGGAACATGAGAAATCCATGGCAGGTTTTATCTTCCAATAGCAGGTGTTTCAGCACACTATGCCATCACCAGAATTTTGCCAGTGATTCTTCCTCAGCTAAGGTTAGGGCCACATGAGGTAATTCTTAATAACTAGCTGACAGAGGAAGGAAAAGCCTGGTTTTGATTCACACTAGTTAGTGTACCGTATGGTAGCAATTTTTAAAAATGGACTGCTATTACCCTAAAACTTAATTAATTTGTGTGTCTGAAAGACCAGTGAGAAAAACAATCCATTTTGTGTGGAAAGAGAAGTGACCTATGGTAAAGGTCTACCCTGATTCATGGTCATTGGTGAATAGCTTAGCAAGTTGATTAATAGCCTGAAAGGAAACAGATCGAAAGTTTGGTGACTAGGAGCTTTAGGGAGTAATCATGCAGGTGTCTATAGAAAAAAGTGCACAAAGTATGATCCTTGTATCACACAATAACATCTATCCTAGAACATTCCCCATAGAAGACATCTAAATAAACATAATGTCTAGGCCAATTGACATCAGGCAGCCTGTGTCATCAGCTCCCCACATGAATGACAGAGTATGCTCATAAATAGAGTATATATGGTGGAAAGGACAAAGAAGGTTTTTGGGCCCAACAGCATGGATTCTCATTCTAGAGGAATCCCTCACATTAGCATGTGAGGGACAACCGATTAGCATGTGAGGGACAACCGACTGATCTTTCTCTCTCACATTGACCTGTCTCTGTCTCTCTGTCTCCCTTTCTCTCTCTAAAATCAATAAACTTATCCTTGGGTTAAAAAAAAAGTAATCTAGTTACTGAGATTGCATAGTGCCTTACTGTTCATAAACAGGGAAAAACATTGAGCCGTCTGCATGATACTGCCTCTCAAAAGGTTCTAGGAGCCACTTGATGACGAATTGCTTATATGGATTTTTTTCTACATTTAAAAGATAGTGACTTATCTTGACTGTCAATGAGACATATCTGGCATATGGGTTTACTTTTCTGTCACGGGCCTCAGCCCAGCACCATTCTGAGGCTTGCACGGTGTTGGCTCCAGAATGCTAGGAGTCACCAGGATCTAGAAGAGACAAGCGAAGATTCCCCCCTGGAACTTTTGCATCCTTGCCCTACCAACACCTTGATTTCAGACTCGCATCCTCTGCATGAAGAATAAATTCTTGTTGTTTCAAGTTTTGGTAATTTGTTACCATAGTCCTATGTAATTCAGATTGATGCATAGAGGTGCTAACCAAGGCTTAGAGGAATCTCCGATGGGGAAGCAGTGAGGTGGTAGGAATTAACTACCGATTGGAGAATCAGAATAAGGACTGTAGTTTTTCCTGTACACCTTATTCCTCAAACTTGTCAACAAGAATTCCAAAAGACCTTTCTGAGGGGCAAAAATGGTGTTTTACTCACATATGGTAAACAAACCAGGAGTGTAACCCCCAACACAAACTGAAAGTATGTTGCACTGCAGGGTAGTCAAAGTTTTTAAAGGCAAAAAATGCAAGAAGCGGACTTTTAAGGTGGTTGGTTGGCAAAGGAAGAGAAATCCTAAGTGTATATGATAAATTTTCTGATGGACTAGGGAAGTAGAGTTTTCTAGTCTCAACTAAATTAGCAGAACAGTATCAGCAGGTGGTGTTACCAGATATGGCAAACATCCTAGTTTGTGTAAGGCTTGCCAAAAATAATATGTGGTGAAGGTCCCAGCTCCCTTGGATCTTGCAAAAATACATCTTTGTAATTAATTAATACAGAGTGCCCTCTGTCACGTAGGCAAAATCAGAGTCCAAACTGAAAAACAAAAGTGTTACTATTTGGCCACAAAGTTATATTGTTTTGTTAAAGGCCACAGAGGCATAAGACATACAAGACAGCTCCCCTGGCACAGCAGCTTCAGCCCCATTTATATGATTGTTTACAACATTTCTCCAAAAAGAATCCGACCAGTATTCTAGGAACACAGTCCCCACAACTCCAGAAAATGACCTTGAGTGTTGCAAGAGGAGGACCCTAGTGGATCTTGTAGTGCCTAACCCAGATCCCCTTTCTACTGAGATGCTGCTCATTTATCCATCAGTAGCACTATTGGCTTTTGTGCTATACTCGGAGGCCTGGCTGGAATTGTCTCTGGTTGAAAAGGTTCATCTAATCCTGGTAATGGCTCTCTTCCCAGCCTGCAGATTCATTCAATGTTGGGTGGATGTGTGGTATCAGGGTTCAGATTCCTTAACTCAAGGTAAGGCAACTTGGAGAAGTTATTTCAGGTCCAGAACTTCCCAGGAGACAGAGTGTCTGCATCACAGTTTAACCTTCCATTATGCTTAATTCTATTCCTTACACGCTCAAAGATGTTGACCCTAAGAGCACCCACCAGTACATTCACCCATGTTTATCTCCATTTTTCTGTTTCCTGGGCAACCCAAATTGTTAAGAAAACAACAACAAAAACTTAAAAAAAAACAAGTAAATTTGAAGATATAATTGGCTTTATTAAGTGATTATGAATCAGAGAGCATCCCTTCTACCAACTAGAATTGTGCTCAGAGGAGTTGTACCAAATGAAAGGTTTTTATAGGAAGAAAGGTGGGACAAGAAACCATTAACAAAAGAAAAGGATTATTTTTAGATCACAATGACTTCTTTTGGCAGGAAGGTAATTGCAAGTGTTTTTATTATGCAGAGTGTCTCTTCTTTCTATGGGGGATGGAAGAACTTGAGTGACAAATTATCTTACTTGTGCATGGCCAGAAAATTCCAGACTGGCTGATTAAGATAATAGTTCTAGGAAAACTTGAAACAGCAATAAGTTCAGGTATTAAATACGGGTTTGGTTAGCCCAAATGACGACACTATTTCGGGCCTGTGATTTTGCACTTTAACAAACCCGGCAGAGGAGTTAAGTTTCAAATTCTTTAATTATTTTTACTCTTATTTATTTAAACTAATTCATGAAGACTCTAGACCATCAGGTGATCCACAATTTTAATACAATTTCATCCAATTTTAATAATTTAGAAGTTTTTAAGAGAAAATGAAAACTATGTAAACATTATTTATGCTACAATATTTTTTTATATTGCCAAATTCTCATTCTTTTATTTTTCTTTATTTTTACTTCACTTTGTGGTACTTAATATGAAGGGGCCACCCTCCTTTCCAGTCCTATCTCTAAACATCCGTATGCTCAGCAACAACCAGAATCTCTGTGATTTGCAGAGCTCTGAAGGCGCTGGCTTCTTCTCAGCTGTGGCGTTACAAAAACTAAAATATTCAAAGAAACAGATTCTCTAGCTTTGTGTCAAAGGAGAATAAAATAAGCTTAGATGTTCTCTTTTGGCTTAATATTATGTATGCTTGCTCCCTGTTGCTTTTTGTTTCTAGAGAAAAAATCACTGTCAATATCTAGACACACATTTTCATGACTTTATTGGACAGTCTCTCTTGGGGGCTTTACAGAAAGTAGTATACAATGTTTTATACCACTCTTATATTTGCATTTAAATGGTAAATACATTTGTTTATATATTTAAACAGGCAAATCAAAGCAATAGTCTTTTGAAACACAGAGTTTTTTTTTTCCTGAGATTACTAAAGTACAGTATATGGATATAGTATTTCCATATATCCATATATTTCCATATTTCCATATAGTATACAGTAATGGATATAGTATTTCTCTATTTTTAAAATTTTGTTACGAACATATTATTCCTTGAGGGAAATGCTGTGTTATCTTTGGAACACCAAATTGTGAGATGAACTCCCCTAAGAGATTATCTGGGTCACCGTAGCTTGAAAATGTAGGCTAATCTCCTGCATGGGTTATTGGTCTCTGGAGTTTTCAAAATGATTTGGAATAAAGGAGCTAGTGTAGATACTCTCTGAATATATGCTGATTCACATTAATAATAATATTACTTTAACTGTTATATAAAAATTAACTTTGTATAAAACTTCTACATTATAACCTTCCAATAAACAACTAGAGAAAATTATTTATGTGGTTTTAGATGTCAAAGTTCCTGTATCACCTAAATGACTCCATGGTACATAACAAAAGAATTAACAATTGTCTCTATTCTGAGTCAAAAACAAACCATGTAGTTCTGGATCTTAGAAGACTATTGCGTATTCCTCACACTAGTCTCAAGTAGGTGATGCTGTTACACCAATTTCCTCACAGATATTCAGAGCCTAAGTTACTGAAAAGAAGGACTTGCCCCGCATTCCAGCTACTACTTGCTGAATATGTATCTGGATCGAACTATTTAATATCTTATAATCTCTACTTTTGATATGCATATTAAGGGTAATAGAGTCTATTATGAATGTTAAAAGTGATGATCTATGTAAAATGACTATTACATTGTATGGCAAACATGCAGATACTGAAGCCATTTTTAAAATTTTCTTCCTCAGGCTGTTACATTGTATCTCACAGGAGAGATAACTAAGTTGTTGAAAGCTTTGATGATATTTTATGCTTATAAAAGTTATGTAAATATTTAAGTAAGGAAAGAATTCAGAATAATTCAAAGTATTTAAGTCCATATTCGTATTGTTCCAAGACTTAAAGTGCACTTATTATTCAAAATATGCTTTTGGTAAAAATGTATTTAAAACTTTCTTTCCATGAAAATTAATTTTATAGCCAAGAACTGTGACAAATATGCAACTCTGCAAATAAAGTGAAAAATGATGAAAAACTTTCGTTACATTTTTGTTCAACAGGGAATCAGAAGCAAAACACTTAAAATGCCTCTTGGCTATAGAATATGAAAAACCATGGTTTTCCCCACATCAGTTTTAATAATGTATCTAATTTTAAATTTGTTTTTACTGATTTTAGAGAAAGGAAAGAAAGCGGGGAGAGAGAGAGACAAAGAGACAGAGAGAGAGAGAGAGAGAGAGAATTGTTGTTCCACGCACTGATGCATTCATTCATTGGTTGATGGTTGATTTTTGTATGTGCCCTGACTTGGGATCAAAACTGCAACTGAGACAAAACTCTCACCAACTGAGTTACCTGGCCAGGACTAGTATATGTAGTTTTTAACATCGTGAGAGACAATTCACACTCCTAATACCCATGTACATTGTGAGTTTTCAAAATCATAAGCTTTATTTCATTCAGGACAAGTGATGACATTTATAGATATTTTGCTTTACATTAAAATAAATTTTAGAGGTATGCAGTTTTATTCATATTTACTTTGTAATTATTGGTATATGAATAAAGCCACTATAGTAGCTATTTTCAACAGCTGATATATAATATAACAAAATATTCTTTTCCTTTACCAACTCTAACTGAACTGGGCAAAGGAAACAAACAAAAAAAACATACTCATACTTTGAAAACATCATTTTAGCAATTTCTCTGAAGTCAGGTGGAATGAATCTGCCAAATGAAAGAATGTCAGCCACAGCTGCTCCCCTGAAATTGATCTATTTAGTAGAACATATCTGTTTAATCTTTCAAGATGGATCATGACACAAAAAGCATCTTGACATGAACTGAACTTGACATTTGCCAAATTATTTTCTCATTTTCTCTCCAGAAACAACAAATGTTGTAAATTTGCACCATATTCATAACATATACCAACATTATGTAATTATGTAACATATGGCAAATGATAAATGGTCAATGGGATGTTGTATTCAAAATGAACACTCATTCAAATAGGACTGAATTCTAGCTAAGTATCTATATATGATTCCAGCAAAATAATTGGTTTTGAATATATAAATATGCTTTTGTTATTATTCTTCATTTTTCTAAGTTCTTATTGGTAAGGTGGATTTATTCAATTTTCATCAATGTTCACATAACATTCATGTATTTTCATATTAAATGAAAGTGTAAAGGTAAATAATCAGGGGTTATAGTAACAATTCAAAATATCTTTGGGGAATTTTCTTTTTTACAAAGTAAAACAGATATTGCTGCATGGTTTGTCTTTTTAAGGAAAGTAATCTATTAAACTTATGGTATAAAAATATATTTCTTATCATGATACAGGTTAAAGATTAGAAGCAAGTCTGGAAACAGGAAAACCAGTAAGAAAGCTATTTGAACAAGCCAGGTAAAATATGATAGTGCATTTCACGAGTATGTTGTAATTGATAGAAAAATAAGTTATAGACAAGAGTAGGAAGCTTTTGGAAAAGGAAAGTATGATAAATTTTAGATATGTTGTTTAGATGCCTAGATTTGAAATTACTAAACTAAAAAATGCCATCATATTAAGTTAGAATAAATCATTATGAGAAAAAGTGACAGCCCTATGACTCTAGTCTATGATTTTAATTACTGAGCATAGGTAAGATTACATAGGCAGAAAGAGTAATCCCCTATTTTATACTGGGTGAATTCTTTCCTCAGATTAGTAGTTAAGCTGCTATCCATAGTTTACAACTCAATTTACACGGACTAATAAGCATTTTGCAACAGTATACAATGTTGTCCAGAAAGTATCCAGCCATACAATTTGAAAAATAGAGATGTTTATTGAAGATGATACAAGATACAAGAAACATTGTATACAGGACAATGATGCCTCATTCCCCTTCAAAAGTAGTTACCTTAGGTCTCCATACAGTTTCCCCAGCATCATTAACAACTGCAGCACGATATTCCTTTTACTCTGGTAACAGAAGCTGCAGAATGAATTTTGCCATGACATGTTTCATGCCAAGATCCTGCATCA